>OX608079.1:102284585-102464357 GCA_951509765.1 Sphenella marginata
CGCTTCAATTTTTGTTGTTGCTGCTGTTGGCGTCCAGCAAACTGGTCATTTGTCAACGCTTGAATGGACACAATGCCACGCGATGTGTCAAACGAGCAGCGCAGCAGCAGGGAAACTTTGTCGCTTTTGAAGGCGATTCCATTTGTTGCTTATTGGCTGTTTATTATGTGGTGACTGTGGGGAGTTTTTGTTGTTGTTGTTGTTTGCTGCAGTTAATCAAATTGAGCGTGAAGTTGGCTGCGTTTTATTGCATGCGGTGTTTTATTTATTTTGCTTAATTTTTATTTAGTTTTTGCTACTTTGTTGTAGCAATTAGTTTGGCTCTTGTGAACCTTTAGGATACACCTTGGAGTTTCCGCTTGGTCAGGCCGTAATACAGAGTGGATTGACTGTGGCCCGTAGTGTTTAAAGGGGCCGTCTTCATTAACAGTTTTATAGCTCCAAATGAGTGTTAATACTTGGAAAAATTTTAAATAAATAGTCGATTATAGAAAAAACTGGTCTAAAATAACTGGTCGAATTAAAAAAAAATTTGTTTCGAAAGGAAGAAGCGGGTGTCATCACCCAAATTTCATTGCAATAAAAAGGGCTTAAGTGTTTGGCTTAATGAAGTCAAAACACAGGTGCAAAAGAAAACTGGTCTAAAAAAATATCGCAAGTGACGAAATCTTGATTCCAAAGTGGACTAGTCTAAAGAAACTGTTCAGATTAATAGAAATTCTATTGGAAAAGTAGACTGTTTTAAAGGAGAAAGGTGAAGTGGGGTAATGAAACTTGGCTGGATCAATATATAAATAAAGTGCCAAAAGATAACTGGTATAAAACAACAGGACCATGTGAACAAAAATGTGACTGAAATGTGATTTAAAAAGCAAACTGCTCCAGGTTAAAATAAAGTCAGTTACAAACCTAACCTGGTACAAAAGTATTGGAACAAATGAATTGAAATTGAATCCAAAAACAAAAATTGGTCTAAAGCAACAAGTAAAAATAATTTCGTTAAGAAAAATTGGTCTAAAGAAAAGGGTCCCAGTAAACGATTCAAAAGGAAAGGAAGATGCAAGCTAATGGGTTAAAGTGCAACAATTCGGTTCCGGAAAGCAACTGGTCTACAGCAACACTTTTTCATTACAAACAAAATTTAAAACAACAACAACCGAAATGCTATTAGAAAACCAAAGTGGCCTAAAAGAGTTAATTCAGGTTAATACAAACTCAATTATGAAACTATACTGGTATAAAGTGAAATTCGATACCGAAAACAAACTGGTCTAAGGGAACTTTTCCAAGTCAATTGACCTTCGGCCTCAAATTAGATCGGTCTACACAAACTGGAGCAGTGAACAAAAATAGTTAAAAAAAGACTGGTCTAAATTAAAACGGTTAAGGCAAACAGACTTTGGTCCAAGAGAAAAGTAGTCTAAAAAAAATGGGCCCTCGAAAGCGATAAAAAATTCTCAACTCTCAAGCGAACCTGAAGTGACACTGTGTGATACACAAGGGACATTTGGTTGTTGCAACGTTTTGTGGCACTACGCATTTGCCACATTCGCATTTTTTGAATGAGCACGCGCAACGATGCATTAGGACTCATGAGCGTGCTTGGGTGAGGTAATAAATTGTGTGACTTCGGCCAAAGACATTTGAGCAGCTGTAGTAGCGCGCTGCGGATGCTTTGGTCTAAAGAACAATTTCACATTTTATTGCTTGCCACAAGCTTGTGTTTGTATGTGTGTGAGTATGTATTGTATAAGCAACTGGCATGCTTGTTAGAAGTGTGAAGTTGATCTTCATTTTTTCCTTTCGCTTGGCGCTCGTCTACACCACAAATCGACGGAATTCTGTGACACATGCAATGGCTGTTAATTAACTTGCAACAAGTCACATGCGAATAGTGCAACTTGGAACAAAAAAAAAAGAAGAGAATAATAACAAATTACAAGAATTATAACAACGGCAGGAACTGTAAAAACTACAACAACCACAACCAAAGCACCAATCAAAGCAACAATTTGTTGAGCGAAAATAAATTGCGATTTCGTGCTTGAGCTGGAGTTGCTGAAACTTGTTTGTCAATTGTTGCTTGCTATGGTTACTTCATCGAGCTGTTGTTGTTGTTGTTATACTTTTTTTTTTTTGCTGCATTCTGTCTAAACTGCAATTGATATGGTTGTTTGTTTGCAAAGCTTTTGACACCGCAACACAACTTGACACTGACAGCGTCGGCTTTTCGGCAACATCGTAGCTCTGCGAATGCGGTAGTCGCCAGCTGGTTTTTACAGTTGTTGTTATTGTTGTTGCTAATGCTATTATTATCACCGCTGTAATGTATATGTCGTTATCAATAACAGTTAACGGACGCAATACGATCATTTACGCTCGATCGCCACATTGCACGCACGCGACCACAACAACAAACATCATGCACACTGCACAGCTCTCAACTTTGCGCTAATCGCTAGATCTGCTTCATAAAAAATTTCAGATAACGACGCCTCGTTGAGCACCACAAACATAGTTAGTAGCTTGAGTGGATATGTTATAACTTATGAATAGTTAAAAATAGATAGTTATTAACTAAGAAGAGGAAGAAAAATGATGTTGCAGGCATCATGTAAGCTCTGGATATGATCTATTATGCAGCGCGTGGTGATAAAGATCTCAAGTTAAAGTGACAATTTCGTAGAAAATATTCTTTTTAAAGGCTGGTCGTCTTAAGTGCGTCACTCGTCTTAAGAAAGTTGCCAGATTAAACCAGATATTACATTACAAAAGAAAACTGGTATAAGGGAAGATGTCAGAGTGATAAGAAATTTGCTTCAATAGGAAAACTGGTCTAATGAAAGAACGAAAAGTGAACAGAAATTCGATTGCCTAACGAAGCTGGCCTAAAGGAACTGAGCAAAGTAAGCCAGAAACTCGGCTAAATAAAACTAAACCAGTTTTATTTTTTTTAGAAGAATTTCTGGTTTAGTTTCTTAAATCAGTAAATTATTCTAAAAAAAATAAAACTGGTGTAAAGGAGACTGGTCTAAATAAGAAAAAGCGCTGAAGAGATTGGAAATTCGGCTAAAAAAGAAAAGTGGTCTAAAGAAAAACTTCAAGTAAATATATAAATAGTATGAAATATAAAATAAGAAAACTGGTCTAAAGGATCGTTTAAAAATAAATACGGGTCTAAGGCATTAATGTCAGAAGACAAGATTTTGTTATTTCACGTGAGTCCTTTCTGAAGGTATTTTTGGTACTTTGTCTTGACCAGACCTCGTTTACTGCTGCCCCAGCGATATGGCCACGCCCCATTATACTATTTAATTATTCACTTAGAAGTTATTTTGGTATAGAAATAGCTATCAGTCTCTTTGTCTGTTGAAAACACGGCATTCTCCTAGCAAGAAGCTTTTGCGATTTTTCGTTTATTTCATTTTATTTGGTGCTCGGACTTACACTCTGAAACCTATACCGCTATAACAGGAAGCATAAGATCATATCAAATTCTAAAGTAAAGTACAATGACTTTTAGCACTAAACACCAGCGTACATACATACTTACACACACACGCACACACATTTATATAACAAACATGGGTTATACACTTCAGCTATTAATTTTCTCCTCATACTTTCCACTTTTTGCGCAACAATTTTTATTCTATTTTCCCTACACGCACATTCGTTTGACTTTTCTTTCGTTGGCTGTTTGTTGTTGTTGTAGTATTGGCCTTTTTCATTTTCTATTTAATACCACTTGCTATTTTTGGATACTCCAACCAGTACAAGCTATGATAGTTCACTCAACTCGTTTTTGCAGACCGACCAAGCAGAAATGCGCCATCCATCCGCACGATCGATGAACGGTAGAATCTGGAAATTGCACGCCTGCGCAAATGCGTTTGTGTTGTTGTTGCTGGGTGTTGCAACTTGAACTCTCCGCTTACATAGTGGCATTCTGGTCTGGCACCTTCACGCATCGCCTAACAATTGCCACTAGTCGGCGGCGGCGGCATCCAATTTCAACTTGGCTAGAACACAAACGCACACATACACACACAGGTCAAGTTGCTGCAGGCAATACGAAGCATATTCTCTGTTGCTGGTTGCTCATCTCTTTTACTTTTGTTGTAAGTTTTCAAGCCAACATTTTATAATTATCACATTGCTGATCTGGTCAGTAATAACAACAACAAGAATAACAACAACAACCACAGCAAATACCCAAAAGGCAGTGAAGCTATTCGTATGCAAACTGTTGTTGTTGTTGTAACAGATTACGTATAGCGCATTATTGTTGTTTCGCATATTGGATGATTTTTATTGTTTATTACTTCTTTGTGCGATCGTGTGTGTGTGTGTATGTGTTTGTTCAGTTTTGCGGAAGCGCGGTGTTCTCTAGGAGCGCACGCAATGCTAACAACAACTACAACAAAAATGCATAAAAACATGGTTCTCAACAATATCAATTTACCTACTATACATATATGTAGCTTATGTAAGCCAAACTGCGCTCAAGTCTTCTCATTCATTACCACCCAATTGCACGCATGACTACTACCCAACAGTAAAGCGAACTAGTTGACGACTAGTTTGGAACTAGTATGCCTCCCAAACGCACTACTTAGTAAAAAAATAATTATTCTTAGTTAAATTTTTTGACATTCCAATTGACAGATTTCGTTTAAAAACAGACTAGTCGCCAACTAGTTAGCACAGTTAAGACACTCGCCTCACATGATAGAACTCAGCGGACTTTTTCAGCCCTTTTCACTTTAGTATTGTTGAAAAATTGAATATTTATTGGTCCAAGTTCTGTTCTTTATGGGGTAAAAATCTTCTATTTAGTTGAAACTATTTTTTTCTCTATCTCTATACGCAAATGGTCCTACGAGCTATCAATTGACAGTTTTCACACAGCAATAAGTAACTAGTTCCAAATCAGTTCAAAATGAACCAATCAATTTAAATGAAGATAATTTAATTGCTGGCTCTAATAAACTTGTGATCTTTCTGGCTAGTTTGGACTTTTCCTAACTAGTTTGCTTCAAGCCAAAAGGTTCTCTAGTTTACTAAACAAAACTTTTTCAGACTAGTTAGGTTTGTCTCGGACTAGTTTCATTTAAATTCCTACATTCTAGCTCAAAACTAATTTTGTTTCTGCCTCGTATGGTGTTTCACCTCAGCGTACCTACTCTACTGGATAAGTATGGACACGTTAGTCGCGCGTTACTTGGTCAGCTTTTGTTGTAGCGGCATTTGATCATTAAGAAATTTCATCCCCACCATATAAATTTTCTTCAACCAGCCATGCGCCATGCAGGAACGCATCCTGAGTTTGGTTATTATGCATGAACGGGTATGACGATATATTTGTATGTATGTGTGTGTGTGTGCGTTTTTCATTAATACGCTTACAATTATTTCAATGGCGTGTTAGCTATGCCAAGATAAAGCTAAATTGTTCAGAATGGATTATCACAAATGCGATTTCCTGCTTGAGATTATTATGCAGCTAATGGGATATTTGCAAGTCTTTTGCCTACTGATGGTCTCGTTTGCAGCCCGAGATAAGAAGAGGCAAATGTTGTTCTTGCGATGAGTTGCGATATTTGAGCAAATTTTATTTGTTTTTTCTCTAGATTAAAGGTAGCTAATATGGTGTGCGGTGAGAGGATATGAAGCTTTGGATCAGGATGAAAGAATTTCGAAAAATTAAGATTTTACTAATCAAGTGCCGGCATGCGGCTTACGCTCATAAAGTTGAAGTACCGGACTGCACTGGTTTCATATCCAAACTCAGTCCATGGAGCTGATCTCCCACCATCCGTGCATGATAGGGGGAGTGACAAAATGTGACTTCGATTCCTCGAAGACTGAAAGCTCTTGCCCACTGAAAGGCTTTCCATTGTAACAGTGCTTGAACGGCTGTGAAAGGGTTAGTTTATCCTACGTCGTAGTACTCCTTCCTGCTAAGTCGGAATATCCATTAAAGAAATGGGATGTGATGTTCCAAAACGGCGCACCTTACCGTAGTCTCGTAATCGGCAGTGTACCCCATACCACTGGTTTGACTTTTCTTTGGTTGGATTGTACCCTAGTGTGTTCCTGAGAAGAATCTCCTAAGTAGAGCAATTAAAGGGTGATTATTTATGATTGGTGACTAAAATTTTCTTTAGTAGTAGTCGTTACGCAGCTTGTCAGAGTTGAGGTTAAGCTTGCCCTCGGAAATATCGCTGTTTATCAAGAAGCTCATTCACAACCTATTCAAGTTCTTCTTTTAACATCTAACTCAAAACTGCTTCATTGGAAAAATTGCTTTGTTATTAAAATATGATCGATAACATAAGATGCGAAATCACTGTAGCACGACCGTGGTAATTGGCTGTTAAAATACATTAGGGTGATCCCAAAAAAAGTTGCAACGCCAAATAAAAAATACGAAATTACAAAATATTTTATTATAAAAAGTAAACTTAATGAAAACCTAAAGAAATGTCACACGAGTTAAGCACACCCTAATGTGCACATGTGCAAGTTTTCAGCACTTCTTCATCTTCATTTTGCCACTGATTGCAACATGTCAAGGAGTCTAACAAATGTTGGTCTCTTTATAATAATCTTGTCGACGCTAAAATGTTGCAAAAGTTTCGTTAGGTTGTTAGTCATATGAACATTGTAACAACAACAACAAAAATAAGCACTAAATATAACATCATCAATGTCTGTCATGTCTCATGAAATTGTTCTAAACAAATTATTTGCTGCGCGGTAACGTCATTAAATACTCAACGAAAGCTTTAGCCCAGCAGGAAATGGAAATACTACAGAATTCACAAAGAGCAGAAGCATTTGAAGGTAGAACTAGAGCTTGAGTGCTTATCGATATAAGTTTCTTCTAATAGATAGATTTTATATTCGATCTAGTGCGAGATTCGAAGAATGTAGTTCTAAGACTTTATCTATTGAAGACTCGTTCACAAATTTCTTGCAGGGTTGTGAAAAGTCGCAACGTTCATTTAAACGCTTACATACCTGGATGCATACGCTAACTCTTGCCACACCGTTTCCTCACTCCCCACTCATTTCGCCTGAAGTGTTATAATTTTGCCTGAAGCTGACAAGTTTGTTGAAATGACAATCTCGACGCTTAAGTTGTCCACATACTCGTATCATTGTTGCCATCCTGCTGTGTGATTATGAGCTTGACTTAAATGTAAACTGACCAAGTACTAAATATGTTAGAAGAATAGCAACAACAACAATACAAAATAATACACTGATAATGCTTGATAGAAAATGTACACTAATTTATTTATAACGCGATATGCTTTACTAACTTGTTAAAGTGGTATGATTAACTATTTGGAAGACCATGTAGGAAATGAGTAGGGAGTCCTTGCTCAAGTTAATAAATATGCTCTGGGGTGCAGATAAGCAAGCTGCGTACAATCGAAGTTTGAAAAGCTTTAATTTTTGAGACATAGTTTGACATTCACTTGTGTGAACTTATTCGTCAATGAAGATCACTCTATCTGGACTGATGATTCAAAGTGGCATGTCCAAGATATCGATTCAAGAACGTCTTATCGAAAATTAAATGAAAAAATCCCCGCTTCGAATTTTATTTACAAACTTTATTAAAAACTCAAACTCGTTCTAATCAATATAATCTGTGCTGAAATGAGAAGGTCAAGATATTGAGTATTCTTCAAAAATATTGTGGTTCGAAAATGGGAGTGGCACTGCCCACTTTTTGCATAAAATTTATTAATTATTTTATCAAACCTCGTTTATGATATTTAAAAAAAAACATCTTATGGAAATGGTGAAATGTGCCAAAGAAAAATGGATGTCGGCTAAGGACCACGCCTACTTTTGAATAAAGGGATATTAGACAAATAAAGGACACTATCTATAACAAATTTGTATGAGCTCTATAATGCTTTCAAAGCATTGTTGTAACAAGAAATGGGAAAACTATAAATTTTTGGAAAAATCAACTTTTTCAGAATTTGTTTGAAGAAGGACTTGTTTAAGTGCCAATTTTGAGTATGCCCTATCTCAATGAAAATTCGACATACATATATTCAACTGCGAAGGGGTCTTGCCAAAAAACCCAAATCTGAAATGGGTCGTTCCTGTAGGAATGAACAAAGCCACTTCGGTCCTGAAAGTTTTTCTAACCCATTTTGTTAGGTTTCTCTGCACCTTCAATACCCAGATCAAACCAATACATATGTAACGCACTGTTATAATGTCAAAAAATAAAAGCAAAAATAATCGCCAAATGGCAATGATAACAATCAGAAATAACAAGTATAACAACAACAACAAACAAAAACAACAACAACAAGGAAAATAACGCGTGACAACTAACCAAGATGAAATACCAATGGATGATTAAGGGGAAACAAGCGAGCAAAATAATAAAAAATATAATAAAAAAACAACAACAAACATATATTTACACATGCCGCATGCCACATGCTACATGAGCAAGAAGCAACGCAATCCGCAACAACAACAAGAACAACAACAACATACAGCAGGCCAAAGTGTACTAAGATCACGATTTTTTTTTTACCAACCGACGACATGGCGCGATCTGATCTTAAATATGCGAATGTGTTTGTAGATATGATATGATATGATATGTATGAGTATGTTATAGACATTTTCGTAAAATGGCATTGTGGGATCGTTGGGTTTGCTAGGTTGATCTATGTATCTATGTGGTGTTTGTGGCATGTTGTGGTCACTTTGGTATTTGGTGTTTGGTCTTTGGTCTGTTTGGCATCTATTGGCAACGGTAAATATTGCGGTGATAATGCAATAAGAATTGTAGATATTGTTGTTGTATTTTTGTGTGTTAGATTGCAGAGAATCTTATGTTGTTGTAGTTTTTGTGCGCAATGCTTGCACATATGTACTCGAGGTACTCGCGTTGCTTCGACACCTGCGTCTTGTCTTTCGCCTTTTTTGGGTGGTTTTTGTTTATAAAACTTTTTTGCCACTGGGAATGCCAGCATGTTGACAATGACAAGTTGTTGTTGTTATTGTAAGTGCAGTTGTACCGTTGTTAAGTTTGCATTTCATAATGATTTTTTGTTGTTTTTGTAGTTATTCGTATTTTCTTTAATTGGCAATGAAATTAAAGAAGAAATCTGAGGCATATTTTTGGTTTTGTAAAAAGGTTAGACAGATAGCAGCGCTAATCCGGATTAACTAAGCAATTAAATTGTCTATCAGTCTTCACGGAAAGCTGCATGGTACATTAAGAATATCTTAAAATCATACAGAGGCTGTTGTCTTTCTCATAACATTTTTGTTTAAACACTTTAGCTGCATTTCATCCCACCCAGTCTATCTGGATCAACGTATCGTCTGTCTAGGTTGTAAGTTTTATATTATTTTTTTGCATCCGATGTCTAAAATCGTTAACGAAGATTTGAGGAACTTATGATGATAATTCGGATCATGACAAAAGGAACTCCACAGTCTAGTCAAAATGTTGAACTAAATATTGGAAGAAATACTGAAGGCTTGAGTATATGTGGCGCTGTTGTAGTGCGTCATCAAAACAGAGCTAAACACCTAAGAAGACCTGGCACAGTCAGATAGGAAAATCGGGTATCAACTTAAGAATACCTTAGATAAAACTACCACACATTGTCAAACAAATGGGGCGCGAGCAGCTAGCTTCGTTTGCGATAGCGCCAGCTATGAGAAGGATATGCGAGAATCAATGACCTTGACTTTGTAAGCAGTACCTCACGAGTTTACCCTTTTTGTTCCACAAGTGACGCCCTAGTTTATGAGTTCCTTACTGCTCTTGTCCGATACTCCACCTAACCTTCGCACTTTGGGGCCGTTCAACACCATGACCTGCTTAACTAATTTCCCCCAACACAGTAAGTGCCATTAGATGAGTTAAAACTTTTGTCAGCTTACAATTTATCTTAAGCATACATAACTCGCTTTTCACATATGCTTTTGGCCAAAGAACCAAGATCATGATCTACGCTGATGAGGTTAAATGTGTTGGACATAACATGTCGACTTCTTTTGCTGACATACTAACTTGTGTTGTGGTTGTTAGTTTTGTTTGTGTGTGTGTGTTTTTTGCGTGCATTGTTGTTGTATGTGGTTGGCAACATGTTGCACATACAAGACCGCATAACAAAAGTCTCATGGCGCATACTGCACTTGGTTGGTTTGAGGCCAACAACCGGTGGCAAGTGTCAAAAGACGACAACAACGCCTTACTGCGCGCTAAAGAAAATGAGACACACACTAATGTACACAATAACAATGATTGTTAACCGATTGCTTTGTGTCCAATTGTTAAGAATATTGGTATTTACATTTCCTCACCCAACAGCCGGATGAATGGTTAATTCCTTTGCGTACAACCAACGATTTTCTGCATTGTTAGTTATGGGCGCAATTGGTCATTAGGCTCCATGTACCCCGCACTATATACATACATACTTACATACATAGCTGGCAGAGTGAGTGTATGTGTGCGTACTGGTCGAGTACGTGTGTGGCATGCAAATATGGCATTCGACAAGTGGCAAGACTTTCTTTGACTTCTCCTTGAGCCGCCAAAGAGTTTTGTCAGTTTTTTGGGATGCATGTAAGTTAGCAAGAGGACGAGCATCATCTACTCTTGACTTAATGACACAATTTTGAATTTGAGTTTCTTTGTTTGTTATGCGGTATGTTGTTGTTGTTATCGCTGTCGCTGTTGTTCAATGAGTCAAACCAACTTTGGTTTGGAATTAGGCCAGCACTTTCTCAGCTTAAGCACATACGCACACGTGTTTATTGTGTAAAGTATCCATATATTTATCTATAAGTATGTATGTATGTAAATATATTTGTGCTCATTTACATACAAGCAAACACACCGCACACACACACACACACGCGCATATGTAATTGGCTTTGGCAAATAGCAGATAAAATACCTGTGATGCTTTGTGATTAATTGATGACTGTCAAATAAACAAACTAAACAACTGACAGTTGTCTAAGGTGGGTAGATAGCGGCAGAGATCAACTGTTGCACACACACATACACATGCACACATCTGAGATGCTGCGGAGCTTAACCAATGTAATGGCGCTTAATTTGTTGTTTGACTTGCCGAAACTTTTTGAGTGGCTTAAACAAGTGCGCAAACATTCTTCACCTCAAATGGAATGAGAATTTTTTTGTTGGACTACAATTTTGCTGGTTTAGAAAAAAAAGCAGAGAAAGTAAAAACTGCTTTGACACCAATTTGTGTTTATTGTTTTGGTTGACCACTAGTCAGACACATTTCTGTATATACACTAGATCTAAGTAGGCAAAACTTTTATGCTATATTTCAAGTTAGATATCCAAAAACATATTAGTGCAGAAATCATTCATTTTTATATAATAGTTACTGAGTGATGCGCGTACAAACATAAAAAAAAATTTGGAAAACTGGTTCCAATGTCTAAATATACATATTTAGTGGTTCAGACCTATAGCAACACTCTATTCTAAAATGTTCAGGTAGAATGTTAATCTGTTTGAAATCAACGAAATATTACCTAAGATCCTTATGGAAGAAGGGATGACATAACCTAGAAGGTTTCCACGACAGTCGGGCCGTACCGTAAGGGGACAAAAAACACAAATATATTATTATATCCAAACAGAATACTATTTATTTGTTTCTAAAAAATAGAAGACTAAAATTCACCAGTGGAATGAAAGTACAGAAAATTAAGGGAGAGCTCGTGAGCTTTCGGATTTATTATTTTGAGTATAGTGGTGGAATCTTTTTCTGTACTAAGGCCATCAGGCCATCATTATTCTTGCTTCTAACCCAGTTTTGAAAGCTTCTGTAATCACTGCAATTTCTTTTAGCACCATCAATTCAACGGTAAGGATTTCACCATGCCGTGACTAAATTTAGATCAGTTTTTCTTACCACGTGGTGAATATTTTAACCATGAGTTGCTGGCGTGGCTCACACTATAAGATATATACAGTAGCTAGTTGAATATTACTTACGGAATTTTCCAATTTAGTCTCAAATAAAATGGATATAAAATCACTTACCTGAAAAGAGAAAAATAATTGTTTTATTAGAAAATTAAATATCTACAGACATATTAAAAATAATATGCTTTTAATTCTTTTAAAGGACCCTAATTAACACACTGTCATTTTATTATCTCGCAAACAAAATCTTTCCTATAGCTAATGTTTATCTCTTTTGTTTATCATGCGATAGAGAAAAGGTTTGCAAACGCCCTAAGTTACAGGCTGTTCAGCGGTGAAAGACTCTTTAAAATTAATTTTATAGTTTTCGAGATCGTTGAGTTCAAACTGACAAACATGATTCAAATGAACTATACAACCTCAGTCATGGTGAAGTTAAATGTGACAAAATTTTCAAAATATTATTATTTATTAAAAATATCATATCATTTGAATTTATTATTCTAAAATCTAGATGTACAGCTACTAACAGAGTCTTTAGCACATAAAATAATTTTAAAAATGAGACCTGCCAGACCCCACTTCAATTATATTTTTTAAATTTTATCAACACAGCTACCGAGGGTTAACGTTTCAACTATTTAAAATTAATTTAATATAAAGTTTAAATTTTCTACTGTGGAAACATTGCTTAGAATGCAAAATATTTTAACAGGACATAAAAAAGGAAACAACCAAAAACAAAAAAAAATCATTCCCAAATGCTCAAGAATATGCCTGCCAGTGTTGTGTTGGAGTAAAATAGAATTTAACGATTATAAACTCCATGTTAATCGTTCATTTTCCGCTTGGTTGAATGATGAAAGACTGTAATACAAATTTATTTCTTCCTTCTTTCATTTTTATTTTAGTTCTTTTACGATTTAGTATAGAGCGATTTAATAGCGAAATTTTTAATTAGTTATCATGAAGTAATTGCGCCTTTGATGGTTCTTAAAAGAGCATACATTTTATGGATTTTTATTTCTTGGTGCATTTTACATGGGCTTCATGTGTTTCGGATTCTATTACTTTGAATTTTAAGTGGAATTAATGTTGACGTATAATTTAATGGTTGCTAAGCATTGTTGTATTTTGTTAACAAGAAATTAATATACTTGCTAGTTGTACTTGCATTAATTAGATTTCTTTTTTGTAAATATGTTTAATTCGTTTTTTGTTTTGTAGTGAAACGTCTGAGTGGAAGAAATATGAGGTTGTCAGTGATGTACTTAACTAAAAAAGCGCTGGATTGTCGAAAAACTACTAGATTTCACAAGAAGGTGAGTGATTCTGCAAGCAGTCATGCATTTACATTTTTCATGATTATTTTCCAATTAATTGAAAAAAAAATTTAAAAATAATCATGATTTATAAAATTAAAAATACTTATTACTTTAGTTTATTTTTGATTTTTTCCATTATTTTTGATTAGTTTTATTCTTTCGAGTATTTTTTCGATTACTTTTGATTATTTTTAGTTTTTTAGAATTATTTTTGATTTTTTGATTACTTTTCATTAGTTTTGAATTTTTCGATCAATATTGGTTTCTCCGATTTTTTTCGATATTATTGAGTACTTTTAATTTTGATACTAATTTTGTTTTTTCCTTTATCAATTGATTATTTTTCGTGTTTCGATTATTTTCGATTTTTATAATTGCTTTTCATTATTATTGATTTTTTCGATTACTTTTGATTATTTCGATTATTTTTCGTTCTGTAGATTTGTTTTGATTACTTTTCATTATTTTGATATTTCCCATTACTTTTGATTAATTTTGAGTTTTTCGATTACTTTTAATTATTTTTCGTTTTTTCGATAACTTTTGATTTTTTCCATTATTTTTCGTTCTGTTGATTATTTTTGCTTTTTCGATTATTTTTTTTTGATTTTATTGAGTTTTTCGATTACTTTTAATTAAATTTCGTTTTTCGATAACTTTTGATTTTTTGGATAATTTGTTTTGTTGTTTTAAATTTTTTGGATCAATTTGCAGTTTTGTTGTAAAAAATATAAACAAGTGTGTATGTCCTATATGGGACGACCGTGATTTGTTGAACCATTGCAAATATTTACATACATACTATAAATCCTACACTAGGGAAAGTAATCCAATAGAATTGGGGCTCAGAGAGGTAACAAAGAGTTCAGGAAAAATTGCATCTAAGAACCCCAAAAAAATGGGTTCTGGTAATAACGCCTAAATATGAAGTATCTGTGCAGTTTTGAACTCAATGGACATGACAAAAATTTGCGCTACCATGACCTTGAATAACAAATCTAAGTGCTTTAGGCTTTATAAGAAAGGAAAAGGTTGAGTAAGGAACATACGGACTTAGGTCTCTGATTCATTGGGTAAGATTTATTCTAATCATTCTTAAGTCAATCTAACGAGCAGCTCTTCCCACCAACTTTGGTAATTACCACCAACAACCTGTCTAAGAGTTACTAAGAATTCACTTAAGCCTTTCTTTTTACGAAATAGAAAAGAAAGAAAATTTTGCATATCAAATCTTCAAAGCGCTACAAAGGTGAGGTTGAGCGGAGCATGCGCTCACGGATGCATGAATTTTAATCGTTCTTTCTAAGACTTTATTATGCAAATGCTGCAGCAGCGATAGTCTTAGCGATTAATGGTTTATGTGAAAAAAATTACTCACCCGAAAACTTTACTCAAAGATTAGATGAGTTATGTGGTCGTAATGCTAAGAAGTCTTAATGGAATTTTTAAAATAATAAACTAACAAACATAGTGAGTGTGCATTAGGGTGTGCCTTACTTTGGAATTTTGTGCTGAGCGTAAATAAAAAATTACTAAAAATTGTAACTCTATCTCTTGCTTTGAATATCACCTATGAATGAGTAATCTCCTTTGGCTAGTCTAATGGGTTGAAGAGCAACTTTACAACGGGTCAAACAATATTATCCAGCAACGGTGGGACCAGATTCATTTTCGACAAAGGCCTATCCACTTTTGTAACACTTAATTTAACCTCCGGAAATGTTTCTTGGAAGCTTTTTGCTTCGTAGCTCAATCAAATTTGTTCTCCAAACAAATGACTCGCACTCTGTATGTATGTATGTATGTACATACGAGTGTTTACCGCTTAAACTTCCGGTGTATTATTGCTGTGCGCATGCGCATGCGTTGCTTACGTTAACCATAAAATTAATTAGCAATAGCTTGTGAGAAACTAACGGTGTAGGCGTTTAGTTGAGCGAGCAGCTTGTTGGCAAATATTTGCAGAAGCGTATAACGGTTTTGATGACACGCTTCGCTTGTAGTGGGCAGATCAAAACAAAAGAAAACACAAAATTCATGAGAAGATGTACATAAATGATAAAGAATAGCTTTAAAGCAACAACAACAACAATCCAAGTAGCTATCAAACAAAAATTATGCTGCGAACCCTTTTGCTGTGCCAATGACCGACCGCATTTTATAGCGCGCAGGCCCAACACCTACATAGCAGCTACACCAACATACATACATACATACACAAAATTCAAGTGCATAATTTTTTACCTTGACAATGAAAACTAAATTTAAATTTTTCCATATTTTTTTTTTTGTTTCTTTTACTTTTTCAAGTTTCTTGTTGTTATCTCTTTGCCTTAATCACCTCTTTCTCGACTCATTTTTGTTGTTGTAATTTAAATATGCTCCACTCGCGCTCCATTCACTTGCTACGGCAACACCTTTTGCTTACTTTTTGTTTTTGTTGCTATTTTATCCCCGCTGGCAGCCGCTTTTGTGCGCACAAGGCGAACTACTTTGCCTCTTTAACTACTTCGACCGTCACCCTTCCAGCTGGGTCGGCGGCTTGAGTTGAGTTGTTGTGAAGTTGTCTTCCGAATGAATGAACTTTTCGTTTTTTGGTTTTTCGTTTTCTTAATTTCATTCTTCTGAGCTGTGCTGGTCGTTGATCTTTCCATTATTACGTAATTTATGCAAAAGTCGAGCAAATGTCATGCCACAATTGCACTCGTATACTACAATTAAATAAACAACAACAACAACTTTTATACGAATATAAAACTATAAAAAAGCTTTTGAAACAAAGTGAGCACATTTTTAGTGATAAAAGTTGAATGAAACCGGCAGTCAGTCGAGCAGATCGTGTGGTTATCTCAAGCAGTTTTGTGTTGTTGTTTCTTTAATTCATTTACTGTTCACAGGTCATTGGTTATAAACATTTTACCGGCCGGCATTTTTGTGCGAGTGTTTTGTTGCTTTAATTTGATTTGAATGCACTTTTTTGTTATGTAATTTTGAGCTTTAAGCTCTATAACAGATGTCCTATCACAGTGATTGCAATCAATTTTTATTTTCTATATTTAAGATTATTTAACTTAAGTTGCAGATCTATTTCAGATTTTAACTAATTACTTATTCGAAATATTTCTTTGCACGTATTTGCGAATAAATAGTCAACTGATTTTTTATTATAGTGATTGCAATTAATTTTTGTCGTCTATGACTACAACTAAAAGAATTAATTTACAATTCTACTTCAGTTTTTAACTAGTTACTCATATTAAAATATTGATTTGCAATAATTTACGAATAATTATTCAACTGATGTTTTATCAATATAATTGCAATCAATTTTTTTGATTCTATTACTAAGACTATACAACCTATGTAGGTTACAACTCGTCTTCAATTTTTAACTAGTAACTCATATTATAAATATTTTTTTTGCATGACTTAACGAATAATTAGTCAGCTGACGTTGTATTACAAAGATTGCATTCAATTTTTTTATTTATTACTTCCCATTTGTTTTTGACTTACTAATAATTCAGAAAAATTTAGTCAATAAATAAAATTCGCTGAGAAATAGAATCAATGCGCAACTTCACTAATTTACTCTTTAGTCCGAACTCACAAAAGTTATGTCAATGATTGCATTCAAAGGCTAAAGCGATTATTAGCGATAGCATTCATTTCTTCAAGTGTTCAGTGGGATACCTCTTAAATGCATTTACTGCTTTAAGTAGGCAACTTTCTGCATTATACCCAACCACGCAACCAGTTCGGAGCCCAAAGTGAAGGAATTGCAACCGTAGATACGAGCTTCGGTTGTCTGCATCAGTTATTTTCCGGTTAATTCAAGCGCTCGACCAAAAAAATATTCCTTCCATTCATGTTCAGATTGCTTAATTGTCTTGCATCCGCTATTTAGCTATTGCTCGACATTTTAATTAGGCAAATTGTCACTTCATTCTTATTAACGCTGAACAATTGAAATTTGACAAAATCGAGATACTAATTGAGAGAGCAATCAAAATTTCGCCAATATTCCGTAACACATTTGCCGCATGGAAAAATTTCGGAAATTTTGCACAGCTGCGATTGTTATTAGCGATTGATAAATTGATTTTGATTTGTTTAAATTTTTGGCAAATTACGAACTATTAACGGGGCTTTCAATGGACGTTTATGTAATTACTTTTTGATTTGTAGAGTACTCTTGATTGCTCCAGAAGTTCGTTAATAGACTTTTTAATATACTTATTTTAACTGATATGATATCCACAAGAAATTACGAAAGATTCTGTATATAGGAAAAGCTTAAAAATGCCATCAGTGATGCCAGATTTCATGTGTAAATTCCTGTTTTGCGAGTCGTAGGCCTTGGATTACCGAAATATACAATTTTCTGTAAACTTGAAAATATTACAACTTTTATGGGCTTGGTTGTTCTTCATTAAAAACTCCAGGCATAACATATATGTGAAAAAAGGCATCTGGCAACACTGGTTCAGATGAAAATGCGTTTTATTTTTTTTGTAAAATTTTCCCTTCTGTCGGTTTGCTTCAAGCTGCAGGTTTTTTTTATTGTTGACGTAAAGTTATAAAAGAAGATCTGGTAACCTTGACTAAGATTGGCACTTATGTATGTCCTGTTATGTTAAAGTTTCTTTAAAGTTGTTTCCAGCTCAAAAAATTTTGCTAGATAGCATTAGGATTACAAAAAATCATTAACTTATTAGAGCCTTTATTTTGGAAATTTAAAAATTTTTTCAATCTGACAACTCCAATTTAGACAAAATCAGCCCTGATCTTGATCTTTTCGATATACTTCGTCTCATCTTGCTCTTATACTTACAACTCCCGGACCAAAGCTATTATACCATCTTACGTTCATAAAAGGTATACAAAATATTAGGGCTGTGCCTTTATTCGATTAATCGAGCAAGTTGATCAATCAAATTTTCAGTTAATCGATTACTTGATTAATCAAAATTAAGAGTAATCGAAACGAGCGTTACTCGAGTAGTCAAAAACGGATTAATTTACTCATTTTCTTATGTGAAAGTTTGCCTGGAAATAGCTGAAAATAAAAAAAATTAAAAACCAAACAAACCGTTTTAATATATGATTAATCATATTATCCAAAAACGGTTAATCAAAAAGGCGATTACTCAATTAGTTTTCTTTTTGATTAATCAAAATCTTGTTCAATCGAGTAAACACCCTTTTTGATTAATCAAAAATCATAATTAATCGATTAATTGAATAATCGAAATTATGAATAATCAAAATTTTGATTAATAAATTAATCGCACAGCCCTACAAAATATAATTCTGCCCTGCTGTGGAATACAATTTTTTTAGTAAAATTTCAGACTTTGCTTTTGTTAATTTGCAGTGCTGTAAAATAAAAAGAGAAAAAGAATAACTCATCCAGAATCAGAACTCTCATAATCTATCTACAATGAAATCGGTTGAGAACTAGCTAAAGCAAAGCTTCTTTAGAATTTCTATAGGCTTTATAAACTCAAACGGCGTTTAACAGAAATGAGTCAAAAAAAAAAGTCTCCCTCCCTCTTGGTGCCAAGACATAAATTTATTCAAATGCTAAAATATTCAAATTTTAATGACTACGAAACTAACCAACCAAGCATTAAATTCACTTGACTGCTTAGTAAAAATAATTTGGCGAAAAAATCATTAAAAAAAGTCAAAATAAAAAAAACGAAACGAAAAGGCAGAAAAGACGAACCGACACAAGAAAGAGAAACGTTGTGCACTAAGAAACCCATTAAAAACCCAAAACCAATGAAACAAAGGCCACTAATATGTGAATGAAGGTTGAAAAGCTTCTTTCTGCGCTTAGAAGTTCATTGGACCCTAACAGCCCATGCTTTATCGCTTTACGATGCGATTTTTCTTAGTAGAAAATAATTGCAGAAGATTTGGCGGAAAAAACATGTAGAAAGGAAAAGCATATAAAAGAAAAGTCAAAGTCAAGACCAACAAAAGGGGAATAATAAATATTACAAAATCAAATTAGCTGCTGATATGCAGACAAATTTCCACCTACGAGCTCGGAGCTTAGAATATACGGGCGATTAGTACGATTGTCTGGGCTCTCAATCTCAGTAGAACTCCGTTTGATCCCTATTTGACCCATTCCATAAATAGAAAGCTCTACACAAGTTCACGATTTCCGCTTACTTCCCTGTCCATAAAATACCCACTCAACTTCACTAAGATCACCTTTGTTCCATACAGAGAGCTGATATACTTTGCTGCATTCTTTTGAGCATTTTTTTTTTGCAACCCGATTACAAAAGATTGCCGCAAATCTGCATAAATATTTTTATTGTATTAAGCTGTCGTCAAATACCCATAATAGTTATGTCGGTCATGGGCCTTACTCATATTTTCTGCCATTTTTGCAGACAATTTATTTAACAAAATAGTTTTTGGCTTCTTTCATATTTTTGGTGATTTGCGTTGTTGCGGTTTTACTAGCGCGTCGACCATGCTAAGTGCGCTACTTTCCTAAGCAACACTGCAACCTACGCTGCTTAGCGATTTTTCTCTTTTGGGGCATTAAACAATAAAAAGAGCTCACGACCTTGAGTATTAACGAAAAATGTCAGCAACTTTTTTGGATTTTTGTTTTGTATCAAAATTTTGTTTTTGTTTTTGTTTTTGTTCTTTTCAGTTTTGTTTATTGCAAGTCACTGCTAGCCATCGGCATCGATTGTTCAATGGATGGCTTTGCTGTCTAGCACTTCTTGTGTTGTGATTTTGGATTTCCTCTTCAGCAAGTTAAAGGTGAAGAGCAATTCGTTCATTTTGAATGCAGTCAACCGGCAAAGGAAGACGTAGTAGAAGTCAAGGCAACTCATTTTTGGCTATGCATGACGTTCCAATAGCTCCGACTATGCTTCAAGTGCACCTTGTGCGCGCTGGTTTTTTTGGCAAAATTTTTGTATGGAAGGCGTGAGGGTAGCCATTCAAGAGTTTAGCTGCTTGATAATAGATACTTGCGATTTATGAAATCTATTATCATATCTGCCAGGCGTTGAAGTTGCTGATTATTATTATTAAATTGATTTCAAGCGCCAGTGGATAAGTGAGCTTACTGAAGTGTGGCACTTTTAACACAGTCGGAGGTTAACTTTGTTTGGGGTGTGTTTGATGGTTTGATTTTTTGAAATTGGAGTTCGCGTTACATAGATAGATTACTTCTACTTTGTTCAGCACAACGTACTAGTTTTGTGTCTAGTTTCAAATCCCAAATATGAATATCTTTAGTACCAAGACTAGTTGGCAAACGTACTTTACATCATTTTTATTGGTAAGGAAACTAAATACTATGAATTTGATACCCATATTGGTCACTAGCACTATCACTATCACTATAACTATCACTATCACTATCACTATCACTATCACTATCACTATCACTATCACTATCACTATCACTATCACTATCACTATCACTATCACTATCACTATCACTATCACTATCATCATCTCTATCACTATCACTATCACTATCATCATCTCTATCACTTCCACTATCACTATCACTATCACAACCACTATCACCACCACTATTACCATCACTATCACTACCATTATCACTATCACCATCACTATCACCGTCGCTATCGCTGTCACTATCTCTATCGCTGTCACTATCATTATCACTATCACTAATAAAAATTCCTTAAAATTCGCCAACAAATTAAAGAAATTGCAACACACCTTGCCAGTGCTACCAACTTGTAGACAATTTTTATGTGAGCTCGCGCTAAAAATTTATGTACTTTGTGGGCATTTCACCTTCTGTTTTTTCAGTATTTGAAAACTTATACTATATCCAAAAGAATCTAAATTTTACCGGAGAAAACGTGCTTCATTGGTATTTTAGCACTTTTCAGTTTCGAGAACTTGGCATCACTGGCTCTAACCTGCTTACATTTTCTACTTGCTCGTACATTTTTAATTTGTTTTTAGAATTAAATATAGGTTAGTATGTTATTTGCATCCCACCAATAAAATTCATTGTAAAAATGTCTATAATATTAAATTTGTAAATAAATTCGCATAGAAAGTCTGTTAAAGTCAAAAGTCAGCCATACAACTCAATCGATTGTATGTACATATGTATGTATGTATGGCGGCGGCACTTAACTCATTCATTCTATGAACATCTTAAAGACTCAACAAAACAATTTTTTCGATCTGCTTACAGACTTTAGCACTAGCATCTACTTTGGCGCTCTTTGTAGTAATTTTCTACGTTAAAGCATTCAGTTTATTGAGACTGACACCAAAGCTCATCTACATGTGACCCAAGGAGCGTGGGGCAGTTCCTTTGTATATTTTCGCCCTACACTTTCTACAATTTATTTCTTTAATTTTATGTGCCGAACTAATGGGAATTCCAAGCAGCGCTCGTGTGTTCCATGCAAGAAGGGAAAGGGTAGGAATTATGTAGTAAGATCTTTCTATTCATACAAAATATGAGTATTTGCCATGAAAAGAGTAAAAAAAAAAAGCTTTTAAAAAGCATATTTGTTGTACTCATTGTTGCCGTTTGGAAAACCTGAAAATGGGTCAATCGTCATGCTGGTAAAGGTGCGTAGGAGTTTCTAGCGCCTATTACACGTAAAAAAGGTGTTAAAGTTGTAAAGATGAAAGCATTATTATTGTGAATGTTGTCTATTACGGTTGAAGGCTTAGTAAATATAGTTGAGAAGAGGAAGAGCGAGATGACAAGTAATACTACAAGATGTACTAAGCTGTAATACTAAATAATTAAAGTAGTAAAACTGTCAAAAAATAAAAAATGGGCTGTGAGTGAGAGAATAACACAAATGAGAGCGCCAGTGATTTCTTTTAAAAAATATATTTCCTGTCAAACAGAAATGTCAAAGTAGGCTCGTAAATAAAATTATATCGAAATGGTAAAATGAAGAAAATCAAATATTTGCAATACTTTTCAATGCCCGCAAGATGGTATTTTCATTAAATTTACTATTTCAAAATATGAAAATTGAAAATTTAGTTTTTTCGTTTTTGACATATGCAAAACAGCTGATGGTTTGACAGATGTACCAGAAGTAGTCCGAAAAAATGTTTCTGACTGGAACTAGTAGTTTCTGACTATTCCCACTTTTTTGTGTTGTACTGTGTGAAAACTTATCTCGGGACTGTTTATTTAACAGTCTAATGAACGAACTTGAGGGTGCTGGATAGAATAATCTACCGCAATTATAGACAGAAGTAAGTGCAAAGAAATCAACTGACATAAAATGAGCTATTTTTGTCTTGTAAAACCTGTTCAATTTATTGAGCACCCTGTGCTGAGACTACTAGAAGACCGCTTCCCCAAGGTACATACATATCTTGAATTTGTAGTAGGAGGCACCTGCAGTTAATTTTCATTTTAAACCCTCTCAAAGCTGACTTTCCCACAATAACCACTTCTAAACTCACATAAAAATTTTAATTTAAAACCGATGGCAAACTTTTCTTAATATGTGTTTAGTACTACAACAACACCAAAACAGAGAATTAATCAATCAACTGCATCATATCAGTGAATGAGTTCGTTCAATTTTCTAAGATATTTTACAACACCAATAAAAACATATCTTAATGAGTTTTTCCAGCCGCTTGAAATTCATTTCCTTGCTTCCTTTTTTTTGTTGTTACTTTCTGTTAACGAATTTTTCGTTAACTATTTTATTAGTTAGCCGCAGTCGCCAAAGGGGGGTGTACATACATACGTTAAGTCTGGTAATTTAATTGTAAAGCAATAAATAAAAATGAGTTTCGTAAACTGCAAAAGCCTAAAGAATTGAACCATAAAAATTAAATAGAATTCAAATTGCCGACAAAATAAATAATTAAAAGCAGAAAGTAGCTAAGCTTAGAAGAGGAGATACACTCTAGTGATGTGTCCAATGTTGAGTTTTAAATATCCGCGGTGCTAGGAAAGCATTCGAATTCGATTGCGTATGCGAAGTATTTTGAGAAATAATTTACTATAAAGTGGTAAATTGGTTGGCTTTTCTGCGGTATTTGTCATGCGCGGTCGGGTTTGAGTAAAAGGCCCGAACTTGGACCCACAAATTTTCTTATCTTTCAGGTTAAATCGTTGACATGTAAGGGTATGCGAATATCGAAGAGAGTGCAGAAATTCCAGTTTTTCGTATATTCGGAACAGTCCTAACGCAAGCATGGTTCTTATTTGATTTTGCGTTGCTATGCTATCACAATTATTCGCAAGAATATTCTGCTTAAGCTTTTTTTGAAAGAACTAATTTTTTTGCTTTTCTCTTTCATTTTTATGAAATTAAATTTTTGTTCTATTTTTCTGTAAATCTCATTTGTGTGCGCTGGTCATGTGAAAGGCTACCGTTTTGACGGTCATAACTCAATTTACAACTAGAAATAAATAAATAATTTAATAGACTGTAGACTACGTTTGAATTACTTACTTATATGGGCATACTGCGGTAAAAAGTTATTACACTACCAAAGTAATTAATAAAAATTAGTCTAATGCAAATTATTTTACAATAAATCATTACACCTTGATGGATTAAATAAAGTAATAAATTTAAAAAAATTGCGATTATAGTTGCATTACACTGCAAACATGGTTGAGTGATTTTTTCAACGCGCTATAGCTGTTAAAACCAATGATATTGAATGTTTTACAAACCATTCCGTACCTACATGTAATGCAATTTCACTTGCATTACACTTAGATTAGATTACACTTACATTACTCTTGTACACAAGCCGATTATTTATTAATTTTATTTTCACTGCACATATTTTTTTATCGAAATCAAGCAATAACATTATTAATTCAATTTTTTAATTGTAATGCAACTTTAACTACACTACTCTTTAGTGAAATTTCGTAAGCTGGAAGAATTCGGTGATAATACAAATAAATCTAAAAATTTTTAATACTTTTGTTGAACTATAATGCAATTTTATGTGCATGCATTACAAATAAATTACTATAATCAAAATGAATTCTTAAGTTTTAGTGAAATTTCTTCAAATAATCTGTAAGAATTCACTGGCAATGCAAGTAAATTAGAAAACGTCAAAACCATTATTTACACGTAATGTAATTATATATGCATTACACAAACATTATTAGAGAAAAATTGAGTATAACTCACTTATAATTAAATTTTTAAACGAAATGTATTACAAATAAGTTTTAGTAATCATGATTCACTGGTAATGCAAATTCATTTCCATTACAAATGTAATTTGGTGGTGCAAAGTGCTCTTCTATGCTAAGTGTGCTTACTTTCCAACTATGAGAACACAGAAGAAACGCTCTGCCATGTGGAGCAGTCAATGGCAACCAACTGAAATTCAAAGAAATCTCCACCGAAAAATGCAAACAAAAACCCCGCTAAACGTTTCATATATTAGTTGCGCCAAGCGTAAACGCCTCATAGCCACAAAATGAGTAAAAGGGCGGCGGTGCCAGCAGCCAAATTTAATAGTTCGTACGAAAGAATAGATATTTTGCAGACAAACGGCGGTCGTTTTGCGGAAATGAAAGAAATTTAGAAGTTTTAGAGCTTTTTGCCTAATACTTTTCGTGTTTTTTTTTATGTTTGAATATCGCAAAAAAATAATAATAACACATTGGTTATAGCATTTGCATTTGACCCTGCAATGCATGCCAGTCACCACAAACCACACACCACATATGAATGAGAGCCCATACTCGTAGTATTGGCGGCTGTAAACTGTTGACTGTGGCCCATAGAAATGTTTTGTTCACTTTGCTTGCAAAGCAGAGAAATAATGACTGACATTTTGATTTGATTTATTTTTGTGGCAAATTTTTGTGTGTGGCTGCATGCTTAAGGTGCAAGTGCAAGCAAATTGACTACATATTTATTTTTGGTTTTGTAAAAAAAAAAAAATTATGTTTTACTTGAATGCGAACAGAGATTATGTGTGTAGGGTAGGAAGGTGAATGGTGGCCATTTTTTCATTACTGATTCATTACTAATTGTTTTTGAGATTGTAATTGTAACTATGCTTGTAATCGTAATTGCTTTTCGAGATACAATTTTAATTATTATTATAGGTATCATTTTATTTTATTTGTAATTTTAACTATATTTGTAATTGTACTTGTACTTGTGCTTATACTTGTAATTATAATTGTTATTTTCGGGGTAATTCTAATAATTACTATAAGAGTAATAGTGCCGTGTTTGTAATTGTGATTGCAGTTTTAATAGTTAGTGAAATTGCAAATGTAGTTATAATTGCTATAATTAAGTAGTTATTTATTTATGAATAGGAATCTGATATAGGGTCCATATATGTATGTGATTAAATTCTAATTGTTATTTTAATTATATCGGCAGTTAGAAGTAATTAGGTTTTCTATTTGAATAATGTTATTGTTGTAAGAAGTGAGTAAAAATAATTTTCATTAGCACTACAATTTTTTTTTTGTATACTATGAAAATTACATTAATCTTAGTAATTGGTAATGTAATTTATGTTGCATTACAAACAAACGCTTTACATTATAAATGCTATAAAAAGTGAGATGCTACCACAAATCTAAATTTTAAAACTGATATTAATTGAGTATTTATTAATTGAATCGTACCCATGTTTCGATCCATGTGGCCTCCCTTCAAGAGACTGCCAACTATGTTTAAATGAAGCAACAGTCCACTCATAAGTTTGCATATCAAGTTGCGATTTATAAATGAATTCGTATGAATCAAATTAATTTTATAGCAACCAATAAAGTAAATTGAAGTGAAAATTTAAAACACAAATGGCTTTAATTGAATTTTTGCACAATAAAATTCGCATTCAATGTCAATGTCTATCTGCACGTAGTACAATAACAATAAAAACACAACGAACAACAAAAGCAATCACTCACCAATTGGCTGCACATATTCACTCATCCCCTTTTGTTTTTTGTTTTTGGTTGATTGAGCTCGGTTGGCAACCACCCTAATTTGACGCGCTTCACTAAAAGTTGTTGCTATGCAGCGAAATGCGAATGTGTTGCCAGGCCGAAACAAAAGCACACAATGACCTGCCATTTCTATTTTTGGTTTATCATGCGATTTTTAAACGGTCTTTATTTTTGTACATTTATGTGACTAATGACAGCTAATAAATAGTAATTTGTCAAATTTCGGCAAAATACCAAAAATCTATTAGTGGAACTGTCAAAGCTGTGAGATTAAAACCGTTTTCCTATGACTGCAAGCCAGTAAGAAGTTGTGAAATTAGTTTCTGGAAATTTGGCAATTTAAGCGGTATTAAGGGTCAGCCGAAAGTGTAGTGCGAAATAAAGGCTTTATTGTTGCTTTTCCGTTTACTTTCCATACATGTGGGTATATAGGAGGGTTATTTAGTTTGGGTGTCAATGGTGTCAGTAGTCACATAAAACTAATCAACGCCCTCGCACATGGAAAGATACGGTGGCCATATTATTTAATTGAAGAACAGAAACGTTAATTTTAAACAATTATTATATTCATTTTATTTTATTTTATTTTATTTTATTTTATTTTATTTTATTTTATTTTATTTTACTTTATTTTATTTTATTTTATTTTATTTTATTTTATTTTATTTTATTTTTATTTTATTTTATTTTATTTTATTTTATTTTATTTTATTTTATTTTATTTTATTCAATATTTAAAGGATCAGAAAAATATAAAATACAATTCCAGAAGCAGTGAACAAGAAACGGAATTTCCTTAAAAACAAAATTACAAACAATTGGAACATAAACTGAAACTCTACGCTTTAAAATTAACAACATACGGTCACCATGCATATGGCGTATCTATGTACATATGTGCTCCGGTCTGAATAGTGTTAAATCTTGAAAGCTACTTTAAACAACATTTATTTCATGCTCTTTCTTCTTGTATTACCGTTAAAATACCGTAGAAAAATCAATTTGTTTTTATTGCCTGTAACGCCAAAAGCGTGTCATTCAAGTCAGCAATCAAGCACACGCACTCTCGGTCACATTGGGGGTAAATATTTGTACTATTTCCTATAGATTTGTCCTATTGTGCGTGTGATTGTGAGTTTTGCCTAATGTGTGGGTGCATTAAGGGATAATTTCTTTTAATTTGACAGCTGAAAAACAATGGGATGAAGTGACGGCAATTTTTGCAAGGCGGGTAGATGCAAGGTGAGGCAAATGTAATTAATTTTTAGAATACTTGAAGAGCCAGCATGTACATAGACAGTCGAAAAAGATTCCTACAAGCCACAGAAATATTAATCGCTTTAGAATTACTCAGGAAGAAGCTTTACTCAAATATCTTTCAAACTACTAAACGCACCGACTTACTCCATTGTGCGCCACCTTGTATCAAGAGTCCTCCATTGACCACTGCCACTAAAACTGCTGACAGCATTTCAAAAGCAAAGCTAGTATGACAGGTGCACCCTTATTACGCGCATTCTCTGAATTATTTGCTAATACCCACAGCCTGAGAGTAAAACAAAACATTTGGCAGCTCGTGGCATTGTTTGTGTGACAAATTCATTTGAAGTGCACAATGGACACGCTTTAATTGCTTTTACTGCGCCACATATGCGCAGTTTTTCTGGCCCCTAAAAATGAGCGTTCGAGGTCAAACAACACAGCGTGACCTGTTCATTTAGTAAAGCAACTTGTTCGAATTTCCTGTAGGCTGAGTGTTACACAAAAGCATTCTCAAGCATTTTACCCTCAAATATTTGCCATTTTTACCACCAGCTCTCAACATCATCACATCCCATGCCCTGACAGGCCATTTCTATTGTTTTCACATTTGATTTATTTCTTGCATTTTATGGTTATAAATAGCGAAAATATTTTGCTCTTGGATAGCTTCCCTTCTCCTAGTACCTATTTAGTTAACAAATTTATTATGGTAGATGTTATTATAAAATTAACCTTGGAGCGTCTCCAATAGATGCTTGAGATATACATATATCTCGTCTAGTCGTATAATAAATAGACACAAAATTTATTTACCTACGATAAATCTACTTTGAAAATTAGTTTTCTTTCTCACTTACCGGCTTGTGTTAACAATGGTAAGCATATGAATGCCACCGCCACTGATACCGTCAACATATCGAGCCCTAATGGACTCGAACCTTTTCTAGTCATCTTGCAATATCCTAAAAAAGAGAAGCAAAAATTGGGTGTTAGTAAAATTGTTTTGTATTAGAGATATATTGAGAGAAAATAAGAAAAGTTTCTGTTAAATAATGATTACTAATCGTAATGATAACCCGTTTGATTGTTTGTCTTTCTGAGAATCCCTTTAGTGATTGGTAATTTGTAATGATTGTTCGCCAGTTAATTAAAAAATAGCAGAAAAAATTTTGGGATTTTAAACGATTATTTAAAATAATCGCAAAAATTAAAACTAATAAAAAGTAATCAAAAAAAATTTAATTTGATTATTTGTGTTTATTCTGTAGCTTCTTTTTTTTTTGATTATTTTTTATTTTTTTAAAATTTTTTTTTTTGATTATCTTCGATATTTCTAACCTTAATAAATTACCTTTTCTTGCACACAATTAAATAATTATTACCAATTAAAAAATCCCCATAATTAATTGATTACTAATTACTAATCAAATTTATCAGATCTGATTTCTGGAATATGATCATGCGACTCAAATTTTTTTTGAATTTTGTTTGATTGTCTATATCTTTGTACTCGCTTCATTCGAAAACTATTGCACCGAGTTTAATTTATTTTTTACATACATACATGCCTATGTATTTCTGAAGGCCTGTCTTGAGATATAGAACATTCTTATTATTATTATTTTCTTAGAAGCGACTAAAATCCAAGTCCTGAAATTCCCGGGCTAGACAAATCGTTCCCCAATCAGTAGACCGCATCTGTAATTATTTTCTTAACTTTATCGGAGTGTCTCGGCGTTAACAACAACAACAATGTAGACATATGTAAGTAATCATGGTTGCCAGACGTTTACTTTAGGGTAATTTTAAAAGTCTGGGGATATGAATTGCGATTAGAAGGTGATCACTTTATGGTAATTTCAATAATCCACAAATAATTTGGTAAAAATTACGATTTCAAGGCTATTACTTTAAAGTAATTTCAATATTTTGTAGGCTAAGTTTAAAGTAATTAATTATCGATTAAATTATAATTGAGGTTGTAATAGCATTAAAAAGATAGGAAACAAAGTCACAAGAAATCCGATGTTTCGGGGTCTTTTATTATGCGATTACTGTAATCATCACCGAAATACCATTAAAAATCAATCGAATTTCTTTAAAAGAGAAGTTGTAATTAAAGTAATCGGTGCATTCGATCAACCATTCCCACAACAGCCTATGACCTTCTCACCAGAATGACTAGTCTCCCTGGATGTGCCGACTGAGTAACTAGACCGAAAAGCTGTTAGAACAACAAAAACACAGCAGTATATTCTACATTGAACTGCTCTGCTTATAGTCCAGTTCGTGGGTGTCGGAAATAAGTAAGACTGTCACCCTCGCAATGAACTGCTTAAGCTCCAATCTTCGTAAACTTAAGCGCACGCTCGCTACCATCTCAATTGAAACCTAAACAAATTGCTTACAAAATCTTATTGCCACTTTGGTGTCGATTGTTTGTTTGTATACAAAAATGTAAAAACAAAACAAAAACAAAACAAAAGCAAAACAAAAAAGTGTTGCTTGTGGTTTACTTCTCGTTCGTGGCGCATTGTATTTTCTTGTTTTTTTTTTGTTATTTTTTCGCTTATTCGTTCATTTCTTTGTGACCAACGATTCGAATTTGTTATGAGCGCATGCCGGAAATGCACTTGACAAGCTTGTTTGTTATGTTTAAAGCGCCCTAAAATATGTTTCCATTTTCCAATGCATTTACCCTCAACGTTTTCTATGCCGGCAGTCGGTTTATTTGTTTGTTTTTAAGCTTTTTTTATACTTTCCAATCGATTTCATTTCATTTCATTGCTTTTGTGATTTAAAATTTGCAATTTAAAGAAAGAAAAAAAAACACTGAATTATTAAGGCTTACGTTTTTGTTGTAATGTAAACAATGGCATTTATTTGTTGTTTGATTTGAATGCGCTAAATATGTTGGCGCTGTAAATTGACTGTGTTGAGTGGTGTAAGCAACAACCCCCAGGGTAATTTTTGAAATGTGTATTGAAATTAAATTGTTGTTATTTTATTTTAATTGTAGCTAAATGGCTGTATCACAGCAGGATGCCTTTTGGATATACTTTTGATTCGTTTATGATTTCAATTTTGAAGTGGTTTTTGATTTTGTTGAAATATCAAATTATTAAGGCTATAGTTTGGATCCTTTTAGACCACATATGTACATATATTTAAACCGATATCCTCGAAAGCGGTAGAGCTATCGAATAAAGGGATAACTTAAACTTTAAGTCATACAACTAGTAACTCTGCAGTGAAAGTTGCATTCAATTTCATCAAACACTTTTTGAGTGATGCGCGCGCAAACATATAGACAGACAGACACAATTTCTAAACTTCGAGCTATGTAGTTGGTACCAGTAGTCACTTAAGAAGTTAAATGTGTATGTATGTTTCCCATGTATGCAAGTGTGTATGTATTTTATTGAAAACAAATCACCAACTACGCCTGATTCTCGCTCAAGCAGCCTCTTTTATTCGGTTTTTAAAGGCCAACATTTTTTATTGCCTGCCACAGTGATATGTTTGTATGTATGTGGGTGGGTAATGGGCACACACGGATTCATCTGCAATATTTTCTTTAATAAATTCCCAAGAGATGCAACACGTGACTAATATCAGATTACAATAATGAGACTGGGCCTAAGTAACTAACTATACAGAATGAAGATGTTGTTGTTAGTGATGGTAGTTATTCGGTTGTTGACGATATTTTTAGCAGTCACGGGATTGTTATAGGAATGGCTACTTTAATCATGTAATGGACTTTTTTTTTTTCAAAAAAAGATTAAATTGAGTCAAGTATTTTATTTCGATTAATTGAGACATTAATCGATTAAATGCGAGATTAATCGATTAGTCGAAATATTCCGTAATTTTTTGTAATAAAAAATAATAATTTGTAATCTCTAAATTTAACTAAAAAAAGAAAGAATAGTATCCCAGCCTTCTCGGTACCCCTAAGTTATCACACACACGTCTTACCATCCCTAATCTTTACCGTCACCACACATTGTAACATTACCATCATAACATTCACATGTTTATATTGGTATCTGAGCTGATAATAGAGGGGTTGATTGCCCTAACTCTCCACACCCACATGCATCGTATGTGTTATTTTTGTTGTTGGTATTTTGTCCTGCCTCATGATATAGACAAAATGCGTTGTCCCATAATTGGCTTTGGTTTGTTGGTTGGATTATTAAGGCACTTAGACCATTAGTAGTTATTTCTTTAGCCATTAAAAGTTTATGAGTTTTTGATGCGCATAAATAATGCAATGCAAGACACCCGATATGGTGAGTCATTGTCCGAAATTGGAGTGCTCAAATGTACTTATTCGCAATGATTAAACAATGGCTAAGGATATGTCAAACTATTGCTTTGAGACAAAAAATGAAGATGGTCACAAAGAAAAGAATTTTTTTTAATAGTTTTACATGCAAAAGCAGAAATTCTAGAGCAGACACTAATAGAACGCACAGCAACAGTTTTTAAAATTTGAGTATGTCTGTTTGTAAATTTGCGTGCGTATCACTCAAAAACTGCTATAGATAAGTTAGTGCTCTTTTCACCAATATATTACCAGACGTCTAAATTAAAATTTTAAATATCCCTTATTTCGATAAATTTGCTGTTTTCGGAGTTATCGATAAATATGTTGACTACCTAGACGCAAAATGTGTTAATACAATATGGGTATGAAACGAAAGGTGCTATTGAGTGCTGTAATGAGCGATGTGATTAATTTAAATATATCAATTGGTTTAGAAGATATAGTGACTCAAATCGAACTCCGACTAATATAAATTCTGAGATGCAGCAATTCGTGGTCGTATCTTTACATAATTTTCCCTCCATTATCTGGATACTCCACCAACTAACTGCTGAGTGAGTCTGCTTTCCTTGACTATCCCATCCATATTTGTAATTTTACTATGGTTTTCAATTCCAGATTTGCTTACAAGAGACACAGTGACCGACAAATAGCATGAAAGCAATTAAGAATTTAATTATCAATAGATGATTACGATACCACAACGTAAGCATTCCAAAGATAATTGATTTCAGCATCAATATTCTTGGAGCGCACAAAAGAACACCAAATAAATGAAAAAAAAATTTAAAAAAATTCGAAAAAAGGCGTAGAATGCGTAAAAAAGAAAATAAAATGCGAAACTTATCACACAGTGAAAAAAGAAAAACAAATGTTTAATAACAAAGACTAGCAATTTCATAAAGCACAGGCAAACACACGCACGTGCTCATTCTTCCACTCGCTTTAATAGTTAAAATGGCAACGAATGACAATTGCAAAGCTAAAGCGATTATAAAGCAATTTTGGATTTAATTACGCTTAACGATTTCAAGTTTTATTTTTTTTAAATATTTTTTTATATTTGCCTTTTTTTTATCTCACTCAAATAAGCTAGCAACTGACTACCTAGATAGCATATGAAAATGAATTGAAAAAACTATTGAGAAATAAAAATATATATGTGCGGATATGTAAAAAGTATATGGGTGCGTTCTGCAATGGATGCTTTTCTTTCATACATATAAATATTTATGTTTGTATGTATGGCAACTGGGATAGAAAGTTTTTGTGATTGCCGCATTGCCGTAAAATCTACGACTTGCCGTTTGTATGCTGCAGCAGCATTAAAAGATTCTTGCTATTTTTTGTTGTTGTTGCTTTTTTCTAATTCTTTTGCAATTGCAGCTTCGATTCTCATTTATTTATACATGTAGTATATACATATGTATGTTATGTATTTGTTTTGCTTAGACATTATTGCGTGTCTGCAATTTTGCGTTTGCGCATGCGTACCTGACCTAACCTCTTGTCTCGGCCAATTTAATGCTTTCTTCGTTGTTGTTGTTGTTATTGTTATTGTTGGTATGGCTGGTAATTGTTTTAGTGACTATTTCTCATTTCTTTTTGCTGCCTAGTTTACATACAGTGTACGACAAAACTAAAGCACGAAACTTCCCATACCACCACAACCAGAAAATAAACTTTCCAACAAATAGTAATGCCAAATCTTTTTATTGTATTTAGAAGAGGGCACATTGGTTGTTGTGTAAAAAATAAAATTATATTATAAACTTCATTCTAAACGTAAATATTAATTCAAACATAAAAGTAGTATAAAATATGCCGCGACAAAACTAAAGCACATTAGTATATACTTGTAAAGAAAAGTTGGTTCTTCTAATATTTCGTAGCGAAGCCCTTGTTTTTCAATACTGCTGCACATTTCCGTGGCATAGACTCAAGCAAATTGTTAAAAACGTCTATGGAAATGCTTTCCCAAGCTCGTTCTACCTGAACAAACAGGGAGTCCTTTTTTTGCAGTTTTCGCGTTCTATTTCCCGATCTACAATCTCCCACAGATTTTCTATGGGGTTGAGATCGGGTGATTGTGCAGGCCACTGCAATACCTCAATTTTATTGGCAACAAACCATTCTTTCACACATTTAGCGGTATGTTTCGGATCATTGTCCTGCTGGTATATCCATCTCAGTGGCATTTCCTCCTCAGCGTGGGGCAGCATAATGGTCTGGAGAATGTCTTTGTACACAAATCTGTCCATTATGCCATTAACATGGTATATTGGACCCAATCCGTTGCCTGAAAAACACCCCCAGACCATAACGTTGCCTCCACCATGCTTTACGGTGTCTTTGGAATAGCGTGGATTTAAACGATGCCCTTTTGGCCTGCGTAGCAGCTTCAGCCCATGGTCCACATCAATTGGACCATCAGTAAGTGGCGAACTGTCCTTTTTTCAGACGAATCCAAGTTCAACATCAAAAATTCTGATGGATGGAAGCTTGTACGCAGACCTAAAGGGCAACGTCTAAGCCCACGTTACTTTAAAGGTACTGTAAAGTATGGTGGAGGCAGCGTAATGGCCTGGGGGTGTTTTTCAGGCTACGGATTGGATCCAATTCATGGAATTAAGAGCACAATGGACAGATTTGTGTACAAAGGCATTCTCCAGACCATTATGCTGCCCCATGGTGAGGAGGAAATGCCAGTAAGTTGGATACACCCGCAGAACAACGGTCCTAAACATAGGGCGAGGTGTGCCCAGGAATGGTTTTGGGACAACAAAATAGAGGTAATGCGGTGGCCTGCACAGTCTCCAGGTCTTAACCCCATAGAAAATTTATGGGAGATTGTAGATGGGAAAATAGAACGCTAAAACTGCAAAAACAAGGACTCCCTGTTTGTTCAAGTCAGACAGGCATGGGAGAGCTTTTTTACAGAAGTTTTCAACGAACTTATTGAGTCTATGCCACGAGGATGTGCAACAGTATTGAAAAATAACGGATATTCTACTAAATATTTAAAGTTAGAACTTTCTTTTCCAATTAGATACTAATGTGCTTTAGTTTTGTCACGGCATATTTTGTACTACTTTTATGTTTGAATTAATATTTACGTTTAGAATGAAGTTTATAATATAATTTTATTTTTTACACAACAACCAATGTGCCCTCTTCTAAATACAATAAAAAGATTTGCCATTACTATTTGTTGGAAAGTTTATTTTCTGGTTGTGGTGGTATGGGAAGTTTCGTGCTTTAGTTTTGTCGTACACTGTATTTGTTCCTCCCTCACCCGCCTCTCATTAAAAAACTGCGTCTACTTTTGCGTTGCTTATTGCATGATTCTGTTTGGTTTTTATTTTTTTTTGTTTTGTTTTCTGTTCTGACCAGGGTCACAAAATACGAAAATTATCAAGCTTAGTAATAAAATTATTATTTACTACAAAATTTATATTTCTCACTTAGATAGATTTTTTTCGCATTAAGTAAAAGTTTCTCTCTGATAGAAACCTTAATTTCCATGAAATCCAAATTGATCACTAGATTGTACGTTGTTCTGAGGAGGATCAAATTCTTGCTGAGGGAAATATTTACTCTCAGAAACAAATTCCCACTTTACAAAAGTTGTATTCTCAGCATAAAAAAAAACGTCTCACTCAGAGAAAAAATAATCGCAGAGGAAAACTATAACTCTCAAGAAACGAACAAAAATAACAAAAATTTTCTTCTGAGGGAACAATTTTTCTCACGAAGAGAAACCTTTGGGATCAGAAAATAAAAAAATAATAGATGTTGAGCCTTTATCTTCAAGAAAAAAAAACTTCCATAATATGTTTCTCGATTTAATATCCCTAATTAGTACATAACCTCTCCGAGAGAACGCTTTATATGCACCAAAAGAATAAATAAAAATAAATAAATAAAAGTTTTGCAATTCATCTTCTCCAAAATTTATTCATTTATTATAAGACCTTACCAATTACTTGATAGTTATACTGGAGCTCTGTAAGTGACTAGAACTTGGTCGCTTAACGGCGCAATTTGCAATTACATAGCGCAGCGCACAGAGGTCAGCATCTGCAGTAGCTTCTTCAATTTTACTACGATTTTTTTTTCTTTTGTTCCCGCCATAAACTCTCTTGCATGTTTTGCAAATATTTATGATCAATCAGCCTACGATTGATGTTAGTTTATGTATTCGAAACTGTGTTATAAGCGGTAGCCCCGCGGCGATGCAGCATTTCTCCACTTGAATTTGGCACACATCAAATTATCGACCTCGTCACCTAGCGTTTTGCTACTGCCTTGGCTTCGTTGGGTGCGCGTGCCACCACAACAGGCCAGCCGCCGTTATTGACGCTTCGCAGATTGCGTTTGATTGTGGCTTACGTGTGGTGAGCGTTCTCAATTGCTTTTTAATTCTTCGGCGACTGTTATTAACACCCGATATTGGTTATTATTATTTTCGTTGTATTATTATTGATTTATGATTTATGTTGTTATATCGTGTTTTGTTATGTAATGATATGTTATGTTATGTTATGTTATGTTATGTTATCTTATGTTATGTTATGTTATGTTATGTTATGTTATGTTATGTTATGTTATGTTATGTTATGTTATGTTATGTTATGTTATGTTATGTTATGTTATGTTATGTTATATTATATTATGTTATTTTGTGTTATGTTATGTTATGTTATGGTATATGTTATTTTATGTTATGTTATGTTATGTTATGCTACGTTATGTTATGTTATGCTATGTTATGTTATGTTATGTTATGTTATGTTATAAAGAAATCTTAAATGTTTCTTAAAATCTTAAAATATTCTGACGACTTTAAAATTAGTTCCCTTTATTCCTCCCACTCGTTTAGATCTTAAAAGTGACCCAAAATATAAAGATGTGAATTCTTTACATTGGTGAATTTTACTGTACTGGAGACCGAAAATTTCAGTTAAAATTTTTTGCTGAATCTGGAAGTCGGAAAAAAATATCGTCAGGAATTTCGACAAAAATGTCAGCTATTGAATTCTCTGAAAAGCAACGTTTTGTGGCGGCGAAAAAAATTATACTTGCTCCGAACATTACGAACGTTATTATAAGCAAGAGCTCTGTGTGACATGGCTCCCACACTTTGTTTATGTTGCATATGTGTATGGCCACCACTGATTTATGTAAATACATACATACATACATACATATAAAACTTTCAACTGTATACAAATAAAAGCACTTTGAAGTGTTTAAACAAAATCACTTTTTTCACAGCTGTCAATTGTTTGAAGATCAAGATCGAGTACGTTGAAAAGCGATTAAATTTACGCAGAGCCACAACAACACCGACACATGCCAATGGAGACGCACACATTTGGCCGTGCACAATCCTGGGTGATATTCATAGTTGAAATGAAGTGAATGAAGTCGATTTTGCAATCGTTCACGCATATCTCAGTCAAGATAATCCGCATAGTGTTGAAGTGTGAAAATGCAGGATTTCAATGGATTGCTTAGAGCGATGTGCAGCAGTGGGTAAGGAGGTGGAATAAAGTTCAATGAGATTTGTATGCATTTGTTGGTGCGCATAAACATTACTAGAAATGCACATAAATAAAGCATTCTAGAGATTAGCAGTGATTGAATATTGGAAATAAATACCAGTATTTCGCACAGTTTTTGCAAAGTGCTAAGGAGTTGAGGGTAAACGTACAGCTATTGGGAAATAAAATAAGACAATAGGACATCAAGAAGTTTGAAAATTAATTTTTTAACCAAAAGTTTTTAAAATTGGCATTTTTTTTTTAAATGGGAGTAAAAGATAAATTAAGAATCAGCTCGTGGTTGATGCTCTTGAATTAGAAGTGCTACTTAAAAAAAAAGTTATTTTTAATTAGGTATAACTTATCATCGATATTTTTTCAAAATTAGTCTAAAATTTCAAAAATTTAATATATGTATTTTGGAAGGGGTTTAAATAGTCTTGTTTTCAATGTCTTAGTAAGTTGTTTTTAGTTTTTAGGAATTCTTAAATTTTAAAAATATTTGTAAACTGAATTTTTTTTAATTTCTAATACATTTTTAAAAAAATTAAAAACTTTGCTTGCTAAAACAATTTTTTTGTATCTCTATTTGGAGTTTTTAAAATAAATTTTTTCCCTACTGCGGAAATATGAGCCAATTTTTGTAATAAAAACATTAAAAAAAAAATTTTTTTTTCAACTAAAAAGTTTTGGTAATGAAAAAAAGTTTACTAAAGTTTACTTACCGTCGATTTCACGAAAGACATTTAATTGACAAATTATTTTCTTTCCTCAAATTTTATATAAAAACTTAGAGAAAAATAACAATATTGCACTTAAGTTGTTTAGTGAAACTGGCAGATAGTGTTAAATAAATTATAAAATAATTTTAAAGCATTTTGACGAAAATAAGTTTTGGCTTTACTTTTTTTAAATTTGGTTGAACCCATGTTTTTGTAACAAAAAGTGGTTTTAAAGAAAGAAACATTTTTCTTTTAGTAATTTTTTAATTAAAAATTTTGGTATTGGTTACAAATATTTTTAAGCTCAAATATTTCTTAATAATTTAAAAACATTTTGAGAGAAACAAATCATTTTTTGCTTAAATTTTTAAAAATCAATTTTTTGTTGTTGCGAAAATGTGAACACATTATTTTTGAGAGCACTGTTTGCAAATCAAGTTTCGACATTTTTTTTAAGTAAGTTATGAATTTAAAAATTTTATCATAGGATACAAATTTAATTTAACTTAAAATTATCTTGGTTTGAAAAAAAAGAAGAGAATTCTGTTCAAAGATTTGTCTTTGTTTTTAATAAAATTTAAAATACTTAAAAAAAATTGATAGTAAACAAATTTAGTTTTTAGTTTTTTTTTAATTTTATTTTTTTATTTTTTTTTTTTATTTTTATAATTTTTATTATTTTTATTTTTATTTTCTTTTTATTTTTTTTAATTTTTTTTAAATTTTTTTTTTAATTTTTTTTTATTATATGATTTTATTTTTTTATTTATATGAAAATAACTAGATTAAACTATTATACAAATAAATACAGACATTCCACAAAGTGTTCTAGCATTTGTTTTTTAGAATTTGATTTTAAAGTTTTCTTATTATTTATTTAGGTTTAAAAAATGTTTTTATTTTTTTTAACTTTTTATTTAGTTGTTCCTATTACTATGCACACCGCTGTATATGTGTATCTATGCTTCGTAGACAAATGTGTAATTCAATACAACGAGTAAGTTCAAGTTCTTTTGCTGGCTACAACAGGATTTCCCGCACTCGTTCATTGTTCATTGCAATTTATGCTTATTTGTTTGGATTTGTGGTGGTCACGATGTTGCAACAATGGAACGCATACACCACATAACTGACATACATACATAGATTTGTATATTTGAAGTGAGTCTATGCGCGCTGCGTGGCTGTTGAGCTTGTAAGCATGCGTAAGCATCGAATTGCAACAAGTTGCTCTATCCAATGGGGAAAACCGCAGCAACGCAGCATGCAACAGTGCAACAATTTGTACATAGTCAATAGCAACAACAACAACAACAACAACAACAACCAGTACAGCAATTGTGGCATGTGAATTTAATGCTTTTTAAGCGCTCCATGCGAGAGGGACCTAAACACATTTGCAGGAGACTGGCGTACCGAGGAAAAGCAAAAATCCAGGGTGGCCTGCTTAACGCTGTAGGATATTCATCCATATGTATGCGGGTATTGCAGTGTATTTGTAGTATTTAGTGTTTATTTACAAAAAGCTTTGTAATGCCAATAAACATTGCAACAGCGTTCACGCATATAAAATGTGTGCAACAATGCAACGTCCATACTTAGCCGAGGTGCAAGCGAAAAAAACTGACCACCGTCAGCATGTGGCCACGATACTAAAGCCTCTGGGAAATGCATTACGCTGATAACAACAACATTTATGCTCTTTTTATGCACATACTTAACAGTGCATTCATAGTTGCATATGTATGTATGTATGTATGTATTTATCCCAATCGTTGGTGGCACGTTTGCTCCATGTTGCACGAATTTGTTGCTATTCCAGACATGTGACCATCTCTGACTGGCCAAAGCACGTCCCTAAGGTGCACAAATTGGAAACATATTCACACATTTAGATGTACTAGAATTTGTTCAATGGTTGAAATTCAATCACATCGAAGCTTAGAACTTCAACAATATTTTCCATAGTAAAAAATATTTTAACGCGAAATTTTATTTTATTTTATTTTACTTTATTTTAATTTAATTTAATTTATTTTATTTTATTTTATTTCATTTCATTTTATTTTATTTTACTTTATTTTATTTTATTTTATTTTATTTTATTTTATTTTATTTTATTTTATTTTATTTTATTTTATTTTATTTTATTTTATTTCATTTCATTTTATTTTATTTTACTTTATTTTATTTTATTTTATTTTATTTCATTTTATTTTATTTTATTTTAGTAAATTTTTTTTTATTTTATTTTATTTTATGTTATTTTATTTTTTTTTTATTTTACTTTAGTTTATTTTGTTTTATTTTATTTTATTCTATTTTATTTTAATTAATTTTAATTAATTTTAATTAATTTTTTTAATTTTACTTTATTTTGTTTTATTTTATTTTATTTTATTTTATTTTATTTTATTTTATTTTATTTTCTTTTATTTTATTTATTTTTATTTTATTTTATTTTATGTTATTTTATTTCATTTCATTTCATATTTTATTTTATTTTATTTTATTTTATTTTATTTTATTTCATTTTATTTTTATCTTATTTTAATTTATTTTATTTTATTTTACTTTATTTTATTTTATTTTATTTTATTTTATTTTATTTTATTTTATTTTATTTTATTTTATTTTATTTTATTTTATTTTATTTTATTTTATTTTATTTTATTTTATTTTAGTTTATTTTATTTTATTTTATTTTATTTTATTTTATTTTGTTTTTATTTTATTTTATTTTATTTTATTTTATTTTATTTTATTTTATTTTATTTTATTTTATTTTATTTTATTTTATTTTATTTTATTTTATTTTATTTTATTTCATTTTATTTCATTTTATTTCATTTTTATCTGGGCTGGTTTCCTGTGATAGGGCAGGTAACTTTAGATAGCCATTCTCTTGACTATCCTCCCCCTCGTTTAAGTTCTCTGCACTTTATTTTCGCCACTCTTTCTCTATCAGGCTTGAAATCTACGTAGATATGTGGGTTATAACCAAATATGGCAGTGAGCCATTTAAGAAAAATGCATCCGAATCAACAATGTCACGCTTGTTTAAAATAAAATTGCACACAACAACAACAACAACAGGAGTAACTAGTTGGCATCAAGTGTGCGTAAAGACTTAAGCAACAAACTTGTTTGACTTCAAAGTTTGCTTTTTGGATTTTTGTTTCATGAGGAAATTTATCATTTTCCGTTTTTGTTCTCTGCCTTAAATGTTGTGTACTCAACTTATGAATATGAAAAGCGGAAAACGAAATTTGCTTGCCACACTAAAACTGGACATGGAATTTGCGAATGCCGCACAAATAGGCGTTGCTGGACTATTTTTGGCAGCTAGTTTGAGAAGAGCACTTAAACGAAATTATTTTTGCGTACCGTAGAAGGCTTAATCAGCTGAGGTATGTAAATAGAAAACCGAAATGAGCGCGTGAAGCAGAAACCGTTTAACTTTTCTAGTAAAGTTTTTTTTTTTTAATTTTCTGCTTTTGTTTTTCAATTATCTATTTTTGATTTACTCTTGAACGATCTTCCTTTTGACCAGTTTTGTTTTTATTTTTAGAGTGCCACAAATGAGCAATAAATGCATGTCTAAAATGGCATAAAATATGGCATGACATATCGTTTACCGCATGCGTTGTGACCATAAAAAGCCGCACTCGTTCGTACGTGCCAAATGGGCAAATTCTCAGGCTAACTTACACCACCCCTTCGAATAGTATGTGAAGCGGGAGCAACCTTGGAAAGATGAAAATGGTAGAAAAGCATGAAAAAACTTGTCGTGACAGCGCTATTGACCAAAATTTAAGTAAACTGCTGACGACAAAAATAGTTAAGAAGGAAGATGTTCGTTGCTTATACAAATTTGTGCACGTACAGTTTTGGACATAGAATTGGATGAGCAAACAAATTTGCATTCCAAAACTGTTAAATTGTTTGAGAGTAGAAAACATTTTTTCTTTAAATATGTTTGCCTTTTTTTGTTTATTATGTGATTTTGATAAAAAAAAATTGTACAGATAACAGGCTGTCCAACAGTCTCAAAGAAATTCATTTTCTATTTTACGAGAAATGATTTTCAATTGAACTAGTAATTCATAACACATTTGTTTTTCGTAAAAAAATCGAAATATGTATAAACAAAAATCGATTATTTTTTGGATTTGTGTTATCGATTTTTCCAATTCCAGCTCATATCTCATATATTCCTATTCACTTTTGTAAATGATACATTTTCATTTCATTCTGCTGTCTTTATTGTTTAGGTCGATTAAAAACAAATTTTGCAAAAATCAAATAGTTCTTTTAGCTTATTATTTTTTTTTGCATTTCTAAGAATTCTTTCATAAGTAATTATCAAAAAAAAATAATTAAAAAGAAATAATTTTTTGCTGAAAATTAAAATTTTTATATTCCCTGGGAAAGTGTTCAATTTTCTGCTCTATACTAACTATTTGTGAAGCAAACAACTCTGTTAATACTAAATAGTTTAACGCACACTTATTTTAAAATAATTGATTTTATTTATTTAAAATTTGTTTATTCCTACCGCTGCGAAGCCTCGTCTTTATTTAACAATTCGCAAAGCGCCAATTTGTTTCCGCCTTTATTGTTATTACAGTGCTAGCAAATACTTGTACTAAACTTGGCTGCTACTCTTTTGAACCCACCATTTCCTTGTTTAGCTGTCACAATACCCTAAAGTATTGATGTTTGCGCCATAGAAGCATTAAAGTAAATTTGATTTGGTTTGAGTTGTATGCGGCGCACGAAAGATGTTAGCAAACAGGCCGAAACAGAAGTCTCTAGACAGTTACTAGCAAACAAGAAGAACAAGAGTTGAATACCTAAAGATATTAAAAATCAAATAAAAATTATATGTGGAGCTTTTTTTTAACTTTATGAAGTACAAATCGGACATTTCGGCTGCTACCAAATTGTCGTTGGAGTTGAAGATTAAATAAAATCAAAATGGTGTTGAACATTTTTTTTTTTTTAATACAAATTTTTTTTTCATTCAGGCAACATTGTCTTTTATTCTAAGCAAGAATGTGCATGCATATCTAAGCATTTAAATAACGCATTGAATTTGTTCTAGGAATTTATTGACTAAGTTGTGGTCTCGGCAGTTCTGTGCGTATTGACAGCTGCCAATATTGGCTTTATTTGCACGACAATTGCACGAAGTGTCATACACATACAAACATCTGCATCACATGCAACTTAAATTGAAGTGTTCGCTTTGAGGTGTTGATAAGTGCTGAAATTTCTATATTGTTTTTTTACATTTTTTATTTCGATTTTTTTTTCTTCCTCTTCTTATTCCCATTTAACATTTGTCTGCATGTTGTTTGTATGTTGTGGCAAGTTCATGTGCAGCAGTTTGTTTGCAAACGTATCTAACGGTACACAAGTAAACTATTTATTAAGTTGGACCACGTTTGTCTAAACAAATTGTCTACAACACGAAATGCCGCTGCTGCTGTTGCTGCTACTTCAGCTTGTGGTTGCTGCTGCCTGCAACTTGCGAGTTGCACGCCATTTGCGGCTACAACATTTGCTTTGCTGTTTATCTTTGAGACATGCATTTCAAATAAATACAACAACAAATACACACATACATACAAATAGACAAATAAACATATAAATTTGGTTGGTCGCAAGTATGTCGGTCTGTCTTAGCAACAAATGTGTTTCCTGAGAGATCTTCATCAAAGCAATAGTTGCTGCTTACTTTTTGTTATTTGGACTCCCCCCCAGCCGAAAAAAGTATGAGAAATAAAATTTCAAAAAACAAACTATTGTCAAATCTAACTTTTATTTTGACCCATTAATAGTTTATGAATTAGTCTTATTTAACTGGCATTGAGCGATTAATCAATTAATCATATTTGCCGACTAGTCGAGATTTGATTAATTAACTAACTAGAAAATAACCAATTTGTATTAATTTATGTTATTGATTAATTGGTACGATTTTAATTTTGAAATCTTTTTCATTAATCATACAGATAAATAAATTTGTTGTAATATAAATAAAGTGGGGAAAGTCATGCACTGAAATCGAATTGGAAACAAATAAATGAAGTGAAACAGTTGTCACTCGTTTTGTGTTAGTTACTACCAAACGTACAGTAATTCGATTAATGATTAATAGAAAAAAATGTATGTGATTATTAGCAAAATTTGTGTGAAATGTAGTGATGAGTGACTGATTAAAAAATTATAATCTAATCTAATCGATTTTTTTTTAAATTAATTAGTTAAATCTCGGCTTAACTAAATGACTGATTAATTGATATGATTTACATTTTAATTACTTCACAATTATTTATAATCTAGTTATAATATTTATTAAGTGCTGTATATTCACTTACACTTAATTAATCATCGGAATACGATTCAACTAACTTTATCTCAATGATAGCGGCAGAGAAATTAAATCTCACTAAGGAAAGACTGCTTATTACTTTATAAATATTTTACGACTAAAAGAAGATTGAATAACTAATAAAATAAAAATAATTAGTCTCGATTAATTAGTATTATTCAATTTACTAAGAATGCTAGTTTAAAGAAAATTGAATTGTAATAAGGGAAGACTGATTATAGTGTTAGTTTCAGAACAATTTATTTGTAATAGGCTACGACTGATTACTAATCAAGAAATATTAAACGACTAATTGAACTACATTACTCATTAACCAAAAAATAATTAATCTCAGCTAATTAGTATGATTACATTTATATTAAATAATAATGATCGTCTCAGAAAAATGGAATTGTGTCACCTTTAATGACTAAACGAATTGAATAACCAATGAACTAAAAAATAGTTAATCTCGCCTAGTCACTAATATTAAATTTCGAAGCAATTTCCTTTCGATTACTCCAACGGTCTACATCTTCTTTCGACACCGACCACGATTCCTAGACATACACCATTCTTCGTCGGTGACTTGCTTGTGGGATGAACTTATAGAATCTAAAACCTCTCCCTTGTTCCCAGCAATAAAATTTCTTCGCTTCACCACCAGTTAAGTTGCTGCCTAGAACTTGATGCTTTGTCTCTCATATTTTTGTTGTTGTTGCTTTATTGTAATATCAGTTGCTGGATCTGCCGATTTACCGACTGTGGACTCTTACTGATGTTGCTACCACTTTGGCTACGTGTTTGTTGTTCTTATTTGTTCTATTGCTTTAACTGCCACTGCCACTGCCACTGCGACTGCCATTGGAATAGCGCGAACGTGTCGATCATGTATGGCATGAAAAATGCGGAAGCGCAGCACAATTGGCACAAGTGTGGCACAACTCGACGCTGTGGTGCACATACAATCAAACAAGAATGCAGTGCCTAAGCATGCGGTTGGGGTTTTGTTGGTTGATTGGTCTGGCGGTCGTCATGAGGGCGATTTAGCAAATATTCACTACTCAAAAGCGTTAGAATTTGTTGCTTAGGTGCCACTTCTGGCACTCTTTGTGTGCAAACATTGTAGACGTTTTAAGGAAATTATTTTGTTGTAATCGTATTGTTGTTGCTATTGTTGTTGTTAGTCTTTGTAGTTACTGTTGTTGTTGCATGTTGCACGTTTTTGCAGCTGCGTCTATTTAATAGCTATACAACAACACCAAAAGATTGTTAAGTTCGCTGGCTGACTGACTAGCTGATGATGGGCTGCTAGATCGACGTCTGCGAGCCCTTACTAAGTATGGAACTCAAGAAATGATGATGGTGGCACATTGACAACCGCACAATAATACTCGATCAAATTTTATAACTTTTTTTCTGTTATTTGTTTTGCAACAATTTAAGTGCTCAGCAGCTGCTCAGGCTTTTAGTGAGCCCTAACTGGGTAAAACATGTAAGTGACAATGAGGAAATTTTGGTTTATTTTGTAAATACAACCGATGAAATTCTATATGCACCCTGTAACTTGTAGCCTGATCATATTAGGGACACCTAGGGCACTTGAATTTATCAGCCGTTGGCATCCAACCGAGATCTCACGTCAGCATATAAAATTCAAAGACGCTGATGGTGGAGACTAAATAGAAGCGACACACAGTTCTTAAGGAACAAAAATCTATTTTCAGTTCAAAAATCAGTTTGCGAAAATTCTTAATGAATAAAAAAAAGACTAAACAATTTTTTAAATTCGATTTTCAAAAATTCTATGTTAGCAAAAGTCGATATTTTTTTCTTTAATTCGTTTTTCGAAATTCCATGTTAATAAAAATCGATTATTCTTTTGTTCAATTTGATTTTCGATAATTCTGTTAACAAAAGTCTACAGTTTCTTTCTTTAATTAGATTTTAAAAATTCTATGTTAATAAAAATCGATAACTGTTTTAAATCCGATTATAGAAAATTTTTAATAAAAAAAATCGATTATTTTTCTTTAAATCTAATTTTTGATTAGTAAAAATCGATCATTTTTCCTATAAGAATCAATCATATATATTTTTTTTAAATTCGATTTTCGAAAATTTTATGTTAATAAAACTCGATAACTTTTTTAATTACATTTTCGAAAATTATATGTTAATGAAACTCGATAATTTTTTTTAATTCGATTTTAGAAAATTCTATAAGTGATAAAAATCGATATTTTTATTTAAATTTGATTTTCGAAAATTCTATGTTAGTAAAAATCGATAAATTTTCTCTTAAATTCTATAATTTTTTAAAAATCGATAATTTTTTAAAAATCGATAATTTTGTTCTTTATCGATTTTCGAAAATGCTGTGTTGATAAAAGTCGATAATTCTTTTCTTTAATTCGGTTTTAAAAAATTCTAGGTTAACAAAAATCGATAATTTTTTTCTTTGATTCGATTTTCGAAAACTCTATGTTAAAAAAATTCGAAAAAATTTTTTAATTTCATTTTGGAAATTTCGAATGAATCGATTATTTCTTTAAATTATAATTTTCCACAAATCGATTTATTTGGCTCGAGACCGCATCCCTGCGGTAGACCTACTTTTTTAGTTGTTGGAAAGAATTGTGTTACTTCAGTGGAACATCAAAGAAACTAAGGAAGAAGTGATGCGCTTTTCAAAATTTGTCTAAAGAATTTCGATATTACCTATCTTAGAATTTAAATCTCAGATTTTCAGTTTGATACGCTCACAGGCTAAATAATAGATCACGTTGACTGCCAAAAAAAACAATTTTTCAAACATTTTTTTCATTTAACAAAACAGCAGCAACAACAGTAGCAACGTTTGGTGGCAAGTAGCAGAAATAGCCAATTTGTTTAAGGTATGCAAATTGTTTCATTACATATCTTCGCATAGATACGTGATTGGGTTTTATGATATTAAACCACGAAAGTTTGTGTGTCCGTTTGCAAGTGAGCCAGAAATTTCTTGAAGTTCAACAACTCAAGCACAATTGAAATCAGTGCACATGACAAGTAAACACAAAACACCTACAATGGTATGAAGTTAATGTCACACACACAAAAGTTTGAAAAAAGTTATTTCAATACCCACAAAGATTTTTTATTTATTACAAAACTATTTTAGAACAAGCAAAAACTATTTGCACAAAAAATGGTTTGCGCGCATGCGCACCAACGTAGATATTGGCCGAGTGAGCCCCTTAGCTCACGCTCCCGTCCTGCTATATGGTGCAGAGGCGTGGACACTAACAACATCTGACGAGGCTGCATTGGGAGTATTCGAGAGAAAAGTTCTGCGAAAGATTTATGGGCCTCTACGCGTTGGCGACGGCGAGTACCGAAGAAGATTTAATGATGAGTTGTATGAGCTTTACGCAGACGTCGACATAGTACAGCGCATTAAAACACAGCGGCTTCGCTGGCTAGGCCACGTCGTGCGAATGAACGAAGACGCTCCAGCCCAGAAGGTATACTTATCGGCACCCGCCGGTGGAAGCAGAGGAAGAGGAAGACCACCACTCCGATGGAAGGACCAAGTGGAGACCGACCTGCGATCTCGTGGGGTCTCCAATTGGCGCCAGTTGGCGCAAAGAAGAAATGACTGGCGAGCTATGTTGGACGGTCAAAATCGCTCAGGCGGTTAGATGGCCATTTAAAGAAGAAGAGAGCCCCTTAGCTCAGTACAAAGCAAGTTTGAAGCATCATCTTCCTCTTGTTCAAGTGAATATTTCAATCAAAGCTCATTAATATGATTACTCATACGCGTTGAATACATACATACATACATAAATAGCTGTACAGTTGCGCTATGTTTGTTTGTATGTTTGTAGTTGGTATTGGCGTCACTTGCTCAGTCTGATGTGTAATTTAATGCGATTTATTTATTTAAAGCAGCAACGAGTCATGGGAGGCATGTTTGATCATATTTCTTTTTGTTTTTTTTGTGCCCCACAGCTATTTACTTTTTTCCCATCGTGCGTTTGTGGTTTTTATGAGCGCATTCCAGCGTATTCATTGTACATACAGTCACGCATAAGCAAAATGAGACTTGCAATTTTTTGTTCCCAAATGTTCCATTCAGGTAAACCTTTTGACTAAAAAACTTAAGAAAACATTTTTAAAAGACACATTTTGCTCAAGAAAGGCTGCGAAATTTTTGCTAAATCTATCAAAAATCAAAACAAAATGTTAAAATTTTTTTTTTCAATTCATTCAAGATTTTTTTTCAATTGCAATTCAATAATAGGTTCGATCGAATAGGTCGCTTGTATTTTACTGTCAATAAGTCTATGTAAAATGTAAAGATAAATTTTTAAAGTTTTTTTTTTCATATTTATCTTTTTTTAGTCCCTAGTCTTTGTTAGAATTTAACTCTAAGAAATCTAAATAATAATTTTAAAACATTTTTTTTTTAATTATTTTCCAAGATAGGTGACTTTTTAAGCTCTGAAAAGTTGAAACTTTGTCATATTAAATTTTTTTATTCTTATAAATTATTTGTTTATTTAGGTGATAGAATAAATTTACCGCAATTAAAAAAAATGTATCAAGTTTTTTAATTACATAGTTATATTTTTTTTACTTTTTGGCAAAACCACCAAAAAAAAAAATGTTTCTGGTTTTTTTTTATTTTTAAAAAAAATTTTGAAAAGCTATAAAAAATATCTACTCATTTTTTTGAATAAAAATTTAATTCTTTTTTCATTTCACTCATTGTTTTGGTTCTTTATAAAACACACTCAAAAGTTACTAAATATTAAAAAAAACGACCGATTGTGCCATTTTGTTTGTGAGCGACTGTGTGCCTTTAAATGAAGACCCTACATTATCTCATTGTTTTAGCAAAATTTTTATAGTTTCAGTTAATTTATTTTGTAATTTTATTTTATAGTTTTATTTTTGCTTTTGTGTTTTTCATCTTCACGGAAATTCCATGCAAATTTAGTTTAATTTGATTGTTTTTCTTAATTCATGATATCTGCTCATTGGTATTTTTTGTCAACATTTTTTGTGTGTGCTTTGGCTGCTGCTACTGCTGCTTATGGGACTTCCAGCTTTTTTTCACCTGTTCTCAAAATCTGTTTCATTTATAAGACGTGATGTCATTATTTAATGATTTTCAAGTTTGGTTGTTGTTTTAGCATTTTTTTATTTTTTGGCGAAGAATTGATTTTGTAGATTTGATGCTGTGATGAGTGTGAAGAAGCTGTTTGACTTTTTTTTGTTTCTTCTTAAGACTGCTCATTTATTAGTGATGATTACGAAAATATTTATAAATATTAAAAGCTCAACAAAGAATTAGTTGAAGTGTTTTCATTGTTCTTATGAGATTTTTTTTTTCTATGTTCTCAACATCTTTCTTTCTTTCTTTCTTTGGTTTAATTGACTATTTGAGTAATGATTTTTCAAGGACTGCTAATTTGGAACCGGTGGGGTGATTCATTCAAAATTGTATATATAAATATATATCCATTGTTCTGATAATGTTTTGCATGAGCTATTGACGAGTTATGTTAAGTAAAAAAAAAAATTTGCCAAGATAACGATAGATGATTATTCGGCGTTGAGTTGAAGTAATCAACAGTCTTGTAGAAGTAATTGTTTTCTACAGCTGAATAATTCTGGTGAATTCGTAGACAAAAACTAACATTATTTATTATTAGCTTAACTCTTATTGTGTTTTTAGTCTAAGGTGCAGAATAAAACTTAGATAGACCTTAATTTTTGTAATTGGGACCTTTGTCGATAACGTCACTATTTTTCTTAAAATTAAACCATTTGTTATTATAATAAACGTTTAAAATCTCAAGCGTTAAATTCGACTTTTTTTTTTTACAATTCCTGATTCTTTTAAGCCTGCTGTTGGTAGAGTTCGCATATTTGTAATCTGGATAACGATTACTCATCAATATTTGCCAAACAAAAAAAGAAAAATACGTCAATGTAGTGTTATACCTATGTACACTTTAAGTGGTTTCATATCACATACATCTTCTTCTTCTTCTTATTGAATGCTTCTCACCACATACAAATGTTTTCTCAGAAGTGTCAAAGTTAAGGAATCTAAGCTGTCCAGTGCAATGGTATCCTTTACTCATGCTTAGGCACATAAATTTCGCAGAATTGGCGCCCATGACATAAGAATGCAGTCACTATACACTGAAGAAGTGTAGACGCAAGGCATGCTAACAACAAAAACAACAACGACACACCTTCATATTGGAGGAGTAAAATGATAGTAACGTTAAAAGAGCCATGTCAATTTACAAACGGCAAATGCCCAACCAGGAAATGCCAATCAATATGCGTGGTGAGAGAGCGAGAGTGGGAAAGATGCATCAAAAAAAGAAGAGTGAAGAAGACTGATTACTAAGCATAAAAAAAAAATAGCTTAAGTGAATATAAACCAAAATAAGTAGTAGCTATGCCAGAGATCCCTAAATTTGTGTTGGTTTCCGTGAAGGACCGCTACCAAGTTTTTAGTACATTTTTTTGTAAAAAATAAAAAAAAATATTTTTTTTCTAATATGTGACTTAAATATATTTTGTACGAAAATCATAAGATATTGTGTGTAATATTTTATAACTTTCTTTTTGGAACATATATTTCATCAGAATTTAAAAGATATAGATGTACTAAACAAAATACGTGGCATATGGAAATATTAAAAAAGAAATTTAGTAAAGCTTATTAAAAATGTAGATATTAAAATTTTTTATCAATTTAAATACATAAAGTTTACTAAAAATAAACTTAGCACGAAATATTTAGTATAAACATTTTTTTTTTTTTAATATTTCTAGTTCGAGTCATAAAAGTTAACCAGAGACATTTTAGTACAAGCCTTCCGAAAAATTTTTTATAAAAAAATCGAATGCTAAATTTTTTAAGTTAAGTTATATCTAGCTTTTAATGTTTAACATACATATTTCAGAAAAAATATACATAAAGGCAAAACATAATTCTTACTAGTGTTAAAAGTTCTTGGTTAACATTTTAGTACACAGCATTTAGTTTTTAATTAAATAATAAACGCTTGGAAAAATATTTAGTACAATTAAATCTAGTATTTAAATTTTGTTTAATACTCAATACAATGCTCAAAAGCCTCAATAAGTAAAAGGGAAAATATTTTAGTACAAAAAATAATTTCAGCTTTTTTTATACATGTGTTACAAACAAATTTTTTATTTTTATTTTCCAAAATTTACATATTTTGGTTGAAGTTTACTAACAATATGTTGAGCTAGTAGTACTAAATATTTCATATAAATTTATTTTGTACTAAAATTTTTCTAAAAGTTGAAAAATAGTTAGCTAGTTGAAAAAAGTAGCTTTCATACTTAACTTTTATCTTAACTTTAGTACAAATTTTTAACAAAAAACCTTGTAAACAGAATGTTTTAAAAGAATTTCAATATTAAACTAAATTAAATCATATTTAGGTTTTAAATTTTCAGTTTAAAACAAATAAACGATTAAAATGGTTTTTGTGCTAAATTGTTAGTACTCAAACATTTAGTACTAAATTGTTAGTACTCAAACATTTAGTACTAAATTGTTAGTACTCAAACATTTAGTACTAAATTGTTAGTACTCAAACATTTAGTACTAATTTTTAAGTACTCAAACATTTAGTACTAAAGTTTTAGTACTCAAACATTTTGAGCGTTTCAGTGCACTTAAATTTGTATTGTAAATTTTAAATAATTTGAACAAATTTTTGCTTTGAAGGAGTTTCTCTACCGCAGCTGAGTGGCCTCCACAGCTAAATACATATGTGTGAATGTAAGTATCTTATTTGTGGCTTGAAGTTGCAGGTCTGCTCAAGTAGAAGGTGGTGATTCTGACGGTGCAGCTCGCCACTGCAACAAACGGCACTCGGAGATGAAGGCGAAGACGCGAATGTATGAGTTTGTAAGCGTGAGAAACGGCAAGGTTGGGTGTGTGTGAGTGTGGCGACTGTTTCTGAGTGCTGCAATAACCAGACGTTTGTACAATGCGAACATTTTTTTCTGCCACAACAACAGCAACAAATCACATAAATAGCGGCAATCATACAAACAACATGACTGTCAACTTGAAGTGACTTTTTGTATTGCACCACACAACCCCACAGAGCAAGAGCAGCAATATTACGTCAATTGCCACACAACCAAGAATTAAGGCAAACTAGGAAAAAGGAGTCGTCAACTCTCTAGTAATATTGCGAATGTGGAAAAAAAATGTTTGCAAGAAAAAATGCGAGAAAAAATTTGTTAAAAAAGAATATCTCAGACGCAGGAAAAATCGCCAGCGGCAAAAATTGACGGCAATGATAAGTAAACGAGGTGGGTCGAGTGGGGCCAAACGAAGCGGAAATGTGCAACGTACAATTGATGGACAGTCAGTTAGTCAACAGCAGCAGTCAGCAGTTAGCAATGAGAAGTGAGTAAGCATTAGGGTATATAGGAATAACAAACAAGTAGCCGATAGTGAGAAGGAATATGCAAAAGTAAGAGTTGTCAATTTCAGAAACGAATGCCAATATCCATGCCATGCCATGCTATGCTATGCGGCAAAGAAAATAGGGAGTCAACGGTGTGACAGGCCACGATTAGTTGTGATAGTTGCCAAGGGACGAAGTTTTTTTTACCATTGTATAAGTATATAGATATGTATGCAGCTTTGTATATTTATCTATCTAAAAGTTGAATGTTTGAAGAATCATGAAGAATGTTGGCGAGTAAGTAGACATGTATGTATGTGTGTGTATCTGTGTGTGTGTGTTGACATTGCCACTATGTGTGAAACTAGCGGATGTGCACTCTGAAGTCCTAGACTACCTTTTTAGCCAAAGTCATGATTTATATAAACCGTTAGTTGGACAACAAATCGCAGTCATACATATGTACATATGTACATGTATGTATCCCCAGACGTGTATTTGGCGCAAGTGTATGTATGTGAAAAACGCACGCGCGCAAATATTACAAATTGCATAGCAACATAATTTTTTTTTTGTTTTTTTTTTTTTTTGACTGAAACTATTTGTCGTGCATCTGATTGAAGCAAACATGTCTCTTGAGGCAAGCACAGATATGCATAAATATGTTTCGTACATATCCAACAAATAAAGTAAGCATTAAAATAACCTTTCTTGCAGTTTACTGAAATAAACATTAAGCTTGCAAAAAGCTTATTTTTCGTTTACAAAGATGATAGAGAGTAAACCTTATATAGTCGTGAAGGTATAAAAGAAATTTCAAGGAAAACTTTTAATAAATCTGCCCTAAACGATATTACACTAAATTGACATTCGTAATCGATAATTTTTGGGAAAAAAAATTTGACCGATTTTTCTATTTAGTAATAATATTTATCGACGAATATTTTCAAAATTCGTTCCAAATGTATGTATGATTCGAACGCGCACTCGAAACGCTCACTTTTAAGCGTTAATTTTCTAAGTCATAATTTTTTCGATTTATAATCCGTTTTTCCATTTTTTTTTTTTCAAATTTTCTCTTTATTAATCAAAATTATCGACCAATCGATAGCAATATTTATCGATAACTATTTTCAACATTTTTTTCCGTGAGTACTTTTTGAATTTGCACTCGAGCGTTGATGATCAGTCGCTTCAAAAGCATTTCCTGCTATCCTCCTCTTTTTATTTTTTGATATAACATAAATTTATCGATTTATAATCGGTATCAGTTATCGATCTGTGGTCAGCTTTTATTGATAAGTAATCTAAGAAACATTTTGAGTCTGTGAGTTGCCATAGCAGGGCTTTTTACTTCCATGCAAAAAAAAAAATCCAAAAAATGTCATCTCGTAAGCGTTGTTCTTATTGAGTTTCTGTACAGCACAAACGATAGTATAGCCGGGAAATCGTTCGTTAAGATTTCCCCAAAATTGTACTTAGCTACTTGCATAAATGACGCTAAAAGTCGAATCGACGAATTCCAAAGTAAGCGTTTTTTAATCTACTGCTGATTTTAAGAAAGTTGAATGGCAATGCTCCTATTTCGCAGTCACCCGCACTTTCCCAAATCACCATTTTTCGTGTTCTCTTACATGCAGAGAGCTGTTCTTACATCTTTTAAAAGTAAACAAAAAAAATTCGGTTTACCTCAGCCTCCGAGTTTACCGACTAGGATTTTTTAAATATAAAACTTTTGGCTTTTTATATCTCCGACCACGACCTAACACCGATCGACTAAGTCAAATAGTATTGCTAAGCATTTTTTGGCAGCAACATACGAGGAAGGACTGCAGACCACTCTCTCGTTAGCTCGTACCTGGAGCATTCAGTATGCTCACTACACTACGGCAGCAACACATCACCGCTTCCATTACTCGTTAGTTTCAGTTAAGAATGCAATAAATGTGATTCCAAGAAATACTCGCATTGAAATTGAAGAAATGTGAAACTTTTTATTACGCGCTTATCTTATAAATACCGTTAGAAATATCCCATATTACGTGATTCCAATGGCACCCGCTCGAACACACACACACAAACACTTGCAATCACTTGAGCACACGACTCTCAGGTTGTAAGTATGTAGATATGGGTTTGTGCAATTTCGTAGTACATGACTTGCAATTTCCCTTGGAACTTTTTATGTATGTAAGTACCCAGCGGAGGAAATAAGTGTTTTTGTACTGAGTGTTACACTCAACTAGACTCCAATTTGTTTAAAATAGCACGTACGAAAGTCTTTATTCAATCATCGTAAGTCTGAATCTGAATTTGCATGCCAATCTTTACCTCAATCTCAATCTGCACCTCAAACTCAACCTGCATCTTAATCTCAGTCTCAATCTGAATCTCAATCTCACCAACAATCTTAGTCTCTGCTTCAATCTGCATTTCAATCCCTGCCTCAATCTTCATACCGATTTCAATCTAAATTCCAATCGAAATCTCAAAAACCATATCCCTATCAATCTGAATTTGAATCTCAATCCCACCTTCAGTCTCAATCCTCGATCTGCATCTCAATCCCACCCTTAATCTCAATCACACCTTCAATCTCTGTATAAATCTCAATCGCAATTTCAATCTCTACATCAATCTCAATCTCATCGTCAACATCAATCTAAATCCCAATCTATATCTCAATATCCATATAGTTATCAATCTGAATCTGAAGCTCAATCCCACCCTCAATCTCAATCCCAACCCTCAATCTCAAGATCTTTTTCTATCTTAATCAATTTGTCATCTCTAACAATACACCAGCTTTCCTAAAACACAAAATTTTTATTTTCACAAGTTGGTGCAATTTTTGAACTAATTACAAACTAGTCTTTTTCGTACTAGTTTGTCGTATCACTGCCATGTTCTACTCACTACATACACCCATGCTTACATATTCGATTATACCTTACAAGTGCGGATATGTTTTAAGATTGAACTTGACTTCGCTGGTCTCTGTGCCTGCTGCTGCTGCTGCGTGCTGCGCTTGCGCAAATGCAATTTTCGTGCTGCTGCTGCCAATGACATTTATGCGCGTTGCAGACAGCCGGCTTGTACTAAGTTCATTTTCACACTATGTCGCAAAGTTTTCGTTTCACATATAAATTATTGTTGCTTTCTGTTTTTTTTCTTTCAATTTTTTTTTCTTTTCAATTTTGCTTTTTATTGTTGTAGCTATTTGACTTTTCGTTTTGTTGCTTGTCGTGTTAACAAATTTTGTAAATAACGCTAGTTTGTTTATGCAAGCGCATTCTGTATTCAATGAGTTTGCTTGGAAAGTGGTAGAAAGGGGGGAAGGGGGCTAACAAGAAAAGCTTGCCATACTTGGGTGAATTTTATATTCTTCTTCTTCTTTTTTTCACTTTTAAGCGTATAGTGTGTCGAGTGTTTGTAGCTTGCAATTTGATTTCATATTGGTTTTACTTCTTGCATTTCCCTATTTGACTTTCGACTGTTGTGCATTGTTGCAGCAGCAGCGGCCGTCGTAGAATCTTTGGTTTTTAACAAAGTTGCATATTGATTCTTCATCCATACAAAACGAGTAGATTATGTGTGATTAGTTTGTTGTTGGTATTGATGGCTGATGATTTGTTTCTCACCTCACACTCTTGCTGCTCTATCATTCATCATGATGATGTTGATGTTAATGATGATTACCATGTTGGTGGTCATGCTGCTGCTAAATGGTTTGTGTTGTATTTTTGTGGAGTGTTGGTGTTGGGATTTCAGTCTGTCGCTGCTTTGTTGTTTTGTTGTGAAATTTTCAGTGCATTCACCTTGCCTTTTAGTAAATAAGTATGATTTAACAAGTTGTTAATGTGTGATAAATACTCATACATGCCAACAATTTAGAGATGCTAGTGATATATATATCTTGGGTATATCACCATTAATTTGCATCGAAAACATTTTAAGAATAATGAATATTTTTTCACTTGCGATTCGTATTTCTATAGTGTATTCGAAATTTTGAAAAACATTTTGATGGTTGGGGGTAAAAAAAAAATAAATATAAATATTAGAAAGCTTGTTTTTACTTCCCTTTCTCCACCATTTCCATATATAAATATCCATCCCTCTCCTGGTCGTGCTGAACTTTCCTTATTAATTCCCTTCTCATCTCTCTCACACTTCAATTTTCTCATGTTTTGGGTGCCTATACCGAATTTTACGGGTTGCATTTAAACAGTTAAGCAAGAGCAGTAGCACCGTCCACTGTTTAAGCGACATAAACTGCAATTATTTCTTTCGTTTATTTCATTTGCGTTGCACTCTGTTGTAATTCGCAACAAGCTCATGAATTATTCCAAAGATAAAGTTTATGTTTGCAATCCTCAATCGGTGGTTTTTCCAAGCGAAAATGAGGAAGCCAATCGCGTCCTCATGCCTCAGAGCACCACCATAAAGAACAGGTGCCCGCACCTCCCGTTCTATATAGAAAAAATAATTTAAATTCCAATAAAAGCTACTTTTAAAATTTTCCTTTTCAATTCAAATAAAAACTTTTAAATATTAAAAAAAATGTTAAAATAATAAAACAATATAATTTGTATTTCAAAAATGATTATTGGTGGGCTTGACACTTAAAAAAATAATAATAATAATTTAATTTACTCGAAAGTCGTCAATATCCAACGTGTGTTCAACACTCTCTGACCCACTCTCTAAACAAATAATAAAATACCTAATACACTATCAAGGTGAATTCACCAGAAAAGAGGGTAACTGAAAATAAAATTGATATTAGATTTCAGACCTATCGATAGAGACTCAGAATAATCGATAATATGTATGAAGTATAGACAGATATATGTAGCTATACAGATAGATCAATCGATTTTTTTTAGCTCTACTATGGAGCCATCTTTACATACCTCACGAGAAGTGTCAATAAAAATACAATTTCCTTCAATGAATATTAACTCAAAGTGCACTGTCAACATACATACAAATGCGGCTCTGGTGCTGACTCTGTCAACCTTGAATGTCTACGTCTACTACAATTTATAAACACTTTTTTTTCAACCATTTCTCTTTTACTAATCAAGAAAAACGTGGCAACGACAGGCACCCAAAAACGCTCAACTGCGATGTTGTCATTTCTCGTTACATTTATTTGAAGCAAAAAAACCCAAAAAAATCTAGACTAGCATTACCTTTTGTAAAATGCCAAAATGCAACTTGCCCTGTTGTCAAACTCAATATTTGTTTAATTTGATGATTATTTGCTGCGTCAATAAAAGTACAAAAAAAGAAATGGTTTAAATCTCAAAGAGCTACTAAAATCGCCAACTAAATTTGGTTGGAACGAGTTGTACTTGAATGTAAACAAAGCACGTTTCAATGTATTCCCATTGATTTAAATGTTTCTGTTATTTACTTATTATTTTTAGCTTTCCTTATTTGTAAATGGTAAGTGTTTGAGTTTTGGACTTACGTTATTTAGCTGATAAAATTTGCATAAATTTATGTCCAAAGCTTTTATGAGTTTTGCGAATTAGTTAATTGGATCTACAAATTTTTATCTTCATTTACCTAAAACGAAAAGAAAGTGAAAATATAAATATTTAATAAAGCTTTGTTGTTGTATAAATAAAAAACTATTTATTTTTAGAAAAAAGCTACAGCCTTTTTATGATTTGAATATGCGCAATTACATGCTGTATATAAAATGTGATCTAAGTTCTTAAATAAATCTTTAAAGGGTATCCAATCACATATTCAATTTAATTCAATTAAATTATAACCAAATCATATTTATTTTAAAATAATTAATTTAAAAAAAAAAAAAACAATATAGCGAGTTGAAATGGCGCCACACGATAAACGTGCCAGCTAATAGCTGGAAAATAATTAAATACTTAGAACAATTACAAAGTGTGAAAATATGTATGTATGTATTTTGTATGTAAATCCAATTTCAATTGCAGCTGATTTAGTGATATACACGCGATATTTGAGCGGCTCTTAAATATTTATTTGTTATTGAATATTTATTTTAAAATTTTTCTGATAATAATTATGACCCCGTAAATGACTAGAAATTTCTCAGAGGCTAGATATATCATAAGCTGTTGTTGCTGTTTAGAGATTTATATATTTTTATTTTATTTTCTTTAATTTTGTTTTATTTTACTTTCTTTTGTTTTATATTATTTTCTTTTATTTTACTTTCTTTTATTTTATTTTATATTATTTTCTTTTATTTTATTTTATTTTATTTTATATTATTTTATTATTATACCCAGCGTACTAGTACTAGTACAAGGGTATTATAACTTTGTTGGGATAACGGTTGGTTGTACAGGTATAAAGGAATCGAGATAGATATAGACTTCCATATATCAATATCATCAGGATCGAAAAAAAATTTGATTGAGCCATGTCCGTCCGTCCGTCCGTCCGTCCGTCCGTCTGTCCGTCCGTCTGTCCGTTAACACGATAACTTGAGCAAATAATGAGATATCTTCACCAAATTCAGCATGCGTACTTATTTGGGTTCAGAATAGATTGCTATTGAAAATGGGTAAAATCGGATGATAACCACGCCCCCTTTTTCGATATCGAAAATTTCGTAAAACGTATAAAACGGGTTAATTCAATATCAGAAGCAGCTACAATGATAAAATTTGCAATATGTATTGATTTAGATGTTCTAAGGCCGATTTTATCAAACTTTTTGAAAAGGGGCGTGGCACCGCCCACATATATTTGAAGAAATTTTAAAATTTTGACTCTTAATAACTTCAGCACAGTTTATGCTAGTATAACGAAATTTTGTAGAGGGCATACTATTGTTGTGTTAAATTCAGATATAGAAAATAAACGAAATCGCTTCTCGACCACGCCTACTTTTTCATAGAAGTTATATTGAAAAGAGGTGGAAATATTGAAAAGTCCATATCTAATTAACTGATACCGCTATAATAATATAATTTGGTACATACATCAATTTTCACATTCTTTACATTATTTTTGCAAAATTTTCGAAAGTGGGCGTGGCACCGCCCACTTATGAGTCAAGCAATTTTCAAATTTGACTGCTAATAACTTCAGAACGGTGTGAGATAGGTTTACGAAACTAGGTACCAGGCATGTTATGTTTATGTAGAGTACTACCACAGAAAATAAGAAAAATCGGTGAACGACCACGCCCCTTTTTGGACTAAAGTTCTCTAAACGAGAGTTAGGAAACCGGAATATGCAATATCTGTTTAACTGATAAAGATATAATGATAAAATTTAGTACACTCATTCACTTGATGATGTTATTAGTGTTGTTTAAAGGTTTTTTGGTAATATTTTGGAAAATGGGCGTGGCACCGCCTACAAGTGAATAAACAAAATATCAACATTTCACTATTAACAAGCCACTGTGAAAGTATCATAACTATCTGCAATGAAAACTGATCTTCAAACAGGGACAACCAACATAATAAAATCCGTGGGCGTGCCACCACCCACTTTTTTAAAATTATGTAAATATTGATTAATGGACACCTATATCCGTGTATCAAAAATTTCACAAAATACGTTAAAAGTTATGGGCATGGCACGCCTTCTTTTCCAAAGTTATATATAGGACATGGTATAACCCTTGAAAAGATCGATTCAGTACTTTTGGCTCATGTAAGCGGTTAAAGCTTTATAAGCAAGGGGCGTGGCCGCGCCACCAAATTCGCTATTGTTTAGGCTCGGAATAGATTGGTTTTTAAAAATGGCGAAATCGGATGAAAACCACGCCCCCTTTTTCTGAAAACTAACGCTGGGTATTTAATGTTCGGTTCACCCGAACTTAGACTTCCTTACTTGTTTTTATTTTATTTTTATTTATTTTATTTTATTTTATTTTATTTTATATTATTTTATTTTATTTTAATTTATTTTGTATTATTTTATTTTATTTTATTTTATTTTATTTTATTTATTTTATTTTATACAAACCTAATGGCAATCACCGCCAAGCTGGCTGCTGGCTCCCGGACTATGTATTTGTATAATATCATAAATTTAACTTAATTATAGCATTTGCTTGTTCAAACAAAAAAAAAAAACAGAAAGCAAGAGCCACAGTCAATCCAAAATAATTATGATTGTAAGCCAGTTTTAAGTTTTTAAATTTTTTACTGAAATTGATGACGAACTTGTTGTTGTCTTTGTGCGTGTTTTATGAACGAAAGTATGCGGCATTCCATTGCATCAAAAGCTAACCAACAACAATTAAATGTTGAAAAATGTTAAATTAATTATCAGCTTTGTTAAACTAACAATTTCGTCAAAAAAGAAATAATCTCTTTTGTCCCATTAGAAAATGGAAAGTGTTTTACCAGCTATAAAGAGATTTCTTTTTCATTTCTTTTCCTTACCTAGCGCACTATGCTTTTGTTTGTGGGTAAAAGTTACAGAAAAAAAAGCATTTTTAAAAGGTCACAATGGGCCAGTAAATGTGAGGCGCAGCGTGTGCTGACAGCTAGTTTATGATTTTGAGCTTAATGGAATCTAAATGAGTGCTACTTGTTGAAAGAGGAGAAAATTTGATGCAGCGTAATTGTATTCTTGAATTCTTTTTTGTTGTTCTTTGACACAGACTTGTCGGTCCTTGAATGTTTCTTTTTACTAACAAGCCATATTAAATGTATTCTTAATACTGCTTTTCTGTTCTTTACACTTCCTTATAATTGTCACCAAATACATATCTTTAGCCGGCTTCTTTCAATAAAACCGATAGGCTCTTAAATTGTAGATAACATCAGAGTTGTAGTAGTTGTAAAATTACAATAACTTGTTTATGAAGATGAAATGCATCATCAAATTATTCTAATAACGTTACTTCTGCTCATAAATTCTTGAATGTACTGTTGGTGTTTAAAAAGCATATATACGAGAGATCACAGCGGAAACAATGAATAAAAAAATGGTATGAATGCAGTAGACTGTTCGATTATTTATTATTCTTCCAAACAGCATTTTTGAAATTCGAAAAAAGAGTTTAATTGAGATACTTTTTTATATTTTTTTTTACCTTCAGTTTAATTTAATTTATTTTGTTTTGCTTTAATTTAATTTTATTTCATTTTATGTTATTTCTGGAGGGGATGTCAATACATAGCACCAACCCCTCGCGAGCATAAAGAGCGTCTATAAACTGTCGGCCTATAAAAGGCAGTATAAAAGGGAATAATTCTGAGTGCCTTGGGTCACTTCAAGAAAAGAGTCTGTGCTTCCAAAAATGTCACTAGAGACCAGTTAAACAGTCAGTGGTTAAACATTAATGGTGATGCCTTGTTTAGGTTTTGAATATAGTTGACTGAACGAACCCGCAGTTCTAGTATGAATATATATTATTTCCACGTGAATTATTTAATTATTATTATTTGACTTATTTCGTCTATTGGGCATTTGACAGCTGTCAAGCAATAAAAGTAATATATCATAACAAATGCGCTCAAATATTTATTTGAGTCACTGGAACAAACATCGATTTGACACGTTTCAGCAATAAACTAAGCTTAAACTATTTAACGAAATAAAACTTGGAAATAGGTAATGGTAATGACATAATTGTTGTAGTGATGTGCTCGCATGTCAAATAGACTAAATTCGATACAAACTTACACAGCTTGGAAGCACTAAACTCAACACCAGTTTCAGCGGTATAGAAAGTCGTTTGAGTGAAAAGTGGACTTAGCAAAATTTATTATACCAACAATTTCTCTAACGGTTAGTCAAATACTGAATTTCACTTGAAAAAACACCCCTTAGTATTTACAAATTTAAAATTTCTATTCGATTTGCTGCTTGTTCTTTTTTCTTTTAAACGCTTGCGGCTAATTTAGCTCAATATAATGCATGATTGAATTTCTTCTACGAAATTTTGTTTTCTCCAACCTCTCTTGGTTGCTATTTTCTTTGAACTTAACTCAGCTTACTTAATTTACTCTCACCATGACAATTTTGATTGGCAAAAAAAAAAGAAAAAACAAATTTAGTAATTGCCTTACGCCATCATTTTCATAACAGGTTTGAAGTTAATTTGGCGTAAAGTTAATAACCTAAAACATACATACCTACATATAAACATAAGTCTAGCAGAATGTCCTATAGAATTTATGACACAAACATTTTCTTAAATAGACAAGCAGCGGTAACTCATAATTATAATTTAAATTTACTTTCTACAAAAATATTCAAAACATAAAAATATACACACACAGAATATAATATTAATAACGTTGTGGTATATTTTACCCCGCACCGACGCACTGTGGGGTATCTTTAAGAAATTTGTTAAGGAAATCAAGTAAAATTCTTTAATTTTTTTAATTTCTCATAGCGAAGAAATGGAATTGCAAAAAAAACCGTTGACAAATGGAAAAAGTAAATGCATTAAATAGCTGATTTTTTTTTCAACACAACTTAGCAACTTATGAATAAAATAACAAAATATATATGTTTTATTTAATTTGAAATGTCAGATAAAAACTTTGCAAGACGATTTACAAAATTTTTTTTAATTTCGATTGCCTATTTTGTGTTGCTTTGAGTTTAAAATTTAAATTTTTTTTTTAATTTTATAAAGCATCGAAACAACGTATAAAAGGCGGTAAAGTTCTCACCACAGCATAAACATGAAATATTTAAAAAAAAAAAAAAATTTTAATCTTAAATATGTATATGCGCTTTAAAAAAAATCAATTTTTTCAACTTTTGCTTGCCATAATATTTGATTTTAAGTCAAATTTCTACAAAATACACCACAGTACATCACGTGTCGCAGAGCAAAAGTTTTCCTTATTCTTGTGCCCGCGGCAACTCCTTAAACTCACACACTTTGTCACATTTATGGATACGAATGTGTGTGTGAGTGTAGAAGTAGGCTTGTACTTTGTGAGATGTTGTACGTGATTTTTTGATGAAATTCTATCAGCAACAACCAAACAACAACAAATGCAATATTCTTCCTAGTCAACGTCAACTTAAAGTCATTGACAACAGAGTTGCATAAATTTTTACTCCCTCTTATAATATATTTTCACATAATTTTCTTTAAGGTGAGTCAATTTAATTGGTGAGCAACGTCTCGTAGTCTCGTTGTAGTCATAGTAATTATCATTTGTATGGCAGTTTTAATGAGAAAATCCATAAAGTTTAATTTGTCAACGAAAATATTTGTAAAGCAAGTAATTTTGTGAGAGGGAGAATGCAAAGAGAGAATGAGATACGTTTAAATTGTGTAAAACGGGATAAGGAATAGAAATCTACTTTAAGGCGTTAATCTACTTTTAGGCGCAAAATCGAGTTTTGCACAAAATTAGCTCTACTTTTAGGCGCGTTGGAAGCTCTGATGTACTTCTCAACATTTTTTGATATTTATTAAAGTACTTGTAATTTTGCTCTTTTTTGAACTTGCGAAAAACTTGCTTTCTTGTTCTGCGGCTATTGACCCTTGATCAATTATGTAGCATGTCCTTCTCATCATCTTTGTTTTGCGCGCTAATTATTTCAATTGACATACGATTGACACATTACACAGAATATTTGATTACATTTTTGTTGTTGTTATAGGCAACAAGTAAAAAGTTTTTATAATATTTGAGCTTTTAATATTGTCGTGCTATGAACAATGCATTTGTGGCAACAAGTAAAAACAGCGTAAGTTCGTTTTAACTAATTAAAATCGTCTACCAAATTCGGTAATCTGTCTTAAGAACCTTCGAGCAAACCTCGTACTTTTAAGGAAAATTTTTCAGAACATAAAAATGTTGCAAAGTTGCGGTTTTTTTAAATTTTTGGATCCGTTTAATGTTCGGGATGCCATAAGATTTTATGCCACAAGTGCTCACAACTATTTATATAATACGCGGTGTGAACCGAGCTAAGGTTTTCCTTACTCGCTTATCATAATTTCATTTGTGTTCTTTTTATTTAATTATCATATCGATATTTCATTTTTAATTTCAAGTCATCAATAGCCAACAATGGGAAGCCGCTTTTGTTCTCATCCATTCGTCTGCCTACTGTCTGCTCACAAACGAACTCTCATGTTTCCTACTTGATTACAATAAAAGTCGATGACATCATGAAGCTGTTTTCCTTGTTTGCATATCAGCAAATTGGTAAATTGAAATGTTTCACACTTAAATCGAAAATCAGTGTGCAAAGTGCCACTTAACACTTAACAATTGGTCTGCAGTGGATGTACCGTAATACGGTACGAGTAAATGAAAATTTTGCAAGTGAATAAATTTAATTAACTTGTAATTAAAATTTGTTTAAACTCATGCAACTTTCGTTTATATGTGTGTATGCTTTATATGTTCGTATGTATGTACATATGTATATTTAACTGGAATTGAGGAACTGCCTAAATTTATATAGCGCCAGCTTAGCTCTTTTTTTTGCAATTCACTTTCAATAGCATAAGAAACAAATAAAACTTAGTGAAAGAAAAAAATTCAATTTAACCATTTAATTAGCATTTCGTGTTTAGAAATCCAACTTTAGTTAATAAGATATTCTTTGGATTTCTGAATTTTATTTTTAAATATTAACTGCTTAGCTAAGTGTTTATTTTCTTCGAATTGAAAGTGGAGAAATATTAAAATTTAATGAATACTTTGATTCTCTATTTGAATAAATTTCATTTCTGTGAAAGCAACACTCAGCAACAAAACAAAACCTCAACGGAACCGAAATAAAAATAACAGAACAAAATCAAAAAAAATTTGAAACCAAATCCTGGCGGAACAACCAATTTTGAAGAACGGAACTAAAACAAGAAACTTTCAAAAACAAAACCTGAACGGAACCGAAAAAATTTTGAAGAACGGAACTAAAACAAGAAACTTTCAAAACAAAACGTGAACGGAACCAAAAAAATTTTGAAGAACGGAACTAAAACAAGAAATTTTACAAAACACAACCTGAACAGAACGAAAATAATTTTGAAGAACGGAACTAAAACAAGAAACTTTCAAAAGAAAACCTGAACGGAACCGAAGCAATTTTGAAGAACGGAACTGAAACAAAAAACTTTCCATAACAAAACCTGAACGGAACCGAAACCATTTTGAAGAACGGAACTAAAACAAGAAACTTTCCAAAACAAAACCTGAACGAAACCGAAAATTTTGAAAAACGGAACTAAAACAATTTTAAGCCAAAACCTGAACTGAAATTATTTAAAAAAGGAAACTAAACTGATCTGATTAAAACTCCAAATCCGAGTTAGAACCCTAGAAGTCAAGCTTCTTCAAAGGCAATGAGACATTGAAAGGATCTAGTCAATCAAGATTTCTTACTCCTTTTCCAAACTATACAAAGAAGAGCTACCAAGCAAATTGCAATACCAACAGACCACTTCTTTATAGACAATGTAGGAGCTCAAGCTGCGGCTAACGACCTCAAGTGCGGCAAATAAATCAATCTAAAGAATTTTAATTGCTTCCTTTTTCGCAACATAATTTTTGTTTCCTTTTTTCTTTAATTTCCTCAAGATAGAAGTTAATGTGCTTATTATCTTTGATGGATGTAACATTGAGCTGCGAGCTCCCCTCCATTCTACTTTACGGCAAAACGCTCTCCAGACGCCTCTAAATGGCCTATGCAAATGTTATCTAAACAAACAATTTCAGTCAGTCTTTGAAAAAATTTCGTAAAAGACTCAATTGCTTCCGCTAACTTTTTTGTTTGAAACGTTTTTACATAGGAGATACCTACAAACATATGAAGAACAGAAATTCCAGCACTAACTTCAGCAGACGAATATGTGGATGTATGTAAGTAGGGGTCTAGATGTAGAACGCTTTACTTTACCTGCGCATTATACTTAGCATAGTTGAGTGCACTGATTGTGTGTGCGAGTGTGTGTGTGTGCCTCGGCGTAAGTGCAACAAATCAACGCTGGGTAAGGCAATTTCAAAAGCGAAACAAAATAAAAAAACAAAAACCTGAGACAACAAACTAGAACTAGAGCTGACGACAATAAAAAAGCCAATAAAAATTGCTGCATTGCCACCTCCAAAAGCGCCGCCGACAATCAAAAGCAACACGAAAGCTACAAAGCCGTGCAACCAAGCAAGCTGTCGACAAATGCACCTGTATGGATGGATGAGAGGTAGATCGCGGCAGCCCCATACGCTAGTAACAGCTAAATTGTAGGTTTTGTTGCACGGCAGCAGCAATCACTTTACTTTAGAACTTTGGCTCCACCATATACTCGTACGTGCGAGGGTATTGAAATCTCTGGTGGCCTGTTTGTGCATACATTAAGGCGCTTTGACGTTCACACAGCGAGTTTTTTTTATGGGACATCATTACAATTGCTGCTTGCTGTAGCTGCAATTGTTGTTGCTCGCACTTTTTTAAAATTTTTTTTTTTTTTTTTTTGTGCTTTATTACACGCCTTTGTTATGTCTTGTTTATGCAAACAAGCGAAATTGAAAAAATTGTGGGGAAAATAAAAGTTTCGATGGAGCATAATATACCCAGTAGTGAGTTTTAGTCGATGATGAAGAGAAGGCAGACAAGTAAATGGAAAGCTTTCATGGACTGATTAAGCTGAAGATCTTGATAAACGATTAGTCGATTTGCTATATTTGTTTAAAATTATCGATTATTACTTATCGACTCAGCAGTCGCTTAGTAGAATAGTCGATTGCAAAAAAGAGCGCAATATAATGAACAAAGCTTGAAGAGCTTTCACAAAGCATGCATAGCCCATGAAAATATCGCTTTAAAAATCTAGAATTTTCACAAATTTCCTGCTAACCAAAAAAAACCATATTTTTGAATTGAGTCTAGGAATGAGAATAAATTATCGATTTTATTTTAATCGATTACCAATTTTTTTTATAAATAATTGTTGAAATTCACTTCTTTAATAGCAAATATCGCTTTCGTATAAAAAATTTGTCTGAAAAAAAATCGATTACTTTACTTAAAACTAGATTTTTCTCATAAGAACCGATTTATTTTATCTCTAGCCAAATATATCGATTCCATCACATATGCTATGAACTAAAAAATAATTATAATTGTTGAACTGAGAAGTCTTTGTGAGTGTCTAGGAATGAGAATAAATTATCGGTTTTTAGTTTAATCGATTAACAATTTTTTTTGAAATAATTTTTAAAATTATCTGCGAACAATAAACAAAAACCGATTACTTTAAATAACTTATCGCTATCCCTCGCCAGAATTATCGAGTAATCAATTTTCCCGAATCCAGTTCATATCCCTATGTGACCCTTAGATGTATCAAATTTTAGCCTTTTTAGAAATAAACAATTATACAAGCTTTCGGGAGCTTTCGAGATTTATCGAAGCCTATTATTCAAACAGTCCTTCAAAATATTCCGGAAAGTGCATGCTTCTTCTTTTTATGGTGATATGGCAGATCTTATTGAGTTGGCAACTGATGATGGAGGATGGCTTAGTCCCCCTTTGAAGGTATTACTCAAAGCCCTATTCTGAAGATGAGGTTGATACTGCCCCTCCTGTAGTGCTATTGGTTATAAAAAAGTAGAAAAAATGTGTCTTCAGCGCACAATCAAATTGCATGGCACAACTACAAAACTTTAGCTCTTTACCTTTACAGCCTCTCGCTGCTTGCCCTTAAAGGGCGGCTGTCACAATTAAAGCACTTGAGTGCGTCCTTCGCATTGTCACAAGTCAGCGAACAATTGCTGTCTGCCCACCTGACAGCCAACCAGCCCTTCAGCCATTGCAAGTGCCCATGCCAAACTTGCATGCAACAGCGGAGTGTGTCGGCAAGCGCCTGCCAATCGGAAAATGTGTCGGTGCGGTGCAGCCATTTATGCGCTATTTCTCTATTTTCAGACTTCATGATTTTATGATTTTTTTTTTTTGGCTCATCTGCATTTGTTGGTATGTACTATTTAGTTTAGCAAAGGGGTGGGACTGATAAATAATTTATTTATGTAAATTGTGGCAATAAAATATACAATCGACAGCGTAGACAAACAAATGCTTAGGTACGTAAGGTGAAGGTAGTTTGAAGTTTTATTTCTATTTTTGTAAAAGATTTATTTTTTTTTTTGTTTTGTTGGCAAAATAAAAAGCGCAATCAGCCACTTAGTGCATTGCAATTGTTATGCCTTGTTTTCGTTACATTTTCTGGCTACCTTAATGCATAAATTGCAGCAAGGTTGGCAGTTAGTTGGCTTCCATTTTCATTTGCATTTTCGTTACGTTTGTTCGTTGTTCGTTTGTCGGTTTTGATTCAGTTTACGTGCGTGTCAACTTTTTATGGCACCTGCCTCAACGGTTTAATACTCATTTTAATATTTATTATTGCTTTTATTAAGTTATAAAAAGACGTAAATGGCTTGCGTGGACGTAGACCAGTAATTGGCAAAAGGCTCTGCTGGCAGCAATTTATGGACAACAATTGGTAGAACGAAACAGATATAAGAAGACAAATAATTTTTCTTTTTTCAAGTTGCGATTTATGGTTTTAGTTGAACGTTAAGGCACAATCTAGTTTATTTATCGCTTCACTTTTCTTATTTGAAAATTGTTTAATCAATTTTATATTTAAACGAGCAATAAAGTCAATGGTTCTTATTTTTGTTGATCTTGTTACATAACACTCTAAAAAAAATTGTTAAAATTCATAGGGATATTCTACCTATTTAAAACCCATATATTTTTGTAAAATGTTTTAAAAAAATTGTTAAATGTTTTTATGAAATTTTTTAAATGACCGCGGTTTTTGTAACTTTTACACTGAAGGAACGGCAGCAAAATTAAAACAAAATCTTAAAATTTTTCAATATTTAGTTTTAAATTTTCCAGTGTTTTTTTTTTATATTTCAAATATCAGAGCTTTAAAACTGATTAATTTCATTACTTGGTCTAGCATTAATTTCTATTTATTTACATACATATTTGATCGGAAATTTTTTTCAGTAACGGAAAATTTTTGAAATGTTTGAAAAAAAGTACTAACTCAAGGTGAAGAATAATATTTTTTTTATTAAAAAAAATAGTTCCAAAATCATAGCAAATTCTACCATTTAGAAAACATTATTTTTTGTAAAAAGTTTTAGAAAATATAATGAAATATTTTTATGAAATTCTTGAAATACTCTTAGGTTCATAATTTTTGAACTGGGGAAGGCTTGAAAAATTTAAATAAAATTTTAAAATTTTTCAATATTTAGTTTTGCATTTTCGACAGTTTTTTGTATGAGCTTCAAAACACTAATATGTATTCGATTTTGCGAAATTTTTTTCAGAATCGAATTTTGTTTTAAATTTTTAAAAATGTATTGAAATATTTTTTTTTTGTATTTTTGTTATTTTATTGGTTTTCACAGCTTTCGAACTGAAATTAATTTTTTTATTTTTTTTTTCAACATTTTGAATACTGTTTTTGTAATTTTCCATAAATGTTTTCTGCAAATTTTTATATAGAAACTTCAAACCACTGTTGCTATAATTGCTCTGGCTTTAATTTTTGCACAGACATTCGATTTTGAGACATTTTTTTCAGTATCCACAACTTTTTATTTTTTATATTTTCATGTAAATTTAAAAAAAATATCGGGTTTACCTAACGTTCTCATTAAAAAAAAAAATAAAATGAAAAGAAATATGAAAAGTGTTTTCCAAAATCTCGTTTTAAAGCTGTTAATAATATTTTTGTCTCATTTGCAAATATTTGAGCTTCAAAGCTCTGTTTGTTTACCTGTTTAAGCTTTAATTGCTGCTAAGATATTTGACTTTAACAATTTAACAGAATCGATTTCTTTTTTGATTTTTGACAAACAGTTTTGAAACTTTTTTTTGAGATTTTTGCAAACTGGGAAATAATATCGACCTCGGAATCGAGGCTGTGACCTTTCGAAACGACAAATCAACACTCGAAGACCACTCGAGTTTGCATTTCATATAATATCCCTGCATGTGACGCTATTTTTATTTGAAATATTTTATTTCCTTTGTCAAGCTTTTACTATTTACGGAGGCTCTGTGCGCAAAGCTTTCACTTTTGGCTATTTTAACGAATTTTGAAAATTTTATTTTTTCGCTTAAGCTTTCACTAGCAGACAGATAACCAACAATTGACCCCTAAAAACAGAGTGTAGAAAGAACTTTCGTTCATTAACATTTTTCTTCAACCAAGTCGTGAATCTTCAAAATTATTGTTGCTAATTCCTTTAATGAGTTTTATATTTTTTTTTTTTGCTCAAAAAAATCATCACTTTTGTGAACTTTTTAAGCACATAAATTTAAATAACAGCAATTACAACAATGTAGTATTTTTTACTTCTTGTTGTGGTGCAAAAATCAGTTCAATTAATTTCGTGCGCACGCGTGGAGCTGCGCAGGCACGCAACAAACGAGCAAATCGAATTGACGTTCGTTTACGCTCACGCGACGCAGTCAAGCGGCGTTAAATGAAGACAACGCTTTTGGAAGCGTGTTGTGGCAAAACGTTTTTGACATTTGAGTGTTGGCGTTGTTAAATTGTTATAGCACATACATCATTGTTGTTGTTGTTGTTGTTGTTAGTTATTTTTGCTTTGCTCTCCTTACTAATTGTTTGCATACATTTATATTCATTTAAATGTGTTATAATTTGTGATTTTCATTATGTTCGCTTGTTAAACTTGCGGCAAGTGATTGTGTCTTGAACAAACACAAAAAAATAAAAATAAAAAAGAACAAAGAGAGTACCTAAGTGACCTAAATTTCGTGTTCTTCGTTTGACCTTTTTTTGGACGAACTCTTTTGCTTGCTTCAGCGTTTTTTTTTTTTTGGTTCTTTGTACTTGACTTTTTGCTTAATATTCACGTCACTTTCAAATTAACACATTCCACATTTAATGCCCCAACGGATTTACATAAATTTCAACCAAGTTTCTCTTTTAATTTAAATGCGTTCACTTGCTTTTGAGGAAGAATTTTTCAGTTTGCAGTAAATGCCCAACTTTTGCGTGCTAAATAGGGAATGCCATCTTTGAGACGATAGCAGTGCAGTAAAAAATACTAATTATTTCAATAGCATTTTATAACTTTCGGCTATTCGAATAGAATTTACGAACTTTCGAATACCAAATTTTCAACAATCGAAAGGAAGATATATGTATCAAATCTGAATCGAACTCGAACAACGAACGCCTTCTATTCGAAAATTTTTCACAGACTACGAATCATTTAAAATCGAACAAATTTTCATTCGAATAGAATTACAGAGTAAGGGCGCAGAACTAAAACGAACTCGATTCCGAAAATATGTAGGAAAAATGAAATTATTTTGAACGGAAAATAAGCTCACAAAATCTCTTTTTGAGTGAGTGCAAAGCTTTAATTTTGCATTTAATGTGTGATAACCTATGAAATGACTGAATTTTGGAATTCGAAAAAAACTTGCAAAAGTCATTAAATGAGTCTTAGGACTCAAAAAATCTTAACAAATAAAACTTTCACTACTTTTAGAAAGAAAATAATTTGCAAATGGTTTTGATCACTTTCTTGTTTATTCTTCCATACTTCAAACCGAATAAACAGAAATTAGCACTTTTTGGTGCATTTTTTTTTTTTAATTTTCAAATTTAGGTTATTAATATCAAGATTTTTTAGATTCAAATTTTTTTTTAAATCAATTGACTCTTATAATTTTGTGGTTTTTTCGCCTACAATTAACACTGACACGACAACCAAAGCAACAACAACACCAACGCTTATACAAAACGCTACTCTCGATAAGATTAGCGCGATCAAAGCAAGTCATCGGTCGTCTCAATGTCTACATATTTGAAATCGTATAATTGACTGCAGAAAAGCTTAAAAAGCAAACAACTCATTGAGGTTGAATCAGCTGGTAGCTTGTACACAGACACACACACACACACGCACACAGCTGCGTCATTTGGATATGTCAAGTAGTTTAACAATTGGCTAGTGGAGGTGGCAGTGCGGGAGCTGCAATGACAACAAAGCGAAACAAGGCAATGATCTAGAATCAGCAAGCAATTTCTCCAACCCAAATGTGGCAATGTGGATGCTGCTGCTGCGCGCTTAAGAGTTCTGAAGTGCTCTGAAAAGGTTTTTTTTTTTTTTTTTTACTTTTGTTTGCAGAACTCATTTCTGCGTTTTATTGTTGGTTGAAAAAAAAAAGAAATATAACAAAACGAAAATTCTGCTGCCGGCTATAAAATCAGTAGCGAAAACAGACAGAGAGCTGCTCGCAGTACGCACGGCAGATGTGTTTCCATTGCTTACCATTTGCACCTTTTGATTTTACTGAGTTTATATTGTTCATCTTCCGCTCTTGCAAATATTGGCTACAAGATTTTGTAAAAATAACAAACAAAAAAATATTGTAGAAAAAAAATTACAACTCCGCCGCCGAAGAAAGTGTAAAATCGCCAAGCGTAGCTCCCAGTTAAAAAGCTTAACGGTCGCGTCTATAGCTCTTGATGTGCGACAGACAGTCAGCGTAATGAAAGTACAACAATAAACAAAAGCAAATGGCTCTTACTAATACGGCGTAGCGCTCACTTACAGCTCAGCCATAAATGGTCAATGAGGCCAAGAACTATTCTGTTGCACGTTCATTGGGCTATGCAGCTTCCGTGATTTTGTATTAAAACCTAAGGTGAAAGTGGTAGAGATTGAGAAGCGTACATAGAGTGAATTATGTATGTACATATGTACTAGTAAATGTCTTATGTAGTTAATTATGTACTTGTCTGGCTATGTATTTTCAAAGTAAACCAATAGAAACTGAGTTTTGCTACAAACAAAAGTTGTGAGCGCTTTTTCTCTTGACAACAATAAACTGAGGTAATAGAGAGAGTTGAATGAATGAATAAATTCGTACATTGTGTAATTCGTAAAAATACTCTCTTTGAAAAAAATTTGAAAATAATTTTTTTTTGATGTTTGTAAAAATATTAAAATGCAATATCAAGTTAGCATCTAAAAATCTTTCCAAATTTTCTTCAAAAAATTTCGAAATTATTTTAGAAAGAAAATTTGAAGAAGTTTTCAAGCTTTTTTTTTGGTGCTTTTACAAATGTAAATTTTCTAAAGTTTGTAAAAATATTAAAATTCAATGTTGGAGTTAACATCTAATAATGTTTAAGAGTATTTTTAAAAAAATTTCAATCTTTAAGAATTACAAAAAAAAAATACTCATGAAAATTTTGAAAAAAGTTTTAATATCTATGCTTTTTATTTCGATGTTTGTACAACAACGACAACTTTTGAAAGCTTATAAAAATATTAAAATTAAACATCGACTTAGCATATAAAAATCTTTCAGAATTTTTTTCAAAAAATTTCAAAATTATTTCAGAAAGAAAATTTTAACAAGTTTTGAAGCTTTTTTTGTTTTTTTTTAAAAACGAAAATTTTTGAAAGCCTATAAAAATATTAAAATTAAATATCAAATTAGCATCTACAAATTTTTTTAGAATTTTTTTCAAAAAATTTCGTATTATTTCAAAAAGAAAATTTTAAAAAGTTTTGAACCTTTCTTTTTGTAATTTTAGAAACAAAAATTTCCGAAAGTTTGTAAAAATATTAAAACTCAATTATACATTGACAACAATAACAATAACAAAAAATCTTTCAAATTTTTTTTTCAAAAATTTTAAAATTATTTCTGGAAGAAAATTCGTTTGATGCTTTTTTTTGGTATTATTAAAAACGAAAATTTTCGAAAGTTTGTAAAAATATGAAAATGTCGGAGTTAGATAGAGTTATTAGATTATTTAAGAATATTTTTCAAAAAAAATTAAATTTTCGAAGTTAGAATTCAAAAGTCTTTAAATATTTTTCTAAAAAACTTCCAAAGCATTTCAAGAAGATTTTGATAAATTTTGTTTGAAACTTTTGAAATATTGGAATTGTTCCTTACTTCCGTGTATAAGACTTTGTTTTACCTAATCGTACTCAGCATCTCACTCTCGTTCTTCTCTTAGCAAATACAAAAATCATACAAAAAAATTATGTTTCTCAAAAAGTTGATACAATTTTCAAGCTAAAATAATATTAAAACACTAACGAAATTAAAAAAAAAAGATTTAAAAAAATGTTCAATAATATTCTAAAATAGTTTTGAAATATTGTTAGCTATTTTTTAAAAGTGGTAAATTACAATTTTTTTTAAATACTCGAGCTAAGCAGCTCAAAATCTAAAAAGTCGAAATATTTTTCAAAAAGGTTATTTTAATAATGAATTTCAAATAAGGCGTTCTTCCGCTGAACCCGCGAAATATTTGGTACTTACTCTTTGTGCTGACCTTTGTTGTTGGATTTTTAAAACTTTTGTAATTTGAATTTTGAATGACTCACCTGAAATGAAAAGATAAATAATGATTACTTCCATGAACTGTTAATGTTGCTTTACAAAAATGTTATCAATATATGAATTGAACTTGAAAATTTCTGACTTCAATTTATATTTCAGTTGACATTGTCCCAAGATATTGACTGTGTGCTAATGCTTTTGACAATTGTTTTCTAATGCTTTCAAAGCTAAGCACAAAGTCAATAAGTGATAAGAATAAAGCGGATTACGTTTTTTTTTATCAAAATGTGATTACAATTGTATTGATATATTTTTTTTTTTTTTTTTTTTTCTTGAATATTTTTTTTGTTGAAAAATATGTAAACAAAAAAATTTAGATAATATAACAAAATCGTATGTCAACACTTGCGCCTAAGCCGATTTACAAGAAAATAACTGAATGGGCGACAATACTAAAAATAGCATAGCATTGTTTTGGCATTCAAAGCACCATCACGTCACTTTGGCGCATGTGGGGTTAAAACATGATTTTTATTGTAAAACCATCATTTATTATATTAAATTATTATTAATGAAAAAAACATAAAAAAATTAAAATCTAAACAAAGGTTTTGCCCAACACCATGCGTTCATGAGCCCAAACTAGATTGTGAGTAAATATGAAGGAAACGCTATTTGTATTGCTTCGCTTGAGCAACTAACGGCATTTGATATGATCACTTTGAAATTAATTTATGCATAAATAAGCATGCGCTCATAGCTGCAAAATTTTTATTGATTTTTGTTTGTTTAAAAAAACATTTACAGGGCCAAATGTGCCAACACTCAATAATACGAAGTACTCGCGGCTGAAGATCGGTGATGATCTTGTCGATATTATAAACGCGACAAATGACCACTGTCATTGCCATTCATTGAGTTGCTATGAAACCTTTGTCTAATGAATAGATAACAATGGCGAGCTTGCGTTACTTACGAGCCGTCACGAACTATAGAAATTGCCTAAGCTTTGTATTTAATAGTTTTTGAATATATTCGCCAAGTTGTTGTGTAGGTTGATCATAATTGAAAGCCAATGTAAATACAATAATTAACTACAAGCAAATAATTCACTGCCTATTAATGTAAGTATATAACCTAACAGCCGTTATTAAGATTTACATAAATTTGTATTGAAATTTTTTTGCTCCTCGTTTTCAAAGTGATCATGTACATAGCGCTAATTTCATTGTGTTCGTGCGTTCTTAAAAGTTTTGTTTACTATTTTATTTCTAGTTTTTAATTAAAACATAAATAATATTAAATATTTTTACGCATGATTTTTCATTCATAAAACTAACTTCCTTGCTTGTGTGCCTTAAATTAGCTAGGCGAACGCGACCTTGATTCGTTTGGCGTGTGAACTCTTAAGTGAGCGAATTCCTGTTTTTAAATTTTCTATTCATATACATATATGTATGATGATTTTTCAATTATCAATAAACATATATAAATTATTGTTATTAACTTATTTAACAACATTAACAACTATGTCTAAGCTCATTTATATGTTAATTGCTGAAGTCAGATTTTTTGCGTATTACAAATGTAATCTTTTGTTTTCATAATTCATGCAAAATTAGCTGAAAATCGAAACATTTGTAAACCAAATTCTGTAGCAAATTCCTGCATCAAATTAAAATCTAAAAGCAAAGAAATGATCTCAGCGAACTAAGATATTGGCTGTATTTTAGAAAACTCGCAAATGGTTAACACAAATCGTGTTTTTGTTTTTCGAAATTTTTTAAAATTATTATTATTTTTTTTTTGTTGCATTTTAAGATAACTAAATATTTATGAAAGCAACTGCAATTTTGATTTGAAAATAATTGGTGAAAAATAAATTTAATCAGCGCAAATCACTTGAGATTTCTAAATGCAGATAAATCCAAATTTGCATTTTTGTAATAATTTTCCAAAACAAGTAGCAGAAACCACTTGAAAACTATTACAAGCAAATTTGCATTCTAAAAATTGTAAACGCTGTTTTTATGCAACAAAAATATACGAAATTAAATATTTTTTAGTACCAAATAAATGGCACGTCGACCAAGAAAATCATACATATTACATATAAAGTGGCTCTAATCTCTAAATAGACCTAAAGAAATACTTTGGTGAAAACTGCTTTCAATTCTAAGCAGCGGTTTATGTGTGATGCGCGTACAAACTTACAGACAAGTAGACAAAAAAACTAATTAGCTGATATTTGGTTATAGAAAAAAGGAAATAGGTTCTTCAGACGCTTGCGCAAATGTTTTTGCTATCCATATAGGGATAACGACCCTTTAAAATCTAGGAATTTACTATTTGAATGAAGAATACCAGGGACCCTTTAAAAAAAAAGTCCAAAAAAACAAACTAATTCAATATTTATATTTATAGTCAGTTATTACTGGCGAGAAATTTTGATCCTCGAACCTATTTGACTCCGGACTTTGTTTGAAAAAAAAAAAAATTATTTTTGGTCCTGAAAAAATGTTTGTTACAGCAAAAACTTTAAACTCCTTTTTATTCTAGAACACCGCTTCTACACTAACAAAAACTACAATAAGTACTAAAGAAAGTTCAACATCACATCTATATAATAAGAAGATGATACAATTTAAGAATTCAAAAATCATAAAAACTTATTGAGCATATCGACAACTTAATAGCTTTATTATGCGCACCATTTAACAACAAGCTATTAACTCGCAATTTTTATTTTATTCCAACACCAATAAAACAACAATATAAATTAAGATTTAAAAACCAGAAAACCCAAAAACTATGAAAGCTTATAAAAACAGGCAAATTAAGGTGTGAAGCAATACACATTCGCAATCTAAACAACAGAAAAGTAACGAGAATGATTCACGAAAAAATGTTTTTTTTTTACTGAAACAAAAAGCAGGCAAGCAAGTACGGAATGATATAAAGAACTGGAAGTAGGGAAAGAATATATGTATAAATAATGCAAATTAATTAAAAATTATAGTCTTTGATTGACTACAATATAGTTAGAAGGGGATGAGAGGCATGAAGGTAGCTATGAAATGATGGAGATATAGTTGTTTAAGAAAGTAGAAAGACTACAAATAATACAAAGAGCAATAAAAAATATACGATGAGTTTCATAAATATAGCAATCGCAGAATTTGGCTTTTTTATGATGGTAAATGATAAAAAATATTAAAACTGAAATATGTTAATATATAGATTAGTCGACTTAACTAAATTTAATATATGAGTCTTCGTTTTTCTTTTGTTATAAATACGAGAAAAAGATTAAGGGCATAAAGATATATGATATCTAGATCTAGATATATTGATATATAGATTAAACTTGGCATAGAGATATATGATATCAATACCATAGTCACGGGAAGAGTGGAGTTATCGAAAAGGGGGCGTGGTACCTTCCATACTGAAATATTCTTACGCCACGCTTTTAAAGGTTTTTTTGCAGAATATCGAAGCTTCATGAAAGATGATTTTTGGTAGGATAAGAAAACATGGTGGGATCTGATATAGCATTAGTATCAAAGTTTTTGCGAAGGTGGATTATATTGTATTAATTAAAACTTTTCATATTATGAGTACTCATCTTATTTTCTTGATTATTGTAAATTTATCAAGGACACAGAATCGAATTAAAATTATGGACAGCTTTTAATTTTGGATTAAAAAAAAACGGAAGTGAACGAGAATTTTTGAAATAAGCTCAAGAAAAATTTTTTTTTGGGCTAAATGAAGTTTGCCGCACTAGCTTCTTAAGTATGAAAATAAATTTGAAAAAATTGATTTGTCTTTTTAGCAAAATTTTTTTTAATTATTAAGTTTTTTCCAATTTTTTTTTTAATTTTTAAAAACTTTTTTCAATATTTTTAAAATATTTATGAAATTTTAAAAAACTATTTCATACTTTTTTAAGATGCTCCCAAGTCTAAGAATTCAATAAATAATAGGTAAATGGAAATTTAAATTTATATAAAAATTATTTAAACAAGAACAACATAAACCTAACCTGGCTAATGTTTTACCATACGAAAAGTTCTAGCTATCATGTGTGTTTGTATGTATGAAAATATTCCAGATTTGTGTACTTTGGCGTAGTCAAAAGTAAACTTATTTAAGCCCGGATTATGCAAAAATAAATGTTGAAAACGCGATAAGAGAAAGGAGTTTAGTAATAGGGAAAAAGTAGAGTTCATTGCATTATTTAAATTGCTAATTAAGTCTTGGTTTGAGCCAGCTAGATTTAACAAAAACCAAACAACATTTTTTATTGCTTGTCAGACATTTCTATTAAATTAACATATCTATTTATTGAAAAGATTATAACAATTGCATCATCAACAAAGAAAAATTGAAATATTTTTTGTGATCTCTTTTTTTAAATTATTTGCTGGCTTAGCAGCCCCGAAATACACCGAAAGTTAGCGCTCCCTTTTTGGACTCTATTCACCCTAAGCCTTGCAAAACAAAATTCTGGTTACTTTTTGAAAATAAAAATCCCACTTCCTCTCCCTCCAAAAAAAAAAAAACTAGACGTTACTAAATTTCAAAATCATAACAGACTTACCAGCCGGCTATTCCTAAATCCAGTCAACTTTAAGCAACAACAGCAATAAATTCACACAACTCACTCTAACAACTACTCGAGTACTTATGTCGTTCAAAAACTTTCGTACAAAAACAAAAACTCACACACACACAAAATGATATAAAGTCACAAAGGATTACAATTACAACAACAACAATAACAAAAATGAATATCAAATGCAATGACCGAAAATAAAAGATCACATCCACATGCCATATGTGTGTGGTGGGGGAGTGGGGAGTGGAGGTGGGGGTTGTAACGCAAACACCAACCGGCAGTTAAAATCAAACAAGCAGTCAATAAATTGAGGGTGAAGTTGAAATACATATATAGAGAGATAAACCAAAACAAAAACAAAAAAAATGGGAAAATGTTGAAAAAAGGAATTTTTGTTACTAAAGTCATTGCAATGAATGGCACGAGTAAGCAGTTTATAGTTCAGCCAGAGCAGGTGTTTTTAGTTTATTCAACGCAGCACAAACTGTTGGCGTTTAAGAGTATTCATGTGTGTTGTTGTTGTTGTGGGTAAACAAAAGCAAAAACCCCAAATAAAAATTCCAAGCTCTCATATACACTTTAAACCTGAGCGCCAAAATAACGGTATAATTGAAACGGGTTTCCACTGCGAGAAAACTTTTATTATCAGACAATCCGAATTTTTCACAGGGAGAACCCTTTTCTATCAGAATCTCAAAGTTTTCGACTAAGAGAGCAAGTTCCTGCTTTTATAGTAAATATTAAATTTTCCACGAGAATATCTTATTTTTTTATGAAGCTCGAATTTTTCTCGGAGAGAACCATTTTTTATCAGGAATCTCGATTTTTTGATTTATTTGAGTTTTTCCCGAGAGAATGCTCTTTTATTAGGGAATTCGAAAATCTTTCTCAGGGATTTATTTTTTGACGGAATCCGAATTTTTATTGAGAGCACCATCGTCTATCTTAAAATTAGACATTAGCCATGAGAGAACCATTTTTTCAGGAAATTCGAACTTGTCACTGAGAGAACCAAATTTTTTATTGAGAGCACAATCTTTTATACGAAAGTTTTAATTTTGGCGTGAAACATTTTCCTTTAATTTGGAAGTTCGAATTTTACTGAGAGAACTGTCTCCTATCACGATCCTCTAATTTTTATTGAGAGAACCATTTAAAAAAAATCGAATTTTGAGAGCACCATCTTTTATCCGAAAATTGATTGAGAGTTATTGCAGAGCTTGGCTATAAACGGTCGTTAGTCTGAAGTGCGCTAGAGTAAAGTTGCCAACAAATATGTGATTTATGTGCGGCAAAAGTATTCCATTGTACTACAACAACGAGCAAATAACCATGAGCTTTTCTTTTTGTTGCTCTTTTTTTTAACTTTTTTTGTAAATTTTCATAAGCTCGCTGCTGCTGCTGTTGCTTTGTCGTCTGTGTGCACAAAATATATATTTTCGAGATTTATTGATGGACTAACCAAAAGTGCCAGGATGCGCAAAAAAATTGAAAAAGAAGACATCAAAACTATTCGTTGAGTAGAAAAAACGAGTAAAAAGTGCTGACAGCTTCACGTTAAATGGGAAAATTTTCATATTCGCAAAATTGAATGGCACAGCTGTGGCCAACATCATAGTTTGTGGGTAGTTATTGGGAAAAAATGCAAATATTATGGAAAAGTTATAGAAATTTTCAAAATCATAAAAAGTTACAAAGCAAAAAAAAAAGGGTGGAGCAGACAGGTTAACTTGCACATTAGACCGTATTGAAAATAATGAAAGATAAATTTTCTTCTTTACTAAAATGGTTACATTTTCACCAAATTTCGTGGCACTATCGATTAGAGATGTGTGTCTGGTGTCAGAAAAATCGATCACTAAATTATCGACTTTTTTTTTTGAAGATACATAAACCGATTTTTTTTTATGGAAGGTTGAGTTTTTCAAAATAATTTAGAAAAACACCCTACTTTAGAAATTTTTTCGAAAAAGGTTTGTTTTAGAACTTGGTTGACCTAACTGAACTATAAAAGAACTGAATTTTCGCTCACACAGCACTTTTTCGAAATTCAGGAAGCGGTTTCTTCAAAAAAATTAACAAGCTTTGTTAGTGACACTATCATAAAAATCGATTACTAAATAATCGACTTTTTTCAAAGATAAACCGATTTTTTTTTATAAAAGGTTGAGTGTTTCAAAAATGTTTTCCAAAAACGCTAGCGAGTTCTGAAGCATATGTATATGGCTCAAACAATTTTGTTCTGTAAAATATCTGGTCCCCTCCTGTAACAGCACCCATTAAAACCAGTTTCTCATTACTTTTGCCGTAAAACACAAAATCAGCTCCGCTAAGTAGTAAGACATAACAGGATTTATGTGACATTTGAGTGGAAAAGTCAGTGCCTTGCGCAGTTTTTTTAAATTGTCTTTTCATTTTTGGTAGTTTTTGTTGTTGTTTTTTTTTCTCATCATTGTTCTCACTCTTTTTCTGAGGGCATAGCTTTTTCTTCCTGCTTGTCGTGCAAATTCACATTTTGTGTAAATTCACGCTGTCACGCTGCCACTTCAGGCAATGTCAAAGTCTGTCTACAAATCATTTTGGTTTTTGGTTTAGAAATCGTAACAAGGATTCGTTGTTTTGGCAGAAGAGGCAGAGCGGCTATCGTAATTTGTCTGACTGCATGGTTTGTGTTAATTTATGCAGCTCGCATGAAAGCAATAAGCGACTGGTGAGTAAAATAGACGCGAGAGGGAAGTGGGAGCATGAGAATGCTGCAGAGTCAGCAGTGTTTTTGAACTTTAAAGTTACGAGCGCATGAAACTTCTTTTTTTTTACTTTTAAAGCTGCTTCAAATAAACATATTCTCTACTCAGAATTCAAAGCAGCGTAAAAATTGAGAAAATTCTAAAAGTTAACTTTTTACCTAGGTCTAAACCTAGCTTATGATTTTAAATGCCTCTCATTTTATTTTTCAGCTCAATTCAACTAGCTTCCTTACATTTATTTATTTAAAAAAAAACCTTATTTAATTTATTTCACCGCTCACTTCTTTTGCTTCCGCATCCAGTGTTGTCGCATAATTTATAATTGAATTGCAAATTCCGGTCAGCAATAAAAGCATTTCCTTTTGATTAAAGGCACATTTGGCACATCAAAGTATTGTTAATATTCTATTAGACGACAGCAACATACAACAGTCCTTCAGCTTCACAACAGGAACGGGAAAAATAAAATTCAACGTCTAACTTTCCCAAAAAAAAAAAATCTACATGTGGACAAGTTCAAACAACTTTTGCGACGGTGGCTTTGCGCTTTATACAGGGCGTCAAAATAAGAATTTGATCAAAGTCATAATGGCTTCTTATTGAGAAGAAGAAACTAGAAAATAGAAATTTAGATATAGACTTCCCTTCCATACGATTGGTTATTGAAAACACCGAAAATAAATCGGTAGTTTCAGCAAAGTGGAAGGCCTCTTAATTTTTTTTTTTATAAACGCCCTAACTCATTGTTAATGTCTAAAGCTCTTCAACTCTCCTGAACATGTATTAAATTTTTGTTCAGATAAGGTCTTTTCTAAACTCATTCAGAGGTAGGACTTTCTTCTTGAGTATGGAGTTACTGAAAAATATTCTCAGATGGTGAGTTTTTCAGGCCGGTTTTGAGATAGGTTGCTTATGAAAAATATTTAAAAATAGTTTGATCTTCCACAAACCCGTTGAAATTCAGCTGTGATAGGTGGCTTTTGAGATAGAACGTGTACCCAAAAATTTTGTAATATGGCGTTTTGGAAAAAAGAGACTTAACTGAGGCGTTTTAAAAAACTATTTTGAAACAGAGTGAGCTTCCAATCATCCGTCGATATATGTATGTATGTATAAAAAATTTCTTATAAGTCAAGAATAATTTCTATATAAAAAAATCTTCTAAAGATATCAAAATGTGATAAAAACATATGTATACTCAATTACTTGAGAATCCCAAATTTAATATAGTGAGTTTTTAAGAAAAATGGGCGTGGCATCACCTACATTTTAGTACACAAATTCTGATTTTGTCGAACTTTCAATGAATATAGGTGAAAGGGCTGCTATTGTTATCAAAAAATAAATATAAAAAATAAATAATCCAACAAGCATTTCTCTAAATGTCTTTACAAATAACTCGCATTAAGCTTGCTAAAATAAGCGATTTATAAGCTTTTTTAGTATTAATTTATTTGAAGTTTTAAACCAATTTCTTTACCATTTTTTTACCTTTTTTTATGACACTCCTAAGAGGGAAACAAACTTATAAATTAACACTGTGAAAACCTCCACTAAACTTAAATTAAAATAAAGAAATTCCGCTTAAGATTCCTTTCAAACTACTTTAATACAGCGTCACTACAAAGTTGAAGCAACACAAAGAACCAAAAGCAAAGTTCAATGTCTACAAAGGGAAAATGCTCTCACTTAAGGGATATAAACTTGGCGCTCAACATAATCAAAAAAACGCTTTTACGAGTTTTACGAGTTTTGTATAGCCTACGACCGGTACAAACATACAAACATATTTACTTATTTCTCAAAAAAACTTTTACTAGATTGTTCTTTATCTACTTTTAACTGCTATTCTATAACTTTCACTTGAGTAGTAGTAAATATGTAAGAGTAAAATATATGTATGTATGTATGTCCTTTTTCTTTTTTGAAGGCGCGCCATGAAACAAAAAATCGTATTTTATATACAGAAAATAGGCATCTTGCTACAGGCAATCAGCAATCCTTAGCAGCTGCGCTGTTGTCCTAACTTGGAGTTGAATGCCAAAGCCTAGTAAGATGGGCACATAGAAGTAAATATACACAAATGCATGTATGCATGTATGTGAGTATGTTTATATGTACATATGTATGTATGTGTGTATGTGTGTAAATAACTTTGTCTAGTCAATGTCTGCCCCAGAAAATGTTAGGCGTTTTTGGACACCCATCAACTTACGCCCATTCATATGCAGAAAAAAAAGAACTAAGTGTGTATGTGTAATAGTAAAAACACAAACACACATACACATTAATACTCATATGCTAGTAAACTTTTATTTTCTGAAGCTTCAGGCGTGTTTGAGTTTCGAAATAAGTTGGCAACATTTTTTTGGTTTTGGCAAGCGAAACGCATTATTTCTACAAACAAATTTTTTTTCTTTTTTCCTTGTTTTTTTTTTTTGTTGGCTTGCGGTACTTGTATATGCATACATATTTCTTTTTTATATCCTACATGCATCAGACAGGACATACACAGTCGGCTGAATACTTGAGATGGCGCACTATGGCGTATTTTAGAAAAAGTGGCTGCAAAATAAAATTTCGCAGCAGCAATAAAAAAAACTCTGCCAAAACTAACCCAATCTTCAATAGCAAGTTTTGAAAAGATCTGCAATTAATAATAATTTTAATTTAATTTTGGGGGAAAATTTTTAAATTCTGATTAATTTTTTAAATTCTGATTTTTTTTTATTATTTCTGATTTTGAAATACACAACTCGTAGCAAGCTTCATCACACTACGGTAAACAGTTCTGATGCTGACCATGCCTCTTTACCAAAATTGTTCTCAAATCGTTAACAGCGTAATCAAATCAGTTATCGTATTAAACTTTTCTTAATAAATTAATTCATTTTATTATAAAACTTTATATATCGAAGAAAAGAGGCGTGGTTATTGTCCTAATTTCTCCAATTCGAAAAACAACTAACTTTGCCCGAAAAGTACCCTGCGGGCAAAATTACATTTGGAATCCCAATTTCTGATGGTTCTAGCTTCTATCGCTGTCGAAAATTTCCTCCTTTTTTGAGTGAAGTTTTTCGAAAATACTCCACAGTGCGGCATGCGTAAAAGTCTATCCGACGCGTCGTTGATTTTGTTGTCGTCGCATTGCGCTTGCTATGCCAGAAAAAAGCACACCCTCACTCACGTATTTTTTGTAATATATACACATACATATGTACATACATATGTATGTATGTATGTGTATACATTTGTGTTTATTCATATTTTATGATTATGCGCATATGTTGTTGTTTTAGTAATTTTTTTCTGAACTTTTTTTGGTCTGGTAGGGACATTTTTTTTGGCAATACTTTATGTCAGATTTTCTTTGTATTTTTTTCAAACTGATTACTCTGTCTATACTCGGAAATAGAGCGCCTTAATAGCCACCAAATAATTTCTAAAAATATATAATTAATAAAATTAATAATTTGAAAATCTTTATAGTTTTGAAAAACTTCATCTTTTTTTGAAGTCTTATCATGGGAATGAACAACTGACAGTGGCAACTCAACTGACATTGAAAAAAAATAATAATAATTTTGAGAATGACTTAACCTCACTTGATATTTGTTAATCCACAATAAAATTAATCTATTGAAAGAAAATAAAAGTAAAAGTTTTAAACAATTTTATTAAAAGTAAATGAGAAATCAATTCAATTTAATCTTCCTCAATTACTCAAATTTCAAAAAGTCTAATTCATTAAATTTAATTTTTGAACTATTATTTCCAAATTAAATAATGAATTCGATACCTGTTGGAAATGCAATACTTCTTCAAAGATTAAGCTACGCTCATTACTAGTTCAAACAGAACAGCTGTCATCATGCAATGTTACTCATACGCCCCAGCCGTTATGCAGCTGTTGATAGTCAAACGTGTTCATGCTGACTCACAATTTGTATTATACAAAAAAAAAAAAAAACAACAACAACAATACAGCTTACGCGTGGCCTTTGAAAAGTTTGCACTATTAAAAAGAAATTTCAAAACAAAATCCGAAATCAGCTTTAACACTCATCACTTCGCAATTCTATTTATCAATTCATTTTTGAAGCGTTTCGTAAATATTTAATTTTGTCAATGTCGAATTAAACTAAAAACTAAAAATTTTACGCCTATTTTCAAAGATTTTTGCATATCAAACTTTGTGTTTGTGTATTTAGTAAATTTCGTCAACTAGTGATCATTATAAACTCGGCCAAGCATATCTATGTATATAGCTATACCACCGCACGACTACTAGGGTAGTAAATTCCATTTAGCTGCGCCTACATTTAAAACATTTTCAGCATAAAAATGTTAATTAAATCTAAAAACTATTTGCTCATCAACAATTTTGTCATTGAATTTTGATGTACGAATATTTAGTACGAATTTTTGTGTTGTGTTTAATTCTTTTTAAATTTATCCATCGCTTTGTGTTTTTTTTTTTTTTGGTATTTAATAACTAGGCTTACAAGCATTAAACGATAATTGCATTTGGGCGTGAAGTTTTGCGATTTTATTGTGTTTTTATATTTTTAATTTTTTTTTAAATCTTCTTAATATTTTTACGCCTTCCTTTTGAATAAGCTTACGGCTTTGATGATTTACCCTTGATAGTTATGGGCAAATTTCGAATATTGCAAACGGCTAGATGTGCGCTAATTTTCTTGTCATATTTTCAATGAATATTTTGGCTAACTGGCAATAAAACAACAGAACTTTTTTATTTTATTCATTGCTTATAAAGGTAATTTTTAAAATTTTTTTTTAATACTATTATTTATTAAGTTTGCTTTATTCCCCTCTATCTGTCAAGCTGTATTTTGACCGCCAAACTTAAATCATACTCATAATTAGTTATTTTAAAGGCTTCACTTCGTTGTGGCTAAAAGGTTTCACCTCAAACAGTTGCACAGATATACATAAATATATTCCCAGTTTTTTTAATTTTTTTTATTAGAAACTCAAACTCATTTCATTTGCCTTAAAGACTTCGCAACTAATTTTCAGCGTTCCTAACAAATTTTTTTCTCAATATTTTTTAGAAAGTTTTGCGATCATTAACGTCCGCACAGCGCAAAATTGATTTAACCAATTTACAAATTTGCAAATACCAAAGTTTTTTGCGTGAATAATTTGGACAAACTGAGAATTGGCAAGCAGTTCAACTCACTGGTTTATCTAACGACTAAGCCTGCAGGTGAATTTGATATGCAAATATTTGCAATTTTTTTCTTCTCTAAAAAAATGATTAGCAAAGTTATTAATTTTCTTTTTTTGGTTTTTTATGAAGACTTCTTCTTTTGCCAATAACATTTATTTCATTTAAATTTTATCTGAGTATTGTTCCCTTAATATTTGCCTTGTTCCGTGGTGCAATGTTGTGTGCTTGTGTTTTTTTTACTTGTTTTTTTTTTATTTTTTTTTTTTTATTATGTTTTATTTTTATTCATTATTATTTTGTGTATATTATATTATTTTATTTTTTTTAATTTTATTTTAATTTATTTTATTTTATTTTTTTAATTTTATTTTATTTTATTTTATTTTATTTTATTTTATTTTATTTCATTTTATTTTATTTTATTTTATTTCATTTTATTTTATTTTATTTTATTTTAAGTTATTTAATTTTATTTTATGTTATTTTATTTTATTTTATTTTATTTTATTTTATTCTATTTTATTTTATTTTATTTTATTTTATTTTATTTTATTTTATTTTATTTTATTTTATTTTATTTTATTTTATTTTATTTCATTTTATTTTATTTTATTTTATTTTATTTTATTTTATTTTATTTTATTTTATTTCATTTTATTTTGTTATAGTATTTTATTTTTATTTATATTTCTATCAATCTCTGTTAATTTTTAGTTTGCGGTCAGTTTTGAAACTTTTTTACCTAGACAAATCTCACACTCCTCATGTCAGTAAGCATTTGCATGAGCCATCTTTCAGTTTTTTTTTCATTGTTACTATTTTTTTGCCTTGTTTTTTGGTTGTGCCAAAAATATGACAGTTTTGTAACTATAAATAAATCTCAGGATTGTATGCTTGCATGTTGCAGCAGATCTTTTTCGATTCTTTACACATTTTCATTTTTAACAAAGCCATTTCCCAGACTCGCTGTGGTTTTGGCATGAAATAGGCGTACAGACATATGGGACTGAAGCTAAAAGACAAGTGGACAAGTGAAAGGGCAGCGGAAAGCTGTCTGAGCAAATGACTTGACTTGGTATCAACTGTGCTGGATATGAAATGTTTTTGCATTTGTATGTTCTTTTGTGTATATGTACATATGTTGTTTGTATACTTTGTGCCGCATGTGGCAGTAAAATGAAAATGTCATAAAATATGAACGAGTTGACTTTTCGTGTAAATGTGTACGGCAGGCAGAATCAACACGACCCAACCAAAAGATGATGAGAATGAGACAAAAACAGGAAGCGCAGCAGAAATGCATGTAGGGAGCAAGAGGAAGTCAGTTCCCAACAATCAAAGTCAGTATAATAAAAAAGTCTTGAAAAGTTTACTAAAATAAATATTGAAATAAGAAAGTGATGATTTTTCCTGATGATGTTTGAAAGTAAGCGTTTTATAATTGAATTGTTTGAAAGCTGTGAATGTAAACCTGTTAAAATTTAAAATTTTTTCATAAATACTTTTCTAATCCTTTATTTTAACCAAATTTTTGTTTGTTATTTTAGTCATTGTTAAAAATAGTTTCTTTCAATTAGTTGTTGAATAGTTTTCAGAAATAGTTTGGATGCAATAATAAATTCTACTTTTTAGTCGAAATTCTCCTGCAGAAACTTTTATGAAGCAATTTTTTTTTTTTGAATCTTTTTATAAACATAATAAATTTTGTTGTTGGTTTTTGCGGTCTTTGTTGTTTTTTTTTTTTTGACAATTAAAATTCATTACGAATTATTGTTTCTCTGTGTCTCGAGCTTGCAAAACTTACAAATACATAATAAATTTTGATATAATTTTACTGAATTTCGCTATGCGAATTTGTAAAGCCGATAGCTGGAGGAAAGAAAATTTCACGCGCCCATTTCTAAGTACCGCAAGCGCACAGCCAAGAGCAACCTTCACCCATAAATTCTAATTAACGCGGCCCAAACAGACACAAACATACAAGCACCTTGGCTGACACGAACACTCAAGCGCACACACACACATACGTTCACACACACATAGCCACTCATACGCACACTTACTCATACACACACTTGATTTTCGAAGAGCAACAACACTAAAAGAGAAATGCTATTCATAAATTAAGTACCAAAACAACTAGGCAGCGAGAGCTGATACAATAGCAACAACAACAGCAACAACAACACTAAAAATAAGAGGGAAAATTCATGCAACTGGCAATGTTGAAGCTATTGCAACATTCAACGTGCCACATGGCGTATTTGGCCATGAACTCGAAGTGTGCGGCGCGTCAAGTGCACACAAGTACCGCAGAGGAACGCGGTCACAGAGAAAGACAACAAAAAAAAAACATTTTAAACAACAACAACAACAAATCACTGAAAACTATGAGGAGGTTAACTGTCAGCTGATGGAATGGAGAAGCAAAAGAGTAGGTGAAAAAGGGCCAAGCAAAATGAAAAACGCAAAAACCAGAAAAGCCAATAAGAAGAAGTAGAAAAAGCAAAAACTCAAAAGAAGAAGAAGAAGAAGACCAACTCAGTAGCAAGCTGGACTACCATGACAGGTCACAGAACAATTTATTTGCTTAAAAGAGCTCTCTCTGTACGATGGCCATGACCGTGGCAATGGCGTACAGACCAAGCAGACGCAAACGTGAGCTAAGCAAATTTAATGGTTTCGCAAATTAATTGCAAAATTCCCGAAACAGGGCAGCGAAAATTCAAGAACCAGAGTAGTATTGGAAAGAAAAATGTGTGCTTAAGTGGCGACAAAGGATGCTAAAAGTGGAGCAGAGAAAATATGAAAAGACCAATGAGTTTTAGGTGGACTAAAAACGAAGCTGATTACCTCTAAGGATACAATTTTGGAGTTGTATTGGGGGCAGCAGTGGCTGGAAAGCTTTTAGCTTGCACTCAAATAAGTTAAGATTTATCCACATTATACTACAAAAACCACCAAGCAAATTTATTCCAGACGTTAACACCACCAACAGCGCTGAACATCCCAACAAACAATCGGAGTTTACTGTAAGCTTACTAAAAAGCTTATGCAATTTTTATTTAAATTTTTTTTTTTTTTTTTTTTATTATAATTTAGCAGCCATAATTACTAGCTCGTAAAATTTCGTCTGCTTTTGTAATTTTAATACAAATATTTTTTCTAGATACGAATTAGTGAGTGTTGTGTCGAGCGCTCAACATTTTATCCATTCACACTACAAACAAAAGTCGCCATTTTGAGGCACAATTCAACCTAACCTTGTTTGTTGGGATATAATTTTGCTCTCCAATAGCCAACGGCATAACTTACTTCACGTGCGTTTGAATTATTTCTGTTACTTTTTCCAAAATCCCAACAAATTTTTGTTCTTTTTTTTTTGTTTTTGTTGGTGTAAATTTGGTGAGTATTAACAAGGATTACACGCCGCTCTAGCTAAATAATGGGATCCTTTACTCATACGCCCTTAAGTGCGCTATTTTAAATTGCCTTCAATTGCATTGAGTGTTATATAGAGAGTAAGTTTTAAGGTGGGAGTGTGGTTCTCATATAAATGCTGACCCTGTAGGAAATTGTAGTATGTCGCAAATGTATTTTTCGAGCTAAATATGTAGAGTACATATAAGTTTTTAAAATATTTTATTAATAAGAAATTTGAACAATTATGAAGGATGAAACAAAAATAAAAAAATAAAAATATTACAAACGCAGACAAATGCTAATTGGCACGCTAGAGTATGGATATTGGGCACTGTTTCATAACAAAATCTAACTTATCGAGGACGACAAGTGATAAAGCAATAAGTAAATTTTAAAAATTTTGAGTTAAAAACTTCAGTGAAAGGAGTTGTTTGCCCTTTGTGGACTTGAGCACAATACAGAAGTGGCCAAAGTAACGCTCAAGAATTTTTCAGGAGAGTAAACATGCGTGGAAGATGGCCACAACTGTCAAAATATTTTTTATGATTTGTCTTATCTCACAATCATAAATACATTTTCCACTAAAAAATTTAAGCTGATTTTTTTTTTTTAATTACTCCAGTTCTTAGAAAAAATACTTAAAAGTATAAATAAACATAAATTGGTTTGAAAAACATTTAAGTGGTTCCAACTATTATACAAAAACATATCGACAGCCACACTGCAAAACCCTCTATGTTCAAAACCAAAAAGTTCTCAGGAGAGCGAAAATACTGTTATAATTATAACGTATGTATGTATATGAGCGACGGTTATTTCATTTCACCACTGGGAAGAAACGGGAAGTTGTAACCCGATTCTGACTGCATTTCAATGCGCGCAATATCAGGATCTAATGAAAAGGTTCAGAACCTTATTTATGGAAAAATAGTGACTTACGGGGTTTTGCAGTGTGGCTGTCGATATATCCTATGTTCTACCCAGTGACCACATAAACCTACTGTATTAAGTTCAAAAATGTAAATTTAAAACTTTGGACGCCAATGCAGCACAAACCCACATATATTCACCCACTTCAACACACATCGCTATGACCAACTGCCCTCGTCAAATCACTTCATATCATATCAAATAAAGGTCAACTTCAAATCGCGAATCAATCACAAAGTGTCACTTGATTAACTTCAAACTTGTTCGCATTTCCTGCAGAGCATCAAATTTCAACACTGAGCGTGCCGCATAAGCATAACGGTCTCTATGCAATATACATAAGCACTGCTTATTTTAATGTTTTCCGATTTGCATTTTTTTTAATTCGTTGTTGTTTTTGTTTTTGGTACAAAATTTGTTCCAGCATTTCGTTTAAACGCTCGTTTTGTGTTGAGTAATAAAAAGTTTTGTGTAAAATATGTTGTTGCAGTGTTTGGCTGTGTTGGCTGCCGTCTGCGGCTGCGGTTGCAAAGCGCCTTGACCGTCAAGCTGCATGAATTGCCTGCTATCAAGCACAAAAGCAACAAAGTGTGTGCTGACTGCATGGGTATGTGTGCGTGTGTGTGAGAGAGTGTGTGTGTTCGCTTGTGCATGCTGAAGCGCAAGTTATTGATGTGGGTGTTTGTTGTTTGCACTGGCTGCGGCTGCTTGGTTTTTTCTGATTTTTTTTTTTTGTTTCTTGTTTTTTTTTTTCTTGCTTCATCATTTTTATGAATGAATGAAATAATAATGCGGTGTCGCTGTGAAATTGCAAAATCTGAATTTATATATTTTATTCACGTATGTATGTAGCTATGTATGTATGTTTGTAAGCATGTAAGTTTGTGTAAATTTACTATAACTCACAATTTCATGGATTTGCGTGTTTTTTTATGTGCGTTTTTTTTTTACTTGTTCTTTGTAGTTTTAGTTTTGCGGATTTACCATTGCATTAAGACTGCAAAGGGCTATAACAATCGTGGTTTTGCTATTCTTGAATGCGAATTGAAACTGACAACTTTTGCATTACACTACGACTTTGATCTATTATTTAGGAACCTATTTTAATGAACTGGAAAGTTTCGTAAAACTGTATTTGTTAGGTAGAAAGTTCTCTTTTAATTTTCGAAATTTCCAGAACAATTAAATGCGAACTTGTGGCTTATGCGATTGCCATAAAAATTTGTGTACGCTTACATATTTTTGTAGTTGCTAAGCCCTTTTTCTTTGCTTTGAATTCGAAACTTTGTCTAAAATTGTAACAGAAAACGGTTTTTATAAAATTCAAGCACAGTAGCTGGTGAAGTGCAGTACTTATAACTAACAAAAGCCGATTACGAATCTCAATATTTTGTACCAGAACATAATTTTCTTAGAATTTTTAGAAGAACATTTTATTTTATTTTTTCTGATATTGAGTCGCATACATTTGTGAACATTTTTATAGTATATTTTAACCCTTTGTGGAAGTCCGAAATACTTTCAAATCAAGAAATTTGTAACTCTAAACAAATTTTTATTTTTGGTACTTGACTTCAATTCAGGTGAAATAATTCGTAGTAATGTTCAGAGAGAAAAATATGTAATTTTTTTTTATTAATTATTTTTCCTCAATTTTTTTCAGTGAAGCCCTATCCAAAACGTGTTAATAAGAAAAAATGTTATTCCCTTTTAGTTCTGAGGTCTTCATATATTAAATAGAGTCAGCTGATTTTTATGAAATTCAGAAAATAATATTATTAATATTCTTTTTAATTTTTTTTTTTTTTTATTTTCTAGTTAGTCTAGCGTACATATTTTGCTTTTTCATTTAGCACATTTTTTTCGTTCAATCTTGTTAAGTCCGTGGTATATTTAAAAACTTTTGAAGAGTGCAAACACATTATTTAAAAAATATTTCACCATAACCAAATATCCCGTGCTATATGGGTTCTTAGCCTTGGTTCCAAACAAGTAAATTAAATTTTTTTTTATTAATAAATAATTTTTAATAAATACTTTTTTTTTTGTGTTTTTTTTAAACAATTTTTTTATTGGTGTCTTTTGTTAAATAAAAAAAATGTTATATCTACTTTTCTCTACATTTAATCAACTGCAAAACTGTATGCGCAGAAAATTAATTTTTTTTTGTGCTTGTATACGTACCGCAATCAAGAAATAAAAAAAATTAACTACGAAATAAATATCTACCAATTCTTTGTTTTTTTTTTTGTTATTTCATTATATTTATTATAAATTTTTTTTTTGTTGTTTTAAGAAATCTTTCTTTCATTCACAATATTTTTATTTATTTATAGGACCCTGGTATACTTCCAGAAAGAGAAATATGAAATGAAAAATATTTATTTGGAATTTAAAATCTGACAGCGAAAATAATTGTTTTTCATTTCGATTGCTTTCTTAAAACTGGATGCTAGACTTTTTTGCGTTAATGACTTAACATTTTTTATGAGCAGCTTTAAATAAAAAAAAATAGAAAATTTATCAAATCTTAATTGCTTAACTTAATTGACTTGTTCACATACAAACATATAGTTTTCAAGGAAAATTGTTAGCTTTGCGCAGGAGCCTATTATCACTTTATAAAGCTTCAATATTTATTTAAAATTTTTTATTAAAAATAACAGTGAACAAAATTTTCGATATGTGAATTGTTTAATGAAAAAAAAAGTTACAAAAATATTGCATGTAAAATTACAAAATTCCTCGAGTTTACTAAAAATTTCTTCCTCAATTTTTTATAAAAATATTTTCCTCCAATTTTTTTTTCACACTCTAGTGAAGATCAGCTGGAAAACATAAATGAGGAAATTTTGCAAATCTAGTTCCTGACTATAATATTTTCGAATTTTTTTTCCAAGCTAAGGGAAATTTTTTTTTTTCAAATTTTTCACTATCACTACCGAGATTTAAATGAAAAATTATTATTTCTATTTAAATTTACTATGAAATCATTAAAAAATATTTCCATCTTTTTTTTTTTTTCAATGTCAAAAAGCAGTTTTTACTGAAGCAAATTATTTAAAAAAAATAATTATTATAAATGCTTTTTTGGAATTATATTTAGCCAAACAATTTTTTGGAACTAATGAATTTACTAATTTATGAAGCTAAAATATTTTCGAAGTGAAATTTCTGCGCTTCAAAGCAAAACAGTAACGAAAAAAATTTTTTCTTGCATAATTTTTTTTTGTTTTTTTTTTTGGAAAATGTAACATGTTTGCCACCAAAGTAATTTATGAAAAATTTTAAATTGCATTTCTTGTTTTTTTAGTTTTTCATTGCTTTTCTGGCAAAAATTGGTAAATAAAAATTTTTTAAATAAAAAAAATATAAATTTTTTTTCAATCATTAATAAAAAAAAATTCCAAAACTCACCTATTTCACTAGCGTTCGAAAACTTTACTGTACTCGACGTGTTTGTATGCTTTTTTTCCAAGAAAATTGCACACAACTAAATTTTTTTATTAGTTTTTTGTTTTTTTTTCCTTTTTCTAAATGCAAATTTCTGAATTTACTTCTTGGGCAAAATACTAAACTGTTTTCACTGCGTGAACTTGTTGCTCATTAGAAAAATATTATAAACTTTTTTAAAAAAATTAATTTTTTTTTGGAATTTAATTTTTCTCACACTTTTTACTGAAATAATTTCCAAAACGCCTTCGCTTTGCGTAAAAAGTCCTTTGGCAGTTTTATGAAGACCGGGCACTGGGCAATTTGCTGTTTTTGCACTGCACTTGTGGATGCTTTATTTTCAAATTTTTAAAAATCAATACAGTTGTTAATATTTTTTTTTTTTTAATTATTTTTTGCTTGCGTTTATTGTTTCACAAAATATTTTTCTTGCTTTTCAAACAAATTTTTTTTCCATGCCCATAAAGCAGTTGCACTTGATGTTAATATTTATTTAAAAAAAGGCAAATTTTAAAATTTGCCAAATTAATTTGATTGACTTTTTCGTTGATTAGTTTTTTCCCTCTTGTTCTTCTTCTTTTTTGCTAATTTTCAATTGACAGAAATCATATTCATTATTTTAATTAAATTCAACAAAAAACTGAAAAATTAATTGCAAGAAATATTGCTAGTTGCTAAGTTGGCGACGACCAGCGCTGTGGGCTGTTGGATGTTGTTGACACCACCGCTTCATTTAATTCAAAGAGACTCGGAGTCTCCGCGTCTCTACGCTTATTTATATAGCTTCCGTAGCGCAGCGGCTTGTAGAAAAGCGACAACCATATAATACTAACGTATACAAAACCAATAGCAGAGACTGGCGTTATTGTTGCTGCTGGATGAGACAGTGGCGCAGTAGCAGCGCCGCTTTTCAATGTTAACTTAATGTAAGCACGTTGAAGGTGGCAGCAACTGAGAAGATGGACAAACGCGCGCTTCACTACTAGCAATGATGAATTTGTCTGTTGCTGGCTGTTAAGAAATCAACAGCGAACACAGCCAGCGCAACGTCGACAGCAAACAACAAAAAGTGCGAATCACGCGCGTGTTCGAGCCATCTTCACAAAACAAACGCTCTTTGAAATGAGCATCAAACCAAATGTGAGTAGCAAATCAAACAGCGTCGAACATGCGGCGACGCATTGCTGCGCAGTTAGAATTCTGCTGACGCTGTAGCGCGCTTTGGCAGCGCTTTGTGTGAGGCTGAGAATTCAACGTAGCTCAATTGCAATGGGGTGTTAGGTGGCTAGACTCGTTTGTGTGTGTGTGGTAAAATTTGTTCGCGTGTGTATGTGTGTTTGAATGCTTACGAGATGAGCGCGTGCAACAGTTCGGCGCACTATGGGGCCAAATACTTAATTTGTGAGTGTTATTTAATTGAAAACCGATTTTAATAATTCTGACAAAAGGTGGTGATTAGTTATATAACTTTGCCTCGCTATGAACTCTTGTTCGTATCCGCTGAAGTTCATCGACTTATACTCCGATGTGTTGAGCTCAAAAATCATTATTTAAAATTGTTAAAAAAGGGAAACAAGACATATTCGACCTCTAATAAATAATTGGACACGATTTTGGCGGAAATTTCTTTTATATTTTTTGTTTACATAAGATCGATCTTGGATTTAGATCATTTATTCACAAAATTCTTAGAGTTTTAGGATAACCAGGCATAAAACTAAATTATAACAAAAATAAACCTACGGCTGAGAGGATGACAACCCAATTTCAAAATTTTTCAGAATTTTTCTCAAAACCGACCTATGTATTCCAGAAATTGTTTGAAGAACGACCTATGTACATATCTTTGAATTTTTTTTTTCAAGAACGCAGTTTTCAAAATTATATACAAACTCCCTCTCAGCTACAAATATTTGAAATATTTTCGTTCAGATAGGATGTTTTTGAAACTCGTTTTGAGATAGGGTATTTTTCAAACGAATTTTGAAATAGAGTATATTTGAAAAAAATTCAGAGGCTTTTTTTTTCAAAATTTTATGTATATACGCAACAAGCGGCTACCATAAAAATATGCTCCCACGATTGCGAGAAAATTTTAGATCACACGATGAAGTGATGAGCTCGTAAACGGAATTGATACACTGAGCATACTCACTCTACTTTGGAAAAGAAAGCAGCTGATTACTGGCAGTGATGAGAGAGCTTCAGAATCTGTTTGGCAAATAATGCCGGTCAAAGTTTTACAAAGAAACAATATTCAAATAAAGTTGAAAGTGCATGAAAGACATCGAAAATTAAATCTTTAAAAAGTAAATCATCCGTTTTCTTTGGTAAAACGACTCTGCATAAATTTAAAGTTTTCTTTGCTGTGGCCCACTGTGCAATGGTGAGGGGTTGTGAGCTTACACTTCAATTAATCAATGAATGTTAAAAAATAGTTTCAGAAACGTTTTCAAAATATTACTTTAATGCAAAAAAATTGCAATAACATTAATTCACAACAATATCCCACCACATTAGCATTACAGCAGCACTTGGCTTTGACCATTTCAAAACACCAAAGTCAACTTACAGTCGACGTTATGAACCGCAGCACCAACGCAGTCGGCAGCAGCGCCAACGCCATCATCGGCAGCGCAAGAGAGTAAAAAGCGCGTGAGTAAAGAACTGTGCGCTCTGCCAGCCGGCACACTTTGGCTCAAACCTCAAGCAGCAGCTTCAGTGGAGCACATAACACAGCGCTTACCCCCTCCCAATGCTTGATTGAAAAGCCAACGCGAAAGCTACCATACTAACAGCCGTCGTTGTAACTACGACTTTGGTGTTTGATGGTCATGAGCACGGCCAAGCACAAAACGAAAAGAGCTGCGCTTAACGAAGACAGACTTATGGTTGCAGACTTTGGCTCGTACGAACGAACAACGACTTGGTTGGTTGCAATACTTCTTTTTCTTCTTCTTCTTCTACTTCGTCTTCTAGACTACTGTTGGCCGATTGCGTTGCTTGCTTCAAAGTTTGGCTTAAATGTACGACGAGTTCATGGGTACTTGTGTTTGGTCTTTTGGTGAGATGGCTCATTTTCAAGTTCGTGGTCACGGACGACACGACCACGACCACGACCAACAACGATGGCTCTGACACTAGCACACTGGCTTCTTTGGCTAGTCGTTGTCGTTCTTCGCTTTGACTTGTTGCGTGTTGTTGTTGGTGTTGTTGTCATTGTTGTTGATTTTAGCCATTATGTTAAGCAATGTAATTGGTGTTGTTGCGTTAGCTAGAGGCGGGCGTTGTTGGTTGTCTTCTTGGCGGTCGGTGGTCGTGCAGACAACACAAATTCGCAAATAGCAATGTGCGAGCGAAGACAACAACAAAAAAACCAACAACAACAACGCAAAACCTCTAAAAAGCAGCAGACGATGAAACTGATTTACACAAAACAAAAGTCGACGATATGAAATGCTAAAAAAGGTGTTGTTGTACATGACATGTAAAAGAAGAAGAAGAAGCAGAAGCAGCACAACCAAAGCAGAATAGCCAAGCAAAAGCATCAGACGAAAGAAGAAGATGAAGACGCAGCAGCCAACCCCAGAGCCAAGACGCAAAACTGGCCAAATGGCACATGAGACGAGATCGTGCGAAAATAAAGAGCCCCAAAACCAATCAGACGAAAAAAGCGGAGAATCGGAGCTCGCAAAAGAAAAAGCTGCAGGCTTCGGGGTAGGGGGGGGAAGGGGGGGGGGGGGGGGCTGGTGGTTGCAGAAATATGAAGCTTGCATCTAAGCTAAGGTGCTGATGGTTCCTACTGTAGTTGTCAGTTGCATGAGCAATAAACCAACAAAGAAATACAAAAACTTCCAACAACAAACATATTTATTCTTATGATATCGAAGAGGGCTGTATACCCACTAGTTATTTAATGGATCAGAAACCCCTCAGAAGTATTACGTCAGTACTTGTGCACGGCGCCCAGAAGCACACGACCCGATTCACCGTCATCTGAAGTTCGTTTAATTGGCTACCAAGAGACGATGTGCGGTGGTTGCACTACTTATCTGTTCGAGTTAAAACATTCTTCTGCATTTCGATGTCAATCACACCCACTATCCATCTCACCAAGGGCATTTCGCAGTCTGTTGCAAGTTCCTAAGGGCCTCTGTTCCATCAGTTTGAAATCTCCGGTTGGACTTTTCTGTCAAAACTACTTTCGGTTGAACATCCACTACGTAACGGCATCTTAAAAGTGCTTCAGAGCAAGCAAGGATGTGGTCATAAGGAAACGAGATGCATTTGGTAAACAACAAAAGTAACCCGAATGTTGAGACGCTGGTTAAAAGGAGTTGGCCATTAAAATCGCCGAACGGAAAATGGTTTAAATGCCAGACAGAGCAAGTTGATAGTCCTGTAGAGATCGCTAGCTCAAATTATGGCTTTATAAACGCGCTTTGGATATATATCTATGCTAGCAAGAGGACTCTTGTGGGGTTTTTGGGTCTAACCAAGCTATCAAAGCGTTTGTCCATCTCACCATTGCATTTCTTCCATACTATAAATCTTTCAAAGTTCCAAGTGGATTTTGTGCTACTGTTCGCACTTCGTTTGATGGTTTGAGCCGGTATTAGGATCACGTTTGGATGTGATTGATGCCACGCCCTTTTTCCAAATATTCGACATGCTGGTTTCTAATGAGTTATGTTGCTTTGTTTTTTCTTATGAAAAAAATTTCCCTCCATGGAAAGCCCACTTGTTTGGTCCTATAGGGATTGTACGTAGTATTTGCTATCACTACTGGGTATATAAATAGCATACACATACATACATTTACATATTAAAATATATCCCATGTGTGTTGTAAAAAAATCACTCACGTCTATTCATATGTTTGTTGTAAGTCAGTTTGTAAATTTATGCGCGAGTTTTGCACAGATCTCGTGCAAAGTCAAGATCATCACCGTCAGTGACCATACAACAACAACAACATTAGCCAGACGTGCATCTACGTATGTAACTTTAGTTAACTACGCTAGCACACGCTACACAGCACTGTAAAGATGAGACAACAACAAAGAAGAAACAAATGAAGATCAATGTAATAGTTCGGGTAGAGCTTTGGCTATATACCCAGCAAAGGGGTTTCTGATAAAAGAAAAAGAGAAAAAAATATCTTCTTGCTGACAGCTGGAACTATCAAGGTTTATTTACACCCGTCCTTACTTCCACCAACGCTGAGCTGCAACAGTATGCTCCCAAATGCTACTAACTACAAACTTGGTCAAGTGAGCCAATATAGCCTTGATCTTTCAAAGGCCTTACAACTCAGCATGAAAGGAGCTTGATAATCCCATATCACAACCCTTTGTGCAGAAAAGGTCTTGCAATGTGGCGGAGTACTGCTTTCATTCACAATTGCCATGGCAACGGTCCACCATTTACATAGCGAGTCAAAGAGTATTAGGGACTGCTGAACAAACAATTTTTGAAGAAGAACCGCCTTCACAGGTAAATGTCCGTAAGCATTAAGACGGCACCTGCCACTAGGTGAAAACATCGCTTGAACTTATGGTGGGAGCGCTGTGAGGTCGTCCACAGTATTATAAACTCCCTTCCGGTGATTGCCAGCATACAGAAAACAGAACGGCCTGTCGTCGCAGGGGAATGACAAGTGCTGAAACTTCGATCTGAATGGTTTAATAGGCCAAGCCAAGAACTGCCGAGGCCTTCCTCTATCATCATGGCTTACATACATACATATATACCATGACGAGCAGTGGAGGAAGAACTCTTCTAAATTCTTCTGGATGGTAAAATCATCTTCGCATTGGATTATTTATGAGAACAATTGCGTCGTGCTCCGGAAAACCACTCCCAAGTCAACCATCTAAGCAAACACGCCAGTTTTTTACTTCTGGGTATCAAAAGCAATCACAACAACACGCATTAAACAGAACAAAACTTACAACTCTTCATGGTTAGTCATTGGTGCTTTGTGGTTGTGCAGCTTTGTAATTTTTACCATATTTTTCTGATTTATTTAGTCAACTGAGGTGTACTAAAGGCAAAGCCACAGGCTCGCAGCTGCAAAAGGCATTCCTACTGCATACATAAACACGTGCAGTGTTGCCACACATTCAGTTGGTACCATTCATCTACCTGTGCCAGCAGTCAAACCACATCGTTTCAAGCTAACTCGCGAACTAGTAAGTCAGTCAGCGCTGATTAAGGAAAACCTCAAGAAGTTAACTCTGGTCACTGGAGTATTCATCAAAGCTTTAGATTTATATTTGTTACCACTATGAGGGCTTTTGGTCTAGTTCGTTATCAGTCAAAAATTTTTAGTTGTAAATTAGTCCTTTGACTCGTCACTGCATGGCATCAACACCACCAATACAACCACGTTGATATACATTTCTATGTATTTTGTTGCGATATTGTACCATTTATTTGCTTTACCTATTCTATGATGGCGTTAAACAGGTGTCGTCAACATCCTCGTCATTCTTTTCTGTGCGTTTGTTGTTGTTTGCTGGCATATTCTAGTTGTCATTGCCATCATCATCATCATCTTCATTGGCGATTCTGCATAGCATTGGCACTTGTGTGGCCCTTTACAACAATGTAGTAGCTATGCATGAATAAATAATTTCATCTCGGCCACAAAATAAATACTTTGGAATACCATGTTATGAACATACAGTTGTGTGCAATATAATAGTAGTGAAATTGAAGTGAATGTCCTACGAAGAAATAATTTTCGTTTAAAATAAAGCGCATTCGAAAGCAGCAACCATGTAAAAAGTAATTTTAAATTTTCAAAGGTCAGAAAATTTAAGTGAACTTTAAAAAATGGTCATCAAAATTTTGGCAGAGTTCCTAGACGATTTCTGAGTACACAGTTTTGTAGCACAATAAAATTTGATATAATAATGTGCAAGTCAGTATTTGCTTAAAAAGCTCCATGAATTCTCTTCCATACAAAATTAAATTTTCTTCATGCGTTGTATGGAAAAAATCACTTGGCAAAAAAAGTTCTAAAAATTCAGGGAAATTTTGAATACTTTCTAACTTACACATTACTGCACATAAATTGACTGGGTTACAAAACTGCATATTCAAAAAATTTCTAAAAATTTCGAATATTTGTTTACAGAGTTCTGAAAAATATAGATTCTTCATATTTATATTTAATTTAATTTCACTACTATTATTATGAACACAGCTGTACATATTGTTGTATAAGTGCATAAATGTATGTGTAAAATTTTAAAAACATTTATAATTCATTATTGAAGATTATAAGTTCACTTATCTCTGTGGAATTACCCATTATTATTAAAGCGGAATAAAAACTTTGCACAAAACAAAAACTGGCACGTAATAAAAGTTAACATGGAAGTACCAATTTGGAAAAACTCTCAACGGAACAAATCGCCCAGGCTGGTAACTAGAAGTAAATGAAGATAATACCTCAGGGAACTTCATATCCAATGTTCAATGTTTGTCTACGGATAAAATGCCTCTCATTACCCATCTTATACTTCTTAACAGAAGTAGAGGTGACATAACCTAGAAAGTTTCAGTAGTCATCTCAATTCGCTCTGCGACAGTCGGGCATGTATCGAAATGAAGTATACGAACGTACCGGGCTCATATCCGGCAAGAGACCATTCACTTTCGCTTTTCTCTTGTCATACTGACAAACATCGGATCGAAGTTAATGAAAGTTTGTAAAAAGGATAAATTCATAAAAATCTAAGCTAACACTAATAAGCCACTTATATTTAAAATTAAGATCTGAAATTTTCACAGCCTTTCTTATTGTGAAGTTCTAAAAATAACATTAAAAAATTTTAAAAAACAAAAAAAAGCAAAGAATTTTTTTTTTTTGTCCCAGCCCAATACACAACTCGTACATCATTTTAATCCTACAAGAAAAACGTTATCTGAACATACTTTGCAAAAGAACCAAATCAACCAAAGTTAGTTGTACGCAATTTTTGTTTTTGTTTTTTGTTTGACCAAAAAAAAACCTTGCTACAACAAAAACTTACAAATGACGTGCATGATGAGCACTAGAATTGCCTAGAGGTTTAAACATATGAGCATTTACGCAGGAAGAATTCAACATATATAAATCTTTACAAGTTCTGATGTTTCTAACCGGTTTTTTGAAATGGTCTAACAAAACGTTGGTAGGCTCAAGAGTTAACGCAATTTTTAGCTTTTTTTATTTAATTCTTTAATGATTTTTGTTGTTAATTCTTTTATTTATTTTTTTTTTCTTTTTGTTTTATTTTCTTTGCTGGCTGCTTTACGACATGCCTTGTTGTGTTGTAGTTGTTAAATGCTTACGGGATGGTTTGTTTGGTTGGCTGCTGCTGGATTTTGACCTTTCCGTATAATTAAGGCAAACAACATATTTGCTAATTGTTTGCAATTTTCTTCTTCTTCATCTTTCCTCCTCCTCTCCATCTTCTACTACTTGAACTGCCCAGGTTTTTGACTTGGTTCTAGCTGTAGCGCAGTGTTCTGCTTTTATTTTGCTGTCGCATTGCTTGTTAGGCTGCTCTAGTGTTCGGCATTTTTTTTATGTTTTTGTTGTAACTGCCACATTCATTTCGATTTCGGCTGCATGACTTGTAAGTGCTTGTTGTTGTTTTATTCAATTTAATTAATTAATTACATTTTACAGAATTTTTCGTTTGCTACTGTTTGAGCACGTAAAACAAGCGCAATGGTAATTTATGTAAATGCGACTAATCAAATGCTGAATGCCATTAGTCGGTACCTATTTTTTTTATTTTTTCAAAACCAAGCAACCAAAAAAAAAATAGAATAGATTGCATACTTCAAACAGTATATAGCCTAATGTTGGAAATTTAAAAGTTTGACACCAACTTTCTTTTTGACACACATAGAAGATGTGCGATTAATCTATTTAGCAAAGTTTTGAATTAATCACTTTTTTGATTAATTTAAGTAAAACTAAAATCTCGCGTAATTAATTACTGTTGACTCGAAAAACAATTAATTGCAATTAGGATTAATTTTCCTAACACACAAATCAGTGACTATACAACGCACAGGTATTTGTTGAAGTAATAAAATCTAAAAGTGATGACTAGTCTAATGCTGAAAATGACTTCAAAATAAAATAATTATATTACTAATTAATTTGTGAATATTCATTTAACTAAAAAAACCCAATTATAATTAATCAAAATGTGGTTGAAACGGAAATTCAGATTTTTGAGTAATCGAGTAATCAATTCTCGAGTAATCGACATATTCGATTTAATCGTTAATCGCTAATCTTTAATTTTCATATATACATAAATAAGAATAATTGTGCCATGAAAATCAATGAAAAGGCTGAGATAGGTACTATAGATGTTTCGAAACCTGAGAAACTATCTTGAAAATGGTTGATGTAATTCTTTTATTCGAGCGTGTTCTATGACGCGACTAATGCGGGAAGGGTGGGGTCGGAAAAGAAATAGAAGTTAAGCTCAAAACAAACATCCTTCTGGTAGTCGAATGGTTAACAGAACGTACCATAACATCTCTGATTAACGCAATTAGCAGAGTCTTGAATCGATCTATAAAAAAAATAATGGCGGTTGCCTCGACATTTTCATATTCTATTAAAAAAAAACGTACAACGATTAATTAAGTTACTAAAAAAAATCAACAGTAACCAACAGGAACACCTCTTTTCTCTCAGTTGAAAATCTATTTTCGAAACACAAATATCTCAAAAGATGGAATAATCCATAAAAATAATAATAACAGTGCCGAAGGTAATAAATTCAAGTCTCTTCAAGCTCTTCTTGAGTACATCATGCCATACTGCAAACAATATTTTTCCACACAAAACTTTTGTTTTTTTGAAACTAGCACAACTGGGTATAAAATTGTACAAAATTCAAAAATGTACACTCCTTGTCGTGCGAAATGTAACAAAAAGTCCAATCAGCACTACCTTTTTCAATTTTTATTTTATTCTTTTTTTATTTGCCACTTATACCATCACTACAGTTTAGCGCAAAAACAACAAATCATCACTTTTTTGTTTTTGTATACCATGAATTCTATTTGTTTACACGCCTCAAACTGCGCTCATAGTCACTACAAGTCTAGCACTAGGTATTATCACACCACCCACACAAAATTCGCTGCGATAGGGTCGCGCGCCACAGTCGCTAATGTCGCACGTCTAACAACATTCGCATATCTGCTCGCCACGTTGGCCTTGTTACCTTGCTTGTCGTGTTTGTCGTACTCGTTGTTGTCCGTCGCTTACGGCGCGCGTTTCACTAATGAACTACAACATCCTTTTTGGCATCCTTGGCAGTGAGCTTTACCGGCCGGCCGGCCGGCTTTTCTGTCCACATGCTGCAGCAGCCAGCATCCACCAATGCAGCCTCAACTCAGCGGCATTGTTTGTTAGTGCGCATGCTCGCGTCGAACATTTGAGCAGATTGTCGTCGGAAGTGCACCACTTTCTGTGGCTCTTTGTGTATTTGTTGTATTGTTGTACGGTTGTTGTAGCACTTTGCTTTTGTTGTTGTAATACCCACCTTGTTTACTCCCCATTAAAATATTTTGCACGTTGCTTACTTGTGCCGGCTTTTACGCTATTTTCTTGTTGCTTTCAGTTGTCGCAGCTGTCTGCCAATTTGAATGGCCGGTCGGTCTGGTCGGTTGGCATTGCTTGACTGTTTGTGCTCTTGGCTCTTTTTGCAATTTTTGGCAGGAGCAACAGCTTCAAAATAGATGAATTGACAACTCGACTAAAAAGAACGCAAAGTAACATATCTGTTTAATGGCTACAGTGCATCATAGTTGAAACGGAACCATATTTTTTTTGAATTCGTGAATTGTTTGTGTTAATTTCGTAGGTTGCACAAAAATACAGTTTCAAACTACATACTTACATTTAACGTCCTTGTTGGTTTCTTCAACTTACACTTTATATTTATCTTTATCTTTATCTTATATTTATCTTTATCTTTAGCTTTGTCTTTGTCCTTATCTTTATCTGTATCTTTCTCTTTCTATTTCTCTTCATCTTTAAAATTATCATTATGATTACCTTCATCTTCATCTTTATCTTTATCTTGATCATTATCTTTATATTATTCTTTATCTTTATCTTTACCATTATTATTACCCTTATCTTTATCTTTATTATTACCCTTATCTTTATCTTTATCTTTATCTCTATCTTTATATTTATCTTTATCTTTATCTTCCTCCCCCCCTTTTCCTTTTTCTTTATGTTTATCTTTTAAAAAAACCGTTTATCTCATTTCACCCCCAATTGACTGTAGCTAAACCGGCGCTATTCGAGATAAAAAAAAAAATTAAAAAAAAAACAGTAAATAAATGTCGCGAAAATTCAGTTTGACATTCGTAGCGCACTTCAGGTTAAATTGACGCGACGTCGAGCCCATTCTTGCTTCATCTTCGCACCCACCTCCCTTGACTTTAACCATTGAAAGGTAAGTACGTGAACATGAATGCTCTCTTCAACTAAGATGCGAGTTTGTGTGGAGCTGTTGTTGTGGAGCTGTCAAATTTTGTTTCCGTTAGTTTTTCCGCAACTTTGCCATTACAATAATACGTGTTCGGGTGGTTGTTCGTTAATTTTAACCCACTGATTTGTAGTGGTGAAGTTTAGGTTAAAATTTATTACGGTTCTCCATTTGATTTCACTGTTTTGCTGGTACACTGGCGTACGAGTAAATAGAAAGTAGCATTTAGTTGATGGTGATTAACATTATGTCAAAAGCGTGGTATTTGCATTACTCTCACCATTACTTACACACCCACTCAAATCGAAATTTTCATTGAATATTTATTGATGCTTTTAAGGAATATGCCAAAATGGTTGAGAAAATTGAGGGATATAAATATTATAGGATATTTAAGCGATTAACACTAACGTGGAGAGTACAATTCTTAATTATAGACTTAATTCAATCTCTTACTAAAGCTGCTAGACTTCTTCATAATTAATAAAAAAAAAAATTTTTTAAGAGAAGAACATAAAAAAAGGCAAACAAAAATAAAATAAAATTTTTATAAAAATTTTCATTCATTAAAATAAAATTGATTTTCCGAGCTGATGCCGTAATCTAAGACCTAAAGCCGGAGCCACATTGAGAATAGTAACAGAATACGAATTTGAAACAGAATTAGAAATGAAAGCATAATCGGTTTCGAACTGAAACCACAACGGAAATTGAAAAACAATAACCTAGAAATGAAAGAAAGATGTGAAGGTACTTCAAGAACTTCAGAGAATTCATCTCGTACAAAGTACGTCACATCAAATGATATTTGACAGTTCCAGCTTAAAAGACCTGTAGATTTGGTTTTATTCTTTCAACCGGTCATGATCCCACGAAATATTTTTTTATAGTCCCTTCACACTTTCATATACACAGAGATATGTCACATCAATGTCATTATGATGCACGCCAGCTGAGAAGAGACACATCCAGTGCCAAGCAATCAATAAAGTGTTTCAGGTTTTTGCTTACAGCTCAAAGCTTTATAAAGTCGCGCACCTGGTCAGAGCATCGAGTGATGCCTTGAAAGAACAGCAAGGATAGCACAGGTGGAGTTATTGTATCATAACAAAGGACCATCTCACCACCCACAAACACACTGACACATGTATCTATGTATGTGTGTATGTAAATTGAAATGAAACAATATTTCGCAAGCAACAACAATAACCACGGCATGCCCTAGTTGCTTTGGTGACCATGACCGTTTTGCAATTAGCATCGTTATTCGTGAATGTGCGGAGATGAAGTCACAGATTCACTGCAGCCTGGGAGGTAACCAACTATCCGCAGGACGAGTGTTCAATTGTTAGGAAAATTAAAGCTTAATTTAATAATTTGTGCGTTGTGTTGAATTGACAACTTTTTGAAGATGAAAATGTCTGCTTACAATTGATGTAATTCAATAAACTGTTAGTTGACTTTGTTGTTGTAGTTGTAGATTTACTCTTTGTTGAGCGCAGCACACAAACCCAAGCCACTTTTACTTTTTTTCTGTATTAATCTTAGAAATTGTAGTAATTGAATTTCGAACAGAGAACGAAGTAGAAGCAACCAATAAGTTTACATTTCGCTTGCTGTCACGCACACGAAAGCGTCTAGGTACTACATTAGGGTGTACCTGACGATTCGGCGGAAATTTTTTTTTTAGAAATTTCGAGCAAATCTTTTATCCACAACTCGTGAAAAATATGAATTTATAAATAAACTTTGTGATTATTTCGGATTTTAAAAGGCAAATCATATAAGGTATTACTCGTTGAAGCACACTCTAACCCAAACAGAGGTCACACAAGCAGAAACACAGAGACTCATACCAAATTCTGCTTAAGATTTTCTTGCGTTCCTTCTTTCGTTATATCGCGATAGCGTCAAGTACATGTTTCCCTAAACAGATCTGCGAAGAATGCTATTACTCCAGCCTACCCCACCCACAAACTCACCTTAACTTGCATACATACATACATACATGCATATAAATACTTACAGGAATCTAAGGACACGTTGAGAAGCTCACCCACACATTTACAAATTTATATTAACTAGCAACCGTGTCATTGATACCGGAAAGAAAATTCGTTTATTTTTGTTGGTATCATTTTCCCTCTCATTTTTATTTCACTATTATTATTTATTCGAATTTTCATCTCGATATTTTCTTGATTTTTCTTAGCGAATACCGTGAACACTTCGTTTGACTGTCAAATACAAGACGGCAGTGCTTTACTTGCTCAACCTGCAAGCAAAGCAAAACCCCACCCCCCAATGTGTGTTTTTGAACAATTTTTATTTTATTTGATTAACCTTTTTCGAATTTGATTTGAGTTGTAGTAGCGCGGAAATGTCTGATTCGTTGGTCGGCGTTCTTTGTTTCTCTCGTTTCTGTCAATATCACGGCCAAAAATTCTTGACTGAAAGTGTAGCCAATACTAAAGGAGCTCATTAAGAATTGCGTAAGGATTACAAATTCTTCTGTTTGGTTTAATAGGCGACCTCTAATAATCGAGACTTTCTATCCAGTTTGCGATAGTTGAACACAATTACAAAGACCGAAGCAGAACAGGTCGTTATCCTATTGAGCTGGTGAAAGCACTGGAGACCTTGCACCTCTTCTGCTGCCATAAGTGAATTTCAATATAACCTCTTTTCTCATCGATGACTATGTTAAACTCCTACAGTTTATATCTAAAACTATTTCGAGACTCACCATTTCCATGGGACACCTGTCTCACTCTACTCTGGAATATACCGATTAACTCCTTGATGGTGGTCTTCCGTATTTCACAACGATATTAAGGACACTTAATTTCAGCCCTTTTTAGCACCTCTTTCTTGAGGATGGGGCCGCACGTGGAACAGCTGCGGCTAATCCCGCTAACATCACTGCCAAAATCGCATTATTTACAGTCAACTTAGTAACTGACCATTGCGTGTAGATTTTAGCGATGACTTATGTTCAACTAGTTGTTTTTGTTTTTGTTTTACGTATCCATGTGTATATGTTTTATTGTTATAATCTCTTGTTTTTGCTTTTGTATTATTTGTTGTTGCTTTTGTATTACATTATTTGTATTGTGGCTGGATGTTTGATATCCTGCCTTTAGCTCATTGTCTTGGAACAATTGTTTGAATGGAATAATTGTTGTTGTTGTTACCATATATGTAATTGTTTGAACTGAACTGCAGTCGAAGCAACTATTTGTTAACTACTTCAAAATGAACTAGTATGAACAACAACACTAGCTAGGCAATCAATTGTCTTTTTGAGTTGTGAAATTTCCAAAAGAATTTCATACCAACCCCAAACTAGTCCGAAAGACACAGAAAAATCGTACTTAAGTTCGAGTAGTAACTATTTTTTTTTCATTGAAAATATTTAAATAGTCTATGTAGGGTTCTTTGTTCTTATTTAAAATATTAAATTTTATATATTAATATTTAAGCTAGATTTTTATTTTTTAATTTTAAAATGTTTGCCTTCAAAAAATTCCATTCTGAAATTTTTTTTATTCTTAAATGTTGAAATAAATATTTTAAAAATATAAAGACTTGTTATTCCCATAAGGACAGATGTTCGGGCACTCCTGAAATCTCCATTTTCTTTCTTACCTAATTTGTTCTTCTTCGAACTACTTAGAAACTTCTAGTTGTAAACTAATTTCACTTCGCCCTAGTTTGGTGTTTCCTTGCGTGTTGCTTTTACATTTTGTTGTTATTGTTGTTAATGCCTTTTGTATTCGAGTATTTGAACGAATTAGTCTGGCACGTCGCTATTGTTTAATTTTATTGCTTTCGCTTGGTTTGTGTGCGCGGAAATTTAATTACCAAAATTGTATCCTTCGTTCGCATGAATTCGTCTCTGCGCAGTTTTGGTGAGAGTGGAAGATATCGAGTTCAAGTACACGCACATAAACACTTTTCTTCTTGTCCTGCATTTTCAGCTTTGTTTTTCATTTCGTACAATTTAGTACTTTTATTTATTATTCTGAAAACATTAATCCCTAGAGGGAGTTAGGCATAGAAATTTAAATTTAAAATGGGATAGAATGAAACTTTCTATATATATTTAAATTACTTGAGAAGCTCTCTGGCTTAACATAAATATGTTAATATTAGTACCAGATCCTGCTGGTACCGAATCGCACCGGATCCCTTCCGGTAAAAGGACTACTCATATCCCTACCAGAAGTGTTTTACGGCTACAACAGTGAAAGTTGTCAACTGTGATCCTTCAAATCATACTTAGTTTAAATTTCCGGATAAAGAGAGAGGCAGAGAGGACAGTGATTCGGGTCAGGCAAAATATATTTTGTTCAGCTGCATGGAGGCTGATGAGGTTGAATCACCAAACTACTTCGTGCAAAGCTGCCTAGCTTTTGCTAGGAAGAGGCATACATTCTTTAGCTCTAGACGTACTCGACTGCCCTCCCAGATCGTAGTGATCCTAACTTAAAGTCAGGTCACCGTAAGTCAATGTCGTCAAAGCGGACAATAAAAGTGTTCGGGTGAGCTGCGCCCTGAGGCATCCGCCACCGTACCTAACCTCACCTAACCCTTCAGTTTTTCTTTCCCTTTCCTTATACTCGTATGTACCACTTTCTGTTTCAAAATCTCTTACCCTTTTCTTTCTGTTTTAAACTTCCTTTTAGTTTATGTTTTCCTTTTCATATTCATTTGCCTTCCCTTTTTCTTACACTTTCCCTTTCTAATTGCCTTTTATTTTCTTTTTCTTCTCTCCTTATCATTTCTCTATCTCTTTCCCTCTGTCATTGCTTTTCAACACATCGCCGTCCCTTTTCTTACGCCGTAAATTCGTTGTCCCTTCTTTTCTAACCCAAGAAGTGGCAGCTTTTCTTTGTCTCTTGTACTTCAGTCTATATTGACACTTAAGCAGTGCTGCGTCTCAAGTTCGTTCACTGATTTCAATCAATACTAAGCTTACAGTTAAAATTTCCATGAGAATTATTTCATTTCATTTTTTATTTTATTTCATTTCGTTTTATTTTTTTTAATCAAAGTCCAACATTTATTTTTGATCACATAATTGCAAGCGTTGATATTTATTTACATAATCAGAATGCGTGGTCACGTGCCATAATTTTTGTATAAATCGAACTCACAACTGATTTTATTACACCCTTTAATGTGGCCAGACATTTTCACACTTTTTGCATATTAATGATTTTTCCTGTGTTTTCCAACTTTGTGCTGTCCATTTTTATTGACAGTGGGTCAGTGTAGATTAAGCGCTATTCAAAATTTATTGTTCTACTTCCATTAATAAAATTATTTTAAGGGCTTTGGGGTAGGACGAATATATTTCCAACATTCTTCGTTTAACAAAACCTTATTGTTCCTGTAGTAGCACTACTTCGACCTGGATATGGAGAAGCAGTTATGCTCCGACACTATAATGCAATAGAGAAATCTAGCAACAACCCATAGAAGATGGCGAATCCGTGCCCACAATCGAAAGTACTAGCAATGGAAACTATGTTTCCAAACCCCTCCGATTGTGAAGTGGTAATATCCCGATTGTAAAACAATAAAGCGGGTTGGTTGGACTGAGTTTGTGCTTTTCTCCTCACACCGACAATTTTATCTGTTTTAAATAGCAATCCATGCCACTGTCCTAAAAGCGCTATTCATCAGCAAACCTTTTTACATTTCGCTCACACGACCCTGTGTGCTGTAGCCCCAAGGTACTGCACATACATATTAACATATAAACATACGAATCAGAAGAATGGACACTACTATTCTAACTGCAAACCGCATGCTCAATGGACTTTTGGACGCTTGCCAATGTTATAAGTCCATGGCGGCATATTGTTGATAGGAAGTTTCTGCAGAATCGAGTCACCATTCAAAGCCGACTTGTTTACAAAAGTGTTATATAGATAGCTATGTGCGGAATAGATATATACATATATAGTGTCAAAATAAAAACAATGCCCCATAGGCATAAGTATATCCCCAGCCCCTGGCAAGGCGTCATGTGGCGGCGGCATTCTACGAACTGTCTGTCACCGCCTTGTTAGCTGGTGACAACCGACCATTTCGCACTTGAATGAGATGGTGCTGCCTAGAAGAAAAGGCGCGCAAAAATACTTTGAGTATGGGCGTAAGTAGAATGTAGTGAGACATAGCACTATTCCAGAAATATTTCAGTATGTAACTAGAGTTTGAGAACTGGTATCGAACTCATCTCGAAATTAATTTGATTGTTTCTGAAATACAATGGACTAATCAGAAATTAATTTTACAATTTTTGAAGTTCATCTGACTATTCTGAGATAAATTTTATGATTTATGAAGTGCAATTGACTATTCTGAAATTAATTTTACCATTTTTGAAGTGCATCTGAAACCATCCTGACTATCCGAAAATTTATTTCATGGTTTCTAAAATACAATTGAATATTCTGAAATTAATTTGATGGTTTCTGAAATACAATGGACTAATCAGAAATTAATTTTACAATTTTTGAAGTACATCTGACTATTCTGAAGATAATTTGATAGTTTCTGAAATACAATTGACTAATCGGAAATCAATTTTGTGATTTCTGAAATACAATTGACTATTCTGAAATTCATTTTTTTGTTTCTGAAATACCATTTACTATTCTGAAATGCATTTAATAACTTTTGAAATACAACTGACTATTCTGAAATTAATTTGATAGTTTCTGACATACAATTGACTGATCGGAAATTCATTTTATGATTTCTGAAATACAATTGACTATTTTAAAAATTATGTTATTGTTTCTGAAATACAATTAACTATTCTGAAACTAATTTAACAATTTTTGAAGTACATCTGACTATTCTGAAATTAATTTTATGTAGCACTTGGAAAAGGTGTAGTTGGCTTTGGTGTACATATTAGTTTTGATGTAGCTTCAAACTGGTTAGTTTTACTTCAGGGTAGTTATCTAAGTATGTACATATGTTTGTGAGTTATAATCTAAGTAATGTTATTCATTAGTGGCATACCTTTTAACTTTAACTAAAGTGACCGCATTAAACGAAGTCACACTTACATATCGACAGCCACACTGCAAAACCCCGTAAGTCACTATTTTTCCAAAAATAAGGTTCTGAGCCTTTCCCATAGATCGTGATATTTCGCACATTAAAATTCAGTCAAAATCGGGTTACAACTTCCCGTTTCTTTCCAGTGGTGAAATGAAATAACCGTCGCTCATATACATACGTTATAATTATTACAGTTTTTTCCCTCTCCTGAAAACATTTTGGTTTTGAACATACAGGGTTTTGCAGTGTGGCTGTCGATATATAGCTTGATTCCACGAGATGCGAATGTTGTTTTGTTTTTGGTTTATGTTGTTATTGTTTGACTGGGGTGGTGCGCGCACGCGCATAAAAAGTTCAATAAAAAATCCATTGCCTATTTTAGCTATAAATAAATCCAAAGAAACATAAAACGTGAATTACTTTATAAAATGCAAAATAACTCAATGGACTATAGTGATTTTCTAGGTTCTTATTAAATGTAATGGACCACCCACGAGCATTGCTATTGGCAGCGATAAACAACGAAGGGGAACTAGGCAGTGAGTGAGTCGAATGGCGGATGTAGCACTTTGCACAAAAATGTTAACGCTCGTTGTTCTGGAGATTTGTTTCTTTTTTTTTTCATATTTTGGCGCAGACGCATGTGCGTACTCTAGGGTGCTTCGAATAACGTTTATTTTAATAATTTCGAGTCCGCAAACTGTTTCTTTTGCCAGACAAAGCCCCTAATTACCAGAAGGGTGTGGCTTATTGGCAACAGAACAAAGTTCCTGGGTAGCATTTGTTCAAAAATGTATTGCTAATATGATATTTTTTAGAAGCAAAATAATTTTGGGATTAATAATCGCTTCTTATTTTAATCGATTTTTTTTATTTATCGATTTTTCGGAACGACTTTATTAATAGTAAAAATCGACTTTTCAATAAATCAAATATAAGATTTACCAATATCTTTTTAATTCGAAATTGCGGTAGTCCTTAAACACTTAAGTCTTGAAACAAACCTCAGAACCTCCTGCCAATAGCTTTTTTTGGAGCATTAAAATTTTTGAAATTATTATAAAATTTTTCCTGCACTTTGGTTACACAAAAAACTTGCAGCGAGAGAAAGTATTTTGACATTTCATTGACAGAGAGAGCTACAAGTTCTTACCGGGAGAGTTCAATTATTAAAACTTGTAAGTAAAAACAGCTGATCGTGACAAGAGAAAGCAAAAACAAAATTTTGAAAATTTGTACAACTAAACAATCAAAATGGCAACAGCTGTTTTGGTTGAAAATTTTTACTTTTTACTTCGTTCTCACTTTACACTTTTTGCAGGTTTGTTACCCCAACACAGCTAATGGAATACAAGCGAGAAATGATCCGCTAGATACCGCATTGAACGAGATATGTATGTATGTATGTATATGGAAAATCCATTTAAAATTTGGAATTAAGGTAAATCGATTATTGAAACTTGACTATTTATATAAATGCGAAAAATCCGCGATCCGTGACATTTTTGTAACTAATAACAACTGGGTATAAAAATTAAGAAATTGATCAAAAAAAGCTATGATAACAAGCAATAGCAAATAATAATAAAAGCAATACTTTGTGCAAACATTGCTGAGCTGAGCAAAACGTGGCTAGAATAACAATAAAATTTTGGATTTATGATATAAATAATATAGCTACATTGTATTTAATACAAACAATTGGTCATTGATCAGGGCTGAATGGACATACAAATTGAATATAATACATTCACAACAATAACAAAAATCATCCAAAATATTTTTCGGAGTCTTCATAGGTTCGGATCCTATAAACATTGAAAGTCTCAACTATCACTTAAGCGAGACAGCTTAGATTGAAGCAGATAACCTACAAGTACATATACAGCTTTGAAAAAATTGTGGAATTATTTTTGATATAAAAGCAGTTATTAAACAAAAAAGTGCAATCAGATAAGATGGCAAGCATAAGTGATAAAATTTATGTAGCTAAAAATATTTTTGTGGAAAGGCGACGTAAAATACTTTTCGCTTGAGAACCATATGAGCATATCTCAATTCATGTGAAATGAAATCGGATAGGTGGCAACCCTGTATAAAGTTTTAAGTGGCAACACTCAAGTAAAAGCGTTTGAAATGTGACATGTTTGCCTTGAGCATCATCCAATAAATTAAGTCGTTTTCGATTAGTAGCGGATTAGAAAAAAACTTGTATATATTAAGATTAGGTGGCAACATCAAATACGGGAAAACTTCATCCTTGACTCGTGCGCAACTAGGTACGAGAGCTGATAATTGCAAAAACATTGCAAAAGAAGACAAAAACAATTAAATCCGAGAACTTCGAGTCGTTGATAATACAATTTTACAACCTTGTTTCACTTAACTTTTTCATTCCTTTTTGTTCCTATGTAAGTCTTACGTTCTACTTGTTTTCAATTTTCCCCTCCGATTCTTTCAGCATGATCTATTCGTTTTCCTTTTTTTTGCTGTTCGCACGCAGTGCGTGATTTAGAGCAGATCGCTAATTGGAGTTGGTTAAAAAGAGAACGATCGCATGGAATTGGTTCAAGATGAATAAAATAATTGTAGATATGTAAAACTTGTACATACCTACATGAGTGGTTATATATAGCTATGTACCGAGAATATATAATGAGGAATATTTTAATTCACTTTTATAAAATATTGAGAGATTTATGCTGCCTTTTTGAAAAAAATACAATTTTGTTTCATAGAATTTTTAATCACAATAAGTGTTGGTGTCTGTCAAAACCTTTATTTTGAAGCAACAAATTTACTCTAATCGAGAGAAGCCCTAATATAATATTCGTCCTTAAATGAATTTTGCATAATTGATATAATAGTTATGGTAAAATAAAAAATAATCGCAGTTTCCCATCAAATATTCAATAAACAATTTCAACCATTAAGCATTTAGGCACTCAGAATAGAAATGCGCACTGCAAGTGGTGTTAGTTCCTATTTGAGATTTTAGCACGTTGGACTGTCTCTAAGTGGCAGCAGCAGCAGATTTGAACAAAATTTTGTTAAATACATTACATTTAATATATTATTTGTATTTGATAGAGCAGTTAACTATGCTTGCTCTTGTAAGGAAAAGTTTATAAAGCACAGGGTGATTCAATAAATTCTATTGAATTTTCCAAATTAGCCATCTATACGGACCACCTTGCGTATATTTTCATTTCCGAAAATTTGTCTCATTGGCTTTCTTGTTTCGTTATTTCTTGCAGACTGATCAGGAAACAACAAATGATCCGAATCCAAAGGGTACTTGGAATAAGCTGGTTAACAGTACAGCACAATTTCGGTTGGGTAGTCTTGATGTGCTAAGCTTTTTCATATTGATACTATTTTTTCGAATTGTAGACACGAATGCGATTTAAATGTAAACGAATTAAAAAATAATAATAAACCCAGCCGGTGTCGTCTTTCCAATTTTTGTGTGCGAGCGCTAGAAGCAGAAAAGAGCGACTTTCACCTCTTAAGCCCTGCTGACCGTTTCTCTGAAGGCGCACCGTTCAATTGGAGTACATTCGGGGGTCTCAACATATTCGAAAACTCTTTCTGATTCAAGTGTGTTAGTTGGTTAGATGGGTCCTGAGTCAACATATATTATCAAAGTAACCTGAGGAAGCCAGGTCTGGTGAGGTTCTAAGGTATCTAACTATTATCATGGCATCCTCTGTCTCAATATCAATAGAGACTCCTCAAATCAACAAATGAACAACAACTAATTTGCACAATAATACAAGTCCACTACACTGAAACACCAAACTAGTCAGAAAAAATACTAGTTAACAAATTTATAGTTTAGAATTTTCTTACTAATCTCAAACTAGTTCAAGAAAGAAACCTATATATCCACGAAAGCCCAAAATCTTTTCAATGTAGTGAGTCGCCCTGAGTTGGGGAAAATTGCAATCGAATTTATTTTTGATGTTTCCAACATTAGAACTCAAAAGTGTTTGCGTCTAGTACTTGTTCACCTAACTCATAGAAAAAGCTTTACTATCATTTTGTGGGTTCATTTTGAGCTAGTCCAATACTAGTATATATTTGACTGTTTGATAATTTCTTGGACTTGGTGTTCTAACTAGTTTTGAAGTAGTTTACAACTAGTTGGGTTGACAGCAGGGATACAACAATTTTCTATTACGTTTAACTTGCCCATCCAAAGCGCCGCTCATATTCTTGAAACTTGTTTATTTAGTTCAAGTTGTTTGTTGTTTTCCTTGTTTGAAGAAAAATAACACTTCCTACAACCAAAGAAATTCTGTACGTCTAATCAAGTACTTTTGTGACACAATTTCTGTCAGCAACAACAACAAGTGAGCTTACAACATGTAATTAGAACATTCCGGCTTACGCTTCCCCATCGCCATCAGCAAGCAATGCGTGAACGATTTGGCACGAAATTGCCAGGAACACGATTCTATAACATTTGCTAACAAAATACCAACAACAATATGGTAACACATTGATTTATTTATTGACTTAAGTTTTTGCTATTTCGTTAAACATTGATGTGCTATTGACATTTTGGATTGGAGTAGCGTATACATCGGCCAAAAACTGTGTGTTTATGTCGGTAGAGTGCAAAAGCCCTTCCACAAATTACCCAGCAAACGCTAGAGTTAGAAATTGGTGAGAGGTTGTTTAGCCACATTTTCCTAGCTCCAATGTTAGCGAAGAAATAGACAAACGCTGGAGAAACTTAGTGTTCTCGCAGAAGAGGCGTTATAATACTCTAATCGTGAGCATTACATTGATTAAATAATGGTAATGATTATTTAAATTTAGCTAATGAAAATGAAATTATAAATTTAAACAAATCAAAAAACATTTTCCAGGTTATAAAAAAAAAATAAGAAAAAGTGTAATATAATCAAAAAAGTGGTTGTGATTACTTTAAATTAGTTTTGATTATTTTTAAGATATTTTTTTTAATTATATTTTTTTTTTATTATTTCATAATATTATTTGTTAGAAAAATTTTATAAGGGATATTAAATCAGGCCAATATTTATTTATGCATGTTAAAAAAATACAAAAAAATCAAAAGCAATAACTAATATTTTTTTTTTTCAAAAAACCATGACTGCTTTTATTATTTTTTAAGCAATTGGAAAATTTGCATTGAAATTTTCAAACTAATGGTAGATAATAAAAAATAAAAAAAAATTGTTTGTCTTTTTTTTAAATAATCGCAAAAAATTGAAAGTAATGGTAATCCAAACATAATCAAAAGTATTATTAATTTTTTTTTTTTCAATATCTTTGATTGTTTTTAACTAATCGCAAAAATTTAAAGTAATGGTAATCAAAAATTAAAAAAAAATTTGTTTGTCCTTTTTTTTAATTGATCGCAAAAAATTTAAAGTAATGGTAATCCAAACATAATCAAAAGTATTATTAATTTTTATTTTTTTCAATATCTTTGATTGTTTTTTACTAATCGCAAAAATTTTAAGTATCTAATGGTAATCAAAAATTTAAAAAAATAGTTGTATATGTTTTTTTTTTTTTTAAATAATCGCAAAAAATTTAAAGTAATGGTAATCCAAACATAATCAAAAGTATTATTAATATTTTTTTTCAATATCTTTGATTGTTTTTAACTAATCGCAAAAATTTAAAGTAATGGTAATCAAGAATTAAAAAAAAATTTGTTTGTCTTTTTTTTTAATGATCGCAAAAAATTTAAAGTAATGGTAATCCAAACATATTCAAAAGTATTATTAATATTTTTTTTCAATATCTTTGATTGTTTTTAACTAATCGCAAAAATTTAAAGTAATGGTAATCAAGAATTAAAAAAAATTTGTTTGTCTTTTTTTTTAATGATCGCAAAAAATTTAAAGTAATGGTAATCCAAAAATAATCAAAGGTATTATTAATTTTTATTTTTCTTTCAATATCTTTGATTGTTTTCTACTAATAGCAAAAAATTAAAAGTAATGGTAATGGAAAAAAATTTATATTTTTTCTGTCTTTAATTTTTTTAATTATCTCACAAATTATGATTTTTTTGATTATTTTTTAATTGATTAGAAAGTAATGATTAATTAAATGGCAATGAATCATCAAACATATTATCAAGAAAATAATTTATCAAATCGGTAATTATTACTATAAGTAATCATTATTTAACAGGTCTAAACTTACATTACAAGTAGTTTCGTATCTAGCAACAAATCATTACCAAAATTTGTTCGCAAAGATTTCGAACTAGATTGAAGTAAAATTAAAAAAAAACCAACAATAGCGATAATGCACAAAGATTTTGGAAGTCATCCCCACAATACCCAAGATATGAAATGATTACAAACAAGCATCCCAAATACGATATACAAAAAAAGTTTCCCACAAAAAAGTTTTCACAATATTCTCAAATAATCCCGAGTTAATGCAAAGTCATTTTTAAAAGTTCAGGAGCCACATTTAGTGTGCTTTCAGCAAGTCGCCTCACTCACCAAATGACTTTCACACCGAGTGGCAATATTTTGATAACGGCGTCAGAATTGGTTGAGCTCATTTCAATTTGCCATTAGTTACACACATACATTTCGATTTAACTAGACTTTCTTTGAAGTAGTAAAGCAAATTCGTTATTCAATAAAAATTGGTAAATTGCGGTCAAGTTTTGGAACAAAAAATTCAATTAGCCGATTAATCTCATGACTTTTGTTGGTTTTTCGTACGCTGACCGGCAATTGCTTTTTGGACCGCAAATTAGATAATCAGCCAATAGTTTGGTAACCAGGCACTTACATATATGTATCCCCTGTAGGAAAATTGGCAGTACTGAACAATGACAGTGTAAGAAGGATGATTTTTTTTTTATACCTTTCATGAACATGAAATGGTATTATAACTTTGGTCCGATGTTTGTAAGTATGAGAAGAAGAAGAGATAGACCCACCATTAAGTATACCGAAATGATCAGGATGATAAGCTGAGTTGATTTAGCCATGTCCGTCTGTCCGTCCGTCCGTCTGTCCGTCTGTCTGTTTGAACGCAAACTAGTCCCTCAATTTTAGAGATATCTCGATGAAATTTGGTATAGGGCCGCCATTTTGCATGGGATTAATCATTTGTCGGAACCAGCCAGATCGGACCGATACAAAGCATAGCTCCCATACAATCGATAGTTCCGATAAACGGGTTTTGGTCTATAAATCTTGCAATTAAAAAGCTAGGACCGCAAAATTTTGCACTTTTCGTACATATTGTATAAGTAACATGTGTAGTGAAAATGACTCAAATCGGACCAACCAAACATATAGCTCCCATATAATCGATAGTTTCGATAAATGGGTTTTGGGCTATAGATTTTGCAGTTAAGAAGCTAGGAATGTAAAATTTTGCAGGTTTGGTACTTATTACATATGTGATGTGTGCAGTGAAAATCATACAGATCGGACTAACATAACATATAGCTCCCATATAATCGATTGCTCCGATAACTCTGGTTTGGGCCATGTATTTTCAAATTAACAGTTTTGAAGAGCTTGGACCAATTGTAAGTAAGGATCGGACACTTAAAAAAGTTATGCGTATTCATGAAAGGTATGAAACCTTCGGCACAGCCGAAGACAGCCCTTTCCTTACTTGTTTTTTTTTTTGAAAACTACTCAAAATATCTCATAATGATTATTGAACTACCGATTTATTGAAATACTTTCTACTACGTAGCTAGTTATAATTTGACACTTTAGATATTCATCTCACCACTTACTAACTTGTCTGCAGGGTATTCGTCACTCATCACACATGCACGATAAAAGTTCACAGAATTCAAATAGTCAAACAAACGAATACTCGCTGCGGGCATCCATCATACTTAACAAATGAATATCACATCAAATGGTTATCACATCAACATCACGATAATATCAACATAATAAGTTGTACGTGCTGTGGTGGTCAAGTGACGGATTGTTATTACCCGACAACAAATCTATTCATGTCGTTATGTACTGACGTGTAAGTGTGTCGCTGCGCTATTCACTTATTTTGATGTCACATTATTCTCAAATAAAAGTAATTATGGCTTACCACAGCAGGCATTAAGAAATTAAAAAAAAAAAATAAAAAATATTGAAAACATTGGATTGGGAGTGAGTGAGATAGCATTGGCAAAAGAAATCGATAGAATGGAGAATAAGAATGGTAACGAGATGATTCGTGAAATAGCGAGGTCTATAGACAGAGGTATTGAGAGAAAGAGCGAGGTGGACATGAAAATGGATAAGGCGTAAAGTTGAGAAGAAAATGGAGGTGGGATTGAAATTAATGACTGATATGGATGGACTTGAAAACTGGTGATTGATATCAAAATCGATGACTGATTGAGATTGATATCTCTAGAAAATAAAGATTGATTGTAATTACTGATATTTGACTAGGAAATAGATGATTGGGCGAGTTAGAGATGGAAACTGATTAATACTTGAATTGGAGAAAATTGAGTTAGATGTCGATACTGGAGGTTGATTGAGTTGGAAAGAGATATAAACTACCAGATAATAGAATTGAAGATCGATATTAATGAAGAATGAAAGTGAAACCTGATGGTTGATTGCGAATGGGGAGTGGGAAGGGTAGCCAGATAGCGCGGAAAAACGTTAGGGCCATAATGATACTAAGAGGAGAAGGAAGAAGTGGGATCTATGTAAGTTGATGATTGATTGGGATAGACATGAATATCGAAATCGATGACTGATTAAGATTGATGTAGAGATGTAGATGGAATTTGTTGCTAGACTAAAATAAGGGCAATATGGAAACTGATAATTAAGTGAGTTGAGATAGAAATGGATACTGATGTTTGATGGAGTTCTAGATAGGGCAGAAAATTGGCGATTGTTTGACTTAGAGAGAGAGAGAGAGATGGAAACTGTTGGAGAACCGAAATTCAGAGCGATATTGATGAAGAGTTGAAATAGTAATGGAAATTGATGACTAATCGCGGTAGAAATGTAAATGAAAGGGGAAACTAATGATTGATTAAAATAGAGTTGGAAAGAATGATTGAATGAGTGGCAGGTGGATCGCGATATTGAGTAGAGATTACAAAAAGTATAATAACTATGATCCTACTTTGATCAATAATTTATAAAAAAATCAAAATCAGAAAATATTTAGTAACAAATTCCAAAAAAATTGTTTGAAACCATTTTTTATTTCAATACACCATAATATGTAGTAAATATTCCTTTAATTTATTTCTTGAAATGATTAATTAGTTATATGTAAATATAATGCTGGCATAGAAAGCCACCTGAGTTTGTAGGACAAAATTAAAATGGCACACTATGAATAAGAAATGAAGCTCTGACTTAAAATTCATCAAACTCAAAATGTGTGCCAATTAGAAATCCAAAAATACATACACACATACATAAATACACTTCTGAGTGATAAATTGCGTTTCGGTGAACTCTCCCATTTGTTCGGTTCTTAACTTGTATGTAAATATTGACTCGTTTAAATGATTAATTGTTGTAAATAAGAAACTTATGAATTATGTTAACAGAAAAACCAAGCTTTGTGTACTTTACACATACACACCTGAGTGCATACAGACGGACAGAATGCAAAAATTATAGAAATAATTCGATTTATCTTAATTCTGCCACCCGCGGTGTTAGATCTTACTACCACTGACGTTACTTTTTTCGTGTTCGATTCGTGACTGTTTTATCTCAAATTTATTTTGTAAACCATATTTTAGTTTTAAAAGTTTTTTTGATTGTTTGCTAATCTTTTTATGTTCTTGCTTTCTTTATGTTAACGCTGAAGCTGATAGAATGTGAATAGAAATTGCAGATAGTGGCACACAAAAATTTTTCTATTCACAAATTTGTATGTAAAACCTCGCAGAAAAACTGGGTAAGCGATTATGAGAAACCAGAACTTATCGATGCTTTTCAACTCAAAATATATTTTGAAAAGTTCTTCAACTAAAATGCATGTCTTAATTCCATATAAAAATATAAATTTTTGTGTCGTAGACATTTTTTGAACTACATTTCCAAGTTAATAGATTATAGGAAAATTCAAAAACACATATTTTGAAATTTATGACAAGAATTTGAAAATGATTTCCAAGTATGCAATTTTTTAGCCTATCAAATTCTAGTTTCACTAAGTGCACGTATGAAAGCTATTGAAGTAATTGAAATTCATGGAAGTAGTTTCAGACGAGACATTCTAAGCGGTTTGATTAAATCAAATAAGCCTTATATAAGGTCTACATTTTCATGTGCTTTTTTTTTGTAAAATATTTCTTTGAGTTTTGCTAAAATTGGGTCAATTTATTTTTGTCATATTTCTTGTTTGTTTAGCTGCTCAACGTTTGATTCAATAAAATAAGCGTTATATAAGGTGTACATTTCTATCGACTTTTTTTTTACTAACATATTTCTTTGCTTTATTTCGAAAATTGGATCAGTTTATTTTTGTTTTATTTCTAGCTAACGCCAAACTACAAAGCTACTATTTTATTCGATAAATTGTCCACTGTAGAGAAAATGACCTTAACCCTTTCGAACCGGAGGGTACCACCAAAGTACCATGCTAGTGGAGTTAAAGGGTAGTACATAAAATCATTAAAATAGGTGTATTTGTTGCAGTTTCAAAGAATTAAAAACCATATAATTGTGCCTGCCATTATTGCTTTATACTCACTTACAGCAACAAAAAGTGTCATTTTAATTAATTTTCAATGCGAAGCAGGTTAATTACCACACTAAAAAGTTCTTTTACATCACTTGAAACTTATTTGAATTTACATTGACTCCGGGCATTGCCCATAAATTTAAGCTGTCGGGAAATCCGAAATTATAACATCTCTCAAGAGAGCAATTTTAGATGTCCATTTCGCACGTGTCATGCTAGCGCAGGGCTATAATCCCGGGAAATTTTCGGGATTTCTCTGAGGCTCTACGGCGAATGTGCCAAAAACTAGAAAATACGAAATAGGTTCCGCCAGAAATTGATAGAGAAGCTGCCGCGATCGAAGTTATAGGATTGGCATCTAGGGTTGCCACCGGAACGCATTTTATTTATTCCTTCAGATATCGACCACTATCTCGGGAACGGCTAAGCCGATTTCGACGAAATTTGGTAGATGGATAGTATGCTTCCTTTTAAGATTTTCTACTTGGCTGTTGCCACTAAAGGAAGCTTAGAGGGTTGCCACCTCTCCGATTTTTTTTTAAATATTAAGCAATATGTGGCAGTGTGGGTATCAAATGAAAGGGATTTTAGGGCGTATTGCCACCTAGGGTTGCCACCTGAACGCATTTTATTTATTCCTCCAGATATCGACCACTATCTCGGGAACGGCTAAGCCGATTTCGACGAAATTTGGTAGATGGATAGTATGCTTCCTTTTAAGATTTTCTACTTGGCTGTTGCCACTAAAGGAAGCTTAGAGGGTTGCCACCTCTCCGATTTTTTTTTAAATATTAAGCAATATGTGGCAGTGTGGGTATCAAATGAAAGGGATTTTAGGGCGTATTGCCACCTAGGGTTGCCACCTGAACGCATTTTATTTATTCCTCCAGATATCGACCACTATCTCGGGAACGGCTAAGCCGATTTCGATGAAATTTGGTAGATGGATGGTGTTCGATACTTTGGAAATCTATTTTGGAAATTTATGCTCTTGGTAAGTAAGATTATACGGCAAATTCGAAAAATACCGAGCAAGTCTCGGTCACCCAGGTACTTATACATATATTAAAGCTCGATAGACTCAACATAGCCATAAATCCTTTAAATCCAACACTTTCCATAACTTTCGAGATCCATTTAATTATATGGACCTACATGACTGCAGATGTTATTAAGAAATATGAGAAATATATTAAATACCGGGATTGTCATCCCTAAAACATGCTTCCTTATATACGTACATACATAGAGAAATAAAGTCGACTTAAATTGCACGTACAACTTGATGAAAAATGCAGTTCTTAAAGAATATTTGTCTGGTGTAAAACAAAAAGCTAAAAAGAATGTTCGTTATATACCTTATTTTTGAACTTCTCAGCACTTTCGTTTTGGTGTCATCGTCTGCGATACTCCATTCGCACACTAACTTAACTAATTCGAATTTCGATCTAAGCAAATTAATAAATAAAATCAATTTGGAGAAACGCATTGAGAGACTCGTTATATTTAGTAGCCACAATTCAAGAAATATTTGTTTAAATGATGAGGAGCTCAAACAAATTGGCATCAACCATACTGTGAAATTACTACACGCCTACACACGCTGTCATGCCAATGCGCTTTTAGCAAACACACTCGTTATACGTTGCCTATCGAAATCGCTCGAAAGCGAATTATTGGATATGATGGTCGCATGCCTCGAGAGCAAGCGTAATAGGCGCATACTCTTCATTTGGGACAAGGAAGAAGCAAATGTGGCAGGTATTCAACAGCGTCACGAGTTTCAGCTAGAACAAGAGCAACTCTTTCAATATTGCGCACAAAAACGTTTATTGAATGCGAATGCCATATATCGGGACTACATTCAAGTGGGTTACTTCTATACCTACAGCTATTTTCCACAATTTCATGTACAACGCAAATCTTTAGAGTTGGATAAATGCTATCCAAAACGTTTAAAAAATCTAATGGGTTTTCCATTAAGAATCTTACCTAGTCAAGTGCAACCATGGTCACTTGTGTGGCGTGATCGTTATGGACGTTTAAAAATGGGTGGATTTGCAATTAAAACTTTACGACTTTTCGCTGAACGTCACAATGCCACAATCATCTTTCCGGTAAAAGTGGTACCAAATCGTTTCATTGATTGGATGCCTTTATTGATAAATGATACCATAGATATTGTTGTTGATTTATCAACTTATTTAAATGAAAGTATATCCATTACAGATACAATGCTAATAGTCGATGTTCTAGTTATGCTACCAATGCCAGCGATTATACCCATTAGTCATGTTTTCTGGACCTTAATGAATTCCGAAGTGGGCTTATTTTTATTATTATTAATATTTATATTCACATTATTGCTTACAATGGAATATTTAAATTGGCAACGGCATAAACGTGCGACATTTTCGTTTACTTTCAAATTCTTTGTAGGGATCTTAACGAATTTGGTACTACGCAGCATAATCGGTTGGCCAGCAAGTGCGAATATAAATCGGCCTAATGATAATAATTACATAAAACGTTTCATATATATGCTGCTACTCTTTACTGGTATATTTATGAATACATTCATAACGGGTGGCATGAATTCATATCTAGCCTCAAATGTACGTTATCCACGCATAAAAACCTTTGAGGATCTCATCGATGCTGGTTTGACCATTAAAATGTCAAATTTTTCGGCAGCTTCTTCAAAAGACTATTTCTCGCCCAAATCTTATGAACAGCTAAGACGTATCATTTCTATAGATTCAGTAGAAAACATACAAATGAGGCGTTATGCGCTCGATAAGCGTTATGGTTATGCAACATTTAGTCCGCTTTGTACCGTCTACGAAACACATCAATCTCATTTGAGACAACGCTATTTTTATGTTAGTGAAAATATTTATATAAGAAAACATATATCATTACATATACCAATGCAGAAAAATTCAATTTTCTTAGAAGAATTCAATGATATGATAAATACGATGAATAGCGTGGGATTATCAACACATTGGGTCGATCAGTTCTATAGCGATATGCTTGCGGCGGGAAAGTTAAATACAACTTCCACAAAAGATGATCCACGCACCATGCCATTAAATTTCAAAGAGTTTTATTATTTATGGTGCGTATATGGTGTTGGTATATGTTTATCGACTTTGGTATTTTGTGTTGAAATTTTGTTAAGTAAAATAATGAAAAAGAAACGTGCTAGAGTTGAACCGAGAATTGTATTAAAGCGTATTAATTATGAGAAAAGAAGAATTGCAAGAATGCGTATGATAAGGCAAAAGAAATTGTTCAAGTAAGTGTAAGGAATATTAGCTGAAAGAAAAGTAAACAAGAAATGTACGATCCGCACCTTAAACAACAATGAAGATCTTAGTCGCTGCAAACCAAAATGTTTTACTACATTGGGAATTAGAAGAAAATTTTAATAAGAATGCGTGAAAGAAATGTCCACTTAATAATTGTTATATGAAAAAATATATGTATGAGTATATAGTTTGTAATTATAACAATTTTTGTTTAATCGGTCTTCACTCGATCATACCCTTATCAAATATATAACTCTATTATACAACAAATCGCACCCTAAATACAAAAGGGGCACAACTCAAAAAAATTTCAGGTGGTTTTTTTGACATTTATCCTTTCACAAACGCTTGATCAACTATAACAGCCGATTTTTTTCTTAATGATTATCATCTTCAACTAAACGCCTACCGTCCTGCTTGGTTTTATAAAAATAGAGCTAAGCCAGCGCTATCTAGAAGCGTTCAAAGCAAAGCACCTCTAATTTTGAGTTGTGACCCTTTTGTATTTAGGGTGCGAAATGTATATGGCAACTTCAATTTACTTGCAGTCAGCTAAGGGAGTGAATGTTTTTTTTGAATGAGAAGAGAACGTTCAAATCATCTTCCACTTGTTTTCTTCCATCTCAGCCGCAGCCTCCTTACAACTCTATTCCTTCTGGACTGAAACTTCTCTCTAAAAAGTCTGGAAACCAATCTCGAAAAAGTTCCAAAATGATGCCCAAAATATTCGAAATCAATCCCGAAAAAGTTCCAAAATATTTTAAAAATATCCTGAAAATTTTCCAAAATGTCCCGAAAATAATCCCAAAAAGTTCCAAAGTGGTACCGAAAATGTTCCAAAATGATTACTAAAAAGTTACGAAAAGATGCCCAAAAAAGTTCTAAAGTGATACCGAAAATGTTCCAAAATTATCTCGAAAAATTATTTCCGAAATGTTCCAAAATGATTACTAAAAAGTTCCGAAAACAATCCCAAAAAAGGTTCTAAATGATCCCGAAAATATTCCAAAGTGATACCGAATAAGTCCCCCAAAGAGTTCCAAAGATTCCCAAAAAACTTCAAAATGATACAGAAAAATGCCCGTAACAAAAATTGTACGGGAAAGGTTCTCCAAGTAATCTTTAGCATACGCGAACACGACCCAACGAGAGTGAATGTTTCCGAGCCCTGGTATAAAGTATTATTCCATCAATTATCTGTCATTTCGCGTTATATGTAAGTCCACACATACAAAAATGTATGCAAATCAGCTGTGAAAAAAAAAATTGAATTTTAATGTGACACTATTAATGACAACACTTCCTTCCGCACAATTTCCTCGTCGATTTATTGATTTTAATGTCTCATTTATTAATGGGCATAATTTTTAAGCAACGATACGATAATAAAGTTTATTTTATAACGGCATCAATGCATTTACATACATATGTAGCACAACAATGTGCACTATGCTGCGGTATTATTCGCAGTTGGTTTTATGGACGAGTTATGTATACAAATTTATTGATTTAAATTGTGGATTATTGAGGGTAGCTGCAGTTCAAGTTACGTATACGCCGTGCTACGTAATGCATGAAATAGTATACATACATATATCATATTTACTAGTAGTTATATAAATTGTTTAAAAATGTTGGTAATGAACAGATTTACGGGTTGGAACTTGGTTTCGGAAATTAGACACATTTTTTAGTGCTTAGTATGCGTATATTGAAATTCTTGCTTGACTGATTGCTGATACGTGAATCTTTGCATCAAATAATTGAAATCAAATTAAATTTTGTGGTTACATTTCAACCACTGGGGGATTTCTGGTTGGACAAAATTTTTGTGCACGATACAAATTCAAAACATTGAAATGTCAGTCATACAAAATCTAAATAGGCCATGAAAAGTCTCTAAGGAAGGTTTGCAATTTTTTTTTACTATTTTTTAACATTATTTTTATTAATTATAATAGACTTTACAAGGCATTTTGTTTGCCATTCTTAAAAAAAAAATTATACAAATTTGTAACCTAGTTACTAGCTTGCAAGCGACAAGTTGACATTTGATTTTCAAAGTGTTTGTGAATAGAAAGTGGCTAATGTTCTTTTCCTAGCCCACCGTGGTATACGCCCTATTCACACCGTGTGTCATGGCGTATACGCAACGTCCATAATTCCTCACATACGCAACTTCATTCAATCAATATAATATACATATTATGTAGCTCCATATGAGATAAGCTTCAGGTGTGACTATGTGAAGCTGCTTGTGATGTTTGCTAGAAGCGCAGTAAATCAAAAATATATGTATATACCGGCTTTGAAAGTATTTAATGGCTTTCATACAAATAACGTCAATACTTAAACTTCAATCCGATTCGAGTGATAAATCGTTCCAAGAGTTCAAATTGAAACAAAAAATGTCATCACAAATATATTCATATGTATATCCTACTTAAATACATTTATTCTACTATTTGATAATGTCTCCAACTCAACAGCTAACGAAACTTAATTTTAATTTTAATGACTAACGCAAGCGAGTAAGTGTGAATAAGGTGTTTAATAGCAACAACTATTTGTGCTCCATTTTATGCACAAAAAGTCGTATCTTGAATTTGAATAGTGCAGATTTGAGATAAAAAAGGAACGATTTGCGACATTTTAATGAAAGCTGCCAAAAGCAAGCAATACTTCGCAGGCAAAAGAGAATAGAGCTTGAAATAGTAAAAAGTAAAAAAAAATAATAAGTATATGAATTTGTGAGAAATCTTAATGACATTTTGTCATAGCACAAACGCTGCCATCTTAAAGGAAGTCACAGCATCTTCCACGAAACATGAAAATGAGAAGGAAGCAGTCTTACAACACATAAAAACGAGTTGAGAAATTTTCAGTTACTTAACTCAGTGAGAGAAATTGCAGCTCATAATGAATTAAGTGAAGGAGCGAACGCAATGGAGAACGTGGAGTGGTAGTCAAATGAATGCGTACGAGTGGTAGTTTGGTGGTAGGGCAAAGAAAACATGTGAAAATTATATGATGAGCATGCTTAACACAAGTAACGCACATAGTCAAGGAAGGCTTAAACAAGCAAACATCATCCTTTCGGAAGGAGGGATGACATGACCTAGAAGGTTGCACTGGTCATACCAAATCGCTCCCACGACAGTCGGGCAGTACCGCAAGGGAGTACCGGAGCGTACCGGATTCATATCCGGCCAAGGACTGTTATTTCGACAACACTCTCCAAAACCTTCGGGGAGTGATTTTGTTGTTAAAACAACAACAACAACATCCAAATGCAGCGCAATAACACCCAAGTGATTTAATACCTTTGCAGTAAGCTTGCATTTTACGCAAGGAAAATAAGACCCGAAGTAATTCAGTGGCATTTTAAAATGCTTCCAAAACATTTCGTTGTGCTCAAAGTCGACAAGTCTTGTGACGAAATTATGCTATAATTTGAATTTTCATACATTTACCATCATATTGATAAAAAATGAAAAAGCTTTATAAAGCTCCAATAAAAAATTTGTTTGTCTTTATAAGTATTGGGTTTAAAATATATAAAAAATGATTTATTCTTTATAATTTAATTGAGTTTGGAAATTTGTAAAATAATTTTAGGGATATGGGCTTAATCATTTCATCCAACTTCACAACTAAATCAAATTGTATTAATTAGTTAATCTCAGCATAATCATTATTTAAATGAATAAAAATAATTAGTTTACCGATTAATCACATTTAGATTAATTTTATTAATAAGCTTATTTATTCGATTGTACATAAATCAAAGTAATCTCACTTAATCAGGGAATTGAAATGTTTAGTCATTTTATTTTTTAACATTATACCCAATTTTAATGTTTCATCAAAATATGATTGATTAAATTTTTAAATAATCAAATTAATCATTTTATGATTAATCTTATGGTGACTCATCAGGCAATTATTTAGTTTCATTAATCTATTCTCATTATTTTCGGACTAATTAACTTATCAAATTTTGATTAATCGGACGATTGATTAATTATGTCTAATGTATTGTAATTAATTGAGCTTGCGATTACGGCGCTCTATGCCCCCCTTATTTTCTCTCCAAATAAATATTATTATTGTCTGTCCTACGAAAGACCACATTGCGTGTATTTATATATATGTATGTATTAGACTGTGCCAAAAGCAAATTTTTTTTATAGAAAATTTTATATTAATATAGTTTTGTTTAATGGACGAAATTTAGCTCCGTTTTAGTTTAAGAATTTTTTAAACATTTTTCCATAAAAATTCTTTGAATCAGTCTAATGTCCATATGGGTGCAGCAACAACACACAACCTGTATCTGGTTACAATTTGTACGACAAAACGGCTGCCTACTCAGTCGATGGCAAAGGGACTACGGAAATAGCACAAAATGCAACAACCAGCTGAGTAACTACATTTGAAGCTATACATAAACATTAGGGTAGTATAGGTACCAAGAAACTTGCAAAATCAAGGTTACAGTCGAAAACGTTTAAGAGGCCACCTGGCTGCCTCAAGGTAAAATCTCTATAAATCACACCACGTTTTAAACTTCACTAAATATGCACCCTCTGGGAGCTTTAAGTAACGACAAAGCGTATAAACTGTTAACAGTCGAATTCGGGACCACCCTAATGACATAGATATGTATGCTCGCTTGTGCGTAGAGGGCGGCAGACATTTTAGCTGTTGGCGCTGAAGCTAAAGCAACGCATTGATGCTCGCATGGTTCCACTCGTTTAGTCATCGTGCGTGTTGAAGCGCAAATTGTTGGTAGAATCGAAATGCAAATCCTCCTCTCTGCCTACAACAATTTGACACCAGCAGCTTCGATGCACATATGTATGTAGCTTTGTAAGTATTCACATGAGTATATGTGTGTGTGTGCGTGTGTTTGAGTGCGTTGCAATAAATCTAATTGGCATTGAATGAATTGGTACTGAGAACGCATTTCCTGCACTCGTTTCCTCACGCAGTTGCACTAAGTAGAAACCAACAAACAATATTTTCATATTTTTATTTACATACATATGTACATTAGGGTGTGTCGATTTCTGCGAACGGATCGCGCCATCGATTTTTCGATAGGTTTTGTAGTTAGGAAAACAAATTAAAATTTTCACGTATACCCTGTCCGACCCAAAAATGTCCGCTAAAACGTTGGCGATAACAGTTTTTTTTTGAAAAAGAAATGTTATTTTCGATTTTTGGAGTTCTAATTTCACGTTTCTACGGCTTGAAAAATTTATTGAGTTAAATGAAAAAACTGAAGGAACGCAAGCTATTCACAAGATTACTCTTCGCTATGGACCAACCATAATACAGCCATAAAGAGTAGTTACATGCGAAGTACACCTCGCTCTATGGGTATGTTCTTTCACCTCTCACCATAAACGTTCTGATTCTGGCATTCTTCTCTAAAAATTTCTTCTTCAAATTCGATGTTTTTTTTTTAGTTTTTTTAAAGCAAAACTTCACGGTTTCGATTTCGACTGTTGTTTCAGATTTGGTTTCGGTTTCAGTTTTCGATTTCGTCTTAAGTGTCCATTCCGCTTATACAGATCTTTTCGGGTCGATTTTGGATAACGTTATTTTAGTCTCCATTCAGTTCTAGTTCACACTTAAAATTTTGGTCTCAGTTTCGATTCCGATTTCGACTTAGATTTCGGTTTCGATGGGGATTTTAGGCAAAGCTTCAATTTAAGTTTCGAATTTGGTTTCAGCGTCGATTTCGGAGCCGATCTCTGTTTCAAGGAGGATCGCGAACTTGTTGCTTGTTTCGTTCCATTTTCGAGGGCTTTTTCAAAATCGATAGGATAGTTTTTCGGGGCGTTTCGGGCCCAATCCCCCCCTCTAAATTCAACTTTTCAAGAACTGTGGATAAAAGATGTTCTGGAAATTTCATTAAGCACATTTTAATCTCCCTTTCTCAAAATTCTGGATCCGCCACTGATGTACCAACTATGTATCTACAAGCACCTGATCATAAGATCTACTAGTCAAGTAAGCATTCTATTTTACTTTTCAGCCACACAACAAGAAATTGCTGCAGGTCATTTGTATGTGTGGCTAAGTAGAATAACAAAAGATTCAACGCAAACACTTTTCTTGTGCGCGAAATTTCTTCTCACCAACTTGAAGCTCACCTTTTGCTTTAGAAAAAAACTCAAAATTTAATTTCTGCGATCCAACATTTGCGGCACTTGTACATTGTATGTTTGTGTGTATTTAAAATCGTTATTTATATAAGAATCCCAAATTGACATCGAAGTCTAATTAAGTTCATTGACAGTCGCCAGCCATGGGATAGGTACATCTTCAAACGCCCACACGAAAATCACCTGACAGCGTTACGCTCATGAATTTGAATATGACCACCCGGATTGATTGATAAGTTAACAACATCACAACAAACACAACAACAACAGCAAAGGGGTTCTCTACATTTTATAAAAAGCTTGTGGCCAACATTGATGATGGCCGCTAAATTGCCAATCAAACTCGATTGTTGAGCAGCTAAAGCGAAAATCAGCTAAAAAAAAATGGTCTAAACAAAAGTGGCGTGCATTCGCATAAATTCAAATTTATTTATTTTGTGTTGAGAGCATGAGGCTTAGCCACTTGGACAAAATTTATTTATACAACTTTATTTGTGTAACCGTTGAGCTTCTATCGTCAATTAATTGCCTAAGGCATTGACAGCTCTCACTCCTAAACAAAGAAGAAGCTCTCACACTAATCAAAACTTAATGGCAAAGATTGACCAGTTGGTTGCCTTCTGATTTATTACGGAATACAAGTTCGTCGAGGGTATTCCAAGATATTCGCGGAGTCACTTGAGTTCATACAACTCAAGTTTTTTCTTTAAATTTTGGGGAAACCGGGGGTAGGAACAAAATTGTATCACAATTACAGACATGCCAGACATTTTTAAAATTTCCATCTGAATTTTCATTTCTTTTTATCTTTTTATTTCTGTTTCAATTTTCATCTCCATATCAACCTTTACACCCATATCCATATCCAAATCCGTATCTATATCCACATCTACATCCATATCCATATCCAAATCCGTATCCATATCTATATCCATATCCTTATCCATATCCATATCCATATCCATATCCATATCCATATCCATATCCAAATCCGTATCTATATCCTTATTCGTATATTTGACCACATACATATCCATATTTTTATCCATATCCGTATCCTTATCCTTAGTCTTATCCATATCCATATCCGTATCCATTTCCATATCCATATCCACATCCAAATCTACATCCATATCCATCTCCAACCATATCCCGTCTCAATATCCATCTTCAGCTGCCTCTGCATATTCGTCTCCATTTCCATCTTTATCATACTCCCGTACACATTTCGTAATCTCAGCGGTTTTTCGTAATCTCAGCGGTTTTTCGTAATTTGAAACCTTTGTGAGGTTTCGGTACTTCCGGAGTTGTTTGCTTTTCGAAAAGAGTTCCGACCGATTTCGCAGTTTGTGTCTCATAAATAAGTGCATGGATGTTCTTCTGGTTCAAGATTATCATCTTAATAATCATCACCGTCATTAAGTATGTAGGAATCCAATAACTTCCCTTCTTATCAAATTCGCGCTATGTAATCGATTAGCTTGAGTTGCTGCTGCTTCTTATTTATCTTATTTATCCTTCTATGTTTTTTTATTGCCTGGAAGTAAGTACCGCTCAAAATAGTCGTTATCAACACAAACTGGTATTTAATTTGGATTACTTAAATGCTATTTAATTGAAAATTTGCGCTATTTTTTTTGTCTCTTCTTTTTTCACAGCTCGCTGCTGATGAATTTGAGCATTGTCTGGAGTAGCTCACATACAGCCAGCGCGCAGACGGGCTTTTGTTAAATAAATATATATGTAAGGATATATAAGGATTAAGCAGCAACATAGTAAATGTATGAAGAGAAAAATAGTGAGGGTGATGTCGAGTTAGAAACGGAAACATTATTTCAAGAGCGTACGAATTTTCTATGAAAACTAACTAATGCAAAGGAGGCCGGAGATATCTGGAACTTGTTAGTATCTATATCTTTATGTTTGTATGTGTGTATGTTTTGGTATGAGCGCACATAAATTACATAATGTAACACATAGACGACAACGACAGAGCAACAAAAAACTGAAACCAAAAGAACAACTCCAAAATGACGTTCGTCAAGAGCAAAAACAAAAGCAAAAAAGTAAGAAAGTGAGAGCGCATTTGAAATGGGAGCTGGTATACTCAGCGACATATATGCGACATTTTATCGGAGGGGCTCTTACTGAGGCTGTCTAAATAAGCCTAGCAGTCGCGCCGCCATAGTCGACGGACCAGCAGTCCAGGTTGGAAATCTATTTCCAGACGTTGTTCTTAGGGGCTCTGTGAACATGGTGATCCAGATGGAGATTCTGATTAATATAAATAATGTTTTGGGATGGCCTCGACCATCCAGAATTCTGCATTCTTGCAATTCGAAGTCGACAAATTCCAACTTGATAGGAACGAAGTCGCCCTTCCCTAGAAAAATACATTTAGTGAGGGGAAAGTGAACTGGAGAACTTGTTCACTGATGGATCTAAATTGAAAGGGAAGTTTTCAACGACTCTATGAAGCATGTAAGTCAATTCTATTTCGCATTGTGGTAGATACCTGGACGCGACAATCACAATACAATTCCAAAGAAAGTTCTGGCGGGTCAACAGAGTATATAAAAGCAAAAGCAAAGCAACAACTACAACATAAAATTTCCTGCAGCTGCAACAACCAAAACTAAACTGTCTAATACCACAAGGATATCTCATGAGCCAATGGAACTATGTACGTATGTATATTTCGTTGTTTTCGGTTAACCAAAGTATTGCGGCTATTTTTGGAACCTACGCTCAGCATGTAATGCGCCGCTAACCGCACTGCTGGGAGAAGCAAGTGAATGTTGACAGTTTGTTTCCGAAATGGATGTCTGGCGTAGTTGAGATTGACAGCTACGTCCAACAAACAATGTCAAAAAGTTTACTCTTGAGGGAATTTTACATAAATTGCAAGTCGTTTGGAATGTAGTTCGACTTTTTATTTAATTTTTCATGTTGCCCTAGACGCAACGGACGCTTAGTTCTTGATGTTTGCTACTAATCGTACATACTTAAATAGTCGACTGCTGACAAATAGACAAACATGGCGAACGACACTTTCTATAAAATTTTAATTATTTACTTAATAGGATTTTGTTGCTTTTGTTTTTTACTTTGTTGGCTTTTTGGGAGATTTCCTTTTGAGCTTTAGTTTGACAGTAATGAGGGGAGGAACTACATACATATGTACATATGCATGTGTGCTCGAGTTACTTGTGTAAATCAAACACAGAAAATAATTTTATTCCCGGGTAATTTAAAACAACATGAGAATCATAAGTAAACTATTTTTATATGTCGCCTACAGCTCCACCTAGTGACCATTTTTTTGCAATGCGCTATCTTTACTCTGTATCTCAATTCGAAAGGCTGTTCTACTCGAAAGCAAAAATCGATTTTAATATACTTCGGAACTCTGTAACTCGTTCGAATTTACTTTTGAAAATATTCGAAAATAAGAGGCATCACTGTTTTCTAACTTTCGATTATTCTGGTACATGTTTTTAAATTAGGAAGTAGGTACCAAATTTTCTACAATAAAAATCCCTCTTTCAAATACCAAGGGCACAGAATGGAACTGCAATAACAAATGGGTTTCACTAGAAAATTTCTTAAAGAATCACTCGAAAGTTTTTAAAATATTTCGATGTTTGCGCCACCTAGTGGATTCCTTCTTCTTTGTGCATTTTTATGAAGTTTCAAGTCGCCATTTTATCAGAACTATTTTCATTTTCGTTTAAGTTATCAGTTTAGTCCATTAAGCCGCTGAGGTTTCTGAAATACATTTGGGAGTATTAGAACTGTTCTCTCAATTTAAATGACATTTTAATGGTTTTTTTGCGAGAATTCAATTATTAAATTTTTTAGAAGATTTCGTGAACTTAACTTTTCGGAACTTCATACTTGTTAACAAGTAACAAAAGTAGCGAGTGGCATCATACATAAGTTCTAGTCACAACTAATCCAAATTGATTTTCCTTTAGCTATGTAAATAGATACCATACTGTGGTTCGGATATTCGGTGAAAAAAAAAATCGTTATGAAACTATCGAGAAGAAATTATTGTTAGCGAGTGCTAAAACTAGCGAGTGGCACTGTGTCGTAATTCGAGTTTCTAGTGAGTAGAAAACATAGCTAAAAATATCAGCAATAATCATAGTGCGAAAAGTATTTCCTCCACTAAATCCACTAAAAATTTTTGAGCAGAACAAAGTCTTACTAACACTTTTTGAAGGAGAATCTGCTGCTTAAGCCCATCATGTGAGATGCTCTCTTACAAACTTAAGTATTTATATACAATATACGACATTTATCTTTATTTACAAGCGAGTATTTTTAGCAACTAGTAATCTTCCTTCTTTCTTTTCTTTTGCCTCCTTCAACTACTTTTTGTCAAATCCACATTAAAAGCATTTAACGCTGTCGCATTAAGCTTTTAAGTGCTTCTGTCTCTAGCGCACAATATAAGCAGATCTATGAATACAGGGTGAATCAGAAGGTAGAATACTCAAGCGGTACAACACGGTGGCAGATCAAAGGTTACTGGTGAAAAGCAAAGCCAGAAACGTTTCATGGAAAAATCCGGAAGAGCTTTTGACCAGACATCGGACTTTAGTCGCCTCCTAGGCATAACTATTATATACTGTAATAGTTTTTTAGCTATAAAATTCTCTTGTGCCACCCTGTGTATGACAGTTATTTCGCTCGAGTGCCTTTAGTTACTAGATAAACTACTGCTTAGGGTCGGTTTTGCAGTTCAAGCTGAAAGGATACTCCTAAAGTAATAATAATAATTTATGACCGACGTGAGCTTTTCCTGGAAGAATTTGTCTTATTTTTAGTAACAATTAAAAAAATGAGCCCGAAAGCCCATATCTCTGGCAAAGTAACCTATGTTAGACATGTCATGTCTTACTTGTCGGGTCCAAAAAGAATTCTTAACGAATCAGGAGCAGGAAAATAATTGTGGAGGGACCCTGACCTCCTATGGCGTCTCTATTACCGCTATAACTCAACCAAAGTTTTAATGAGCCCCTTTGTCCCTCTGCAAACGTCGTGGCAGGGTTAAACTATGATTAACTTTAACTGTAGTTCAAACTCGCCTTAAATAATTGCCATTTACTATCGCTCTTTGCATATTTTCGGCTAAATTCACTCGCTTCTCCTCCTTCACAAACAATTTGTATGTTTGTAGCGCGTTGTTTGCTGTTTGATGCCTTGTCTGTCGTGGCTGTCTTGACGTTGATCCACACTAAAATTAATGCGCTTGCTTCTGTTTTCCTGATTTATATATTCCTGGTACCGTTAACTATTTGTGCTTAAAATGTGATAAATATATATTTTTTTTTTTCTTTTTTTTGTTCGCTTAGACCATCTATTTTTTGCTAGGAAATGTGTCGTAAATTTGTACAAATTTGTTAAGCCTGTTAATTGCTAAACAGCAGGAGGTCACCTACTGAGGATTTTGAGATGCATATCGGTAAGGGGCCACGAAAGGGGGGGAAAAATTAAATGGAAGCCGTAAGCTAAAGGAAAACAAGTAGGAGAGACTGTATAAAATAAGTATTAGGAAATTTGTTAACTGAGGTAGATGTATGTATGACCTGTAGAGGCTTTAAACTTTTTCTGCTACCAATGTGGGCATATTTTATAAATTCAAATAATATGCATTTGGTAGGCGTCCAAAGTACTCCCAGCTTTACAAAATTTTAACAGTAGTGTAACAAAATTTGTAAAAAAAAAAATGGGCAGTGCCACGCCCCCATGGCATACAAACTTATCATAACATAAATATTTGACCAAATTAGTTTATTACTCTCGCAGAAACGGCTCTGAGTTATTATCCAACAAAATCAGACAATTTTTTCACTTATGTATAAGTGGGCGGTGCTACGCCTCTTTATAAAAAATTTGGACCAACTTATAAAATCTACCAAGTTTCATTAGTGCAGCTGCTTTTATTATTGAAATATTACATTTTAAATATTTGACGAAATCTTCGATATCGAAAAAAGGGGCGTGGTTATGATGCGATGTTGCCCATTTTAAATTACAATAGCTTGAAAGTAACCTCCTCGCCAAATTTGATTCTCATTGCTTACTAGATTCTTCTGTTCATTCTTTGAACTTTTGTAATATGGAAGTCTATATCTCTCTCGATTATTATATACCGTTATAAACCACCGTTACGTGGATAAAACTATAATACTAGCACTAGTGCAGTTGGCTGTTCGTTTAACCAATTTTGTTAAATAGAACAAATCTGAAGTCAAATAAATTATCATTTGTCACTGCTATTGGAGTATATCTTGAGATATTTTTAATCTACTAGAAACTAAATCCATTAAAAAAGCACAAACTATCATCCAATGGAGGAAAGATAAAATACATTTGTAAATATATATACGTTGACACTTGAACATATGTACATACTCCTACAACAATGCTGAAATGGCACAGTAATACACTATCTGTCTGTCGCTGGATAAATCCGCTTTGGATATGTATGTATGTACATAGTAAATACTAAGGGCAATAGAGACATTCGGCCCTGCGTTATTTTCCATGCGTATTTTTCTACGTTTTCATATAAAGAAGCTTGAAGGCCCTTTCAAAAGATATCAAAAATGTTGTTATTTTCCTCAGAACAGGGACACAAAAAGACATAAGGGTTTAAGTCTAGAGTACGCAGTTCTGTAGTAGCCCGCCAGAGTTGCTTGAAATTAATCCGCTTTCTGAAAATTAAACAACCATATTAAAATATTGAGTTTTCAACATCATCGTATGCCACTACGATTGTTCTAATCACAATCCAAAATTAGACATTTTAGCAAAAGTTTTGCGGAATCGAAATCGGTCTACAATAAAGTTGCTAAAACAAAAAAAAATTAATTAGTTAAGTAAATTTCAAAAAAATTTAACTATAAATTTGTAGTAATTAACTCTGAATTTCCTGGAACCAATTATTCTTTTAAAACTGACGTCTTTTTCCTCACCATTTTTTTTTTAAGTACAGCCTAATGTATTTCTACATGAATAAACATCCTTAGTGTAAATGTGATTGTTTTATTTTCGTTTTTAAGGAATTATCGTCTTCTGTTTGTTGTCATTACACAAACAATGTTAGTACATATTTCTTCCCCAAAACGACTAGGGAGTCCCTCTTCTATGTAGGCAGACTTGTTGAGAGTCACAACAACATTCTGGCACTTGGGAGCGATAGTGTTAAATGTATCATCATTAAAGTGCAATTTTACTAAAATTTTGTAAAAACTTGGTAGATGTTTATATTGCTGGTGATAGATAGCGATATTTTTGGAAGTGCAAAGCAGGGATAGGAAAGATTTTGACTTTTGTAAGCCAATGCAAATTTGAAGAATTTTTTTATAATATTACAATTAAAGTGAAATGTTAAATACCAAAAAAATTTTATTGTAAAAATTAGACGAGGGGATTTTATTTTTTTTTTTTCAGGCTATACGTATTTATGACTATATATGACCAAGAATAATAATTTTTATTATTTGTGAAAATATTTATTGTATATATTTTTTTAATAAATTCTTTTATGAATTATAAATATAATAATAAATTTCGGTTTTGTTAAATTTCTTTATTGAAAAAATTTGTTAATGTTTTCTTCACCAATAGGCTATCAGAACGATGGTTTTGATATTCATTTTCATTTTCATACCAATTTTGAATTATAAGAACTTTATGAAGCTTTTTTGTTTTTTTATGAATAAGGGGGCTAAGTTAATGAAAAAGAAAAATAATTTTTATTATTTGTGGAAATTTTTATTGTTTTCAGATTTTTTTAAACATTTTCTTTACTACAAATTACTATAAGTTTTTTTTGGAATAGAAAAGTAAAACTTCGAGACAAATGCCATAACTTTTTTACAAAACAAATTTTTAAAGTTGCTAGACTTTCTCCCCAGAAAATGTTGGGCACCTTCTGTAAACCATTACGCTATCAGAACATTGGATTGTTGTATAATGTTCTGAAGTGTAAGTTTCTTCTCTATAAGGAATAATAAATTCTTGACCATTTTTTTTTTTTTTTTTTTCAACTATCGTAACGAACCGCTTACGAAACGAACTTTTGTTGAACCCTCCTAAATAAAGTAGCTACAAGAATCTTTTGAAGTAAGTAAAATGGTATTTACTGTGTGAATAGTGGATTTCTGCTTTTGCACATGCAGAAAAAGCTTTCTTACCGTTTAGGTTTATATTCGCCATAATCTTTTGTCAACGAGTTAAAACAAAATGATTAATGAAGTACTGAAATTGGCATACGTCACTTAAATGCTGGATACATTTTTTCTGCTGTTTTGAAAACAACAACAAATTAAGCGAGCAGAAAATGATTTAAGCAATCTCGCAAGCGACAGGCTAACTTTTCGTGATAACTTCGAAATTTTTTCGGCATCGAATTTTGTGATGTTTCTGGAAGGTTCTCTGCAGTAGTTTTAGACTTAACTTTGATCTATTAGACAGTGTGTCGGCGGGATTTTGGAATCATATCTGAGATGATGTGTCTGTTACTTTTAACACTTTTCACTGATAAGATGGTGATGTTTCTATCATTCTAGAAGACCTCGGTTCGAAGTCTTTGGATTGCACTAAAATCAAAAATAATAATTGTATAAGTGGTATTATCAACTGGTAAGCTCTTGGAACTTCTGGCACTCTTCCGTCATACTTTCGGGATCACAAAAATGAAACGGATACAAAGAGAGAGAAACGTCGAAGAAATAGAGACAAACTCGAGCTTCTCTCATTCTACTACCCCACCCTAAAAATAAACCAAAACCCGCTTCGGAAAGTAGTTTTTTCGGTAACAAAAATTACAAAAGCGCCTACCAATAAGAGCAACACATTCGATAATTATCTCTACACACAACAAAATTTGCATTGCAAGTCATATAGCGAGCACGCCAGATAAGCCAAAGCAGCACTCAATGAATGTAACGCTAAATTGCAAATCAGCTGCACATGCGCAAATGCAAAACGCACCGCACCGCCTATTTTGCTGTCACCGCTGCGAGTCTTATAGACGAGTTGGTGGTGTGCTGTCGCCCCATCCATTAACGCACAAATGCGAAATTCACGCTGCAGCTGCATTATCAATCACAACAAAAACAAACAACAACAGCGTAAATTGGTGAACCATCAAAGCCAATAACCGAAAAGTGAATGATGCGCAAGATGAGTTAAGCACGTAGAACCGTGAAGTAAGAATTATTTCGTAAATGATGGCAAGAAGATAAATGTTTTGCGCAAAAAAAAAAAAACAAAAAAAACAAATGGCGATGAGAAGAGGAAGAGCTTATTTGTTCTTGTGCTTAAATTTACTTAGCATCTGAGCTCTGATTATGGGTTCATACGCATGTAATACTAATTGTAGGCATTGAGCTGTTTGCGCCTGCGTTGTTGTTGTTGTTGTTATGTTGCGAGTATGAAGGCGGCAGCATTTTTAATGAAATTCCAGTTCAGCTTTTAGATATGCATCTGTGGCAGTAATTCAAGCGGTCGGCGGCATGCAATTCTTCAGAAGTTACCAAAAATTTTAGCTGGTACATCAGAAGTGATTACACACAAAAACAACAACAAAACTGGAAATTCACAAGAAAGTGCGAACTGAACGATTGTGGCAGCAAGTTTTTGGAAGTGACCCAATCAAAAGCAAAACATTTCCTGGAGCTTCAGTTGTTGGTTTATGCAAAGGTCAGAATGGCTATAATGTGACAGCAGTGTCGGAGCCACAGGGTGTTTCGGAGCCCCATTTACCAACTTTAATGCTTATTGATGACAGAGGAGATTCTTCGCATCAACCGAGCAACGAGAGCTACCGACACTTTCGGTCCTTCAAACTTGCCACTGCTGAACCTCTCTAATTTCTTTATTTCAACCATACCGTATTTTTCAATCAAACCTTGCCTGTTAGAAATCATATTATCTATGCAAATTTCAATTCATTGTTGTTTTTGTTGTAGTTTAAAATTGTGAATTCTTGCATAACTTGTTGTTCTACGGCACTTTGTAGCTATTTCACTTCCGTTTAAAAAGTGCACCTACGAGCCATTGTTGAAACATTTAACTCGTATAAGTTGCATCACCGTTGCATTCTCCATCAAGTACCCTCAGCATATGACCCTTTCCCGCCGCTCGCTTAACACTCTCCCGCGGCATTTTACTAAAAATCTGCACGGCAGTTGGTAATTTGTTAAGTAAGTAGTTTCATATTCAGCTTGACTTGCAGCTTTTGACTCACGGATTAGCATAATAAAATTGCAAGTTGTTGTACTCGGCTTACTTTGGGATCGCATGACTTTTGAAGGGGGGGACTAATAAAGGTGCAGAAATAACATCAATGTCGTTTACGAGATATAAATGGATGCATACAAGAATGAATAGAAAATTATTAGGTGGCAACATTCTATGGTTAGCCTTGAAATGTTTTCGTTAAATATTGACAATTTTGTTAGGTGGCAACCTTGTTAAAACTTAGTAAGTGGCAACACTTAATTCCGATCGCTTGAAACTAATCATTTTCCTTTAAACGAAAGGCGCCTAAAGTTGGTAAGGTCGCTTTAGAGATCATATTATCAGGATATATGTAAAATATAAATATATGTATTCACATTAGGTGGCAACCCTATATTTAGTATTGATGTATATTGGAATGAATTTCCGCCATATCATGCCAGATTTGGCTTTGTAGCAAGCCAGTTTCGGTGTCCTGCCAATCTCATGGCTTTGTTTCATTCTCTAACTCAAAAATATGACCGCATCTCATTTCATTAAAATTAAAATCGACAAGTGGCAACCCCATAAAAATAGTCTTAATGTCACCACTTGAGAAGATGAGCTTTAAATATAGCAAAGCAGAAGTCCATCTAAATGCTGTGAGTAGTCTTCCAGCCAACACCAAGAAATAAACATAACTAGGTGGCAACCCTAGGAGGAAATAATAGCTAGAATTATTGTTGTTAAAATTTAGCATAGAATAGCTTTCGTCTGGTAGTCATAATAGCGTATCCCAAATACTTTTCAAACCATTTTTTTATAGGTGGCATTCTTGTTAAAACATGTTTAGTGGCAACACCTAGCTAGAAATGTGTCTTCATTCCCAATTTCACCTGTATTGGGTGAGGCATTTCCGAAATTTTGCGGTATCGTTTCTCTTGCGTGCTTGTTGCAGTTTTGTCTGTTTGCTCGAACCTTTTTGAAAAAGTTTTAAGAGGTATTATTAATTTAGAGTTTGTTTTTAATGAACCGAGGAAACGAAAATTCGTCAATCCCCCCTCTGATCAAAATATATTAGTAAATATTAGTGTACGATACCAAGAAGTGTTTTTAAACCCCCATCTCATGGCTCATATACGCATCTGCTCATGCGCCAACATCACAATCAATGTCTCGCCATCGCTCATCATCAGCTCATCAACATCAAGATCAACCAAAAGGCGCAACAGCACACTAATAGCTCTTCGACTTGTACACAGCGTCCGCTACATCGCACGCTTCTTTTCACTTCTGGTCTTCTTTGAATGCTGTGGCGGTGGTGGCGGCGGAATTGGAGAACGCGGCTCCACCAGCGCATGCTCAATTAAATGTTTCTGCGCCTTTTCATTGCCACCCAACCTTAGCCAAGCCGACAATGCTATTCCTGCTGCGCTTGCTGCATGTCCATCAGTTCTAAGCACTTATACATACACACAGTCATACATACATATGTACATCCATCAGCTCTAGACTCACATGAAAGTACATTATTAATGTTGCAATTTTCAGACGTTTTCGAGGTGCTTGACCGATTTGCGCCAAGCGCTTTGTGCAATTTCAACTGCCGTCTGTTGGCCTTTACTTCCACTTCCCAAGAGTGATGTTTGTTGTATGTTTTTGTTGTTCTTGCATGTGCGTGGGTTTTGCTACATTAATTTTTTGCGCATAGTGCTTTTGATTCTCATTATTCTAGTAGTTCCTTTCTTAGTCTTAGTTACAATTTATTGAACTACGGCTCATTGCGTAGTTTAGTTGAAGTGCTCGTCAACATTGTACATAGGAATTGAGGAGCAATTTAGTTGGCGCACCCTGTTAAATTAAGCCGTAAAATATTTTTCTTGGTTACGCTTTTAATTGCACTCAAAGAAGGCGGTAAATTATGTGTAGAAAATGTATGTATGTATGTGTGTGTGTGTATGTGTGTGTATGAATAACTAATTTGCCATCAAGAGAAGATGGAAGCGAAAGTGGAATGAGGAGAAGTGACTTGAAGCCAATTTAGTGATTCTGCGTGATTCTGGCAACCACTCAAACCAGAACAACAACCATCCAAAACCACCTAACTTTTTCGAAGAAAATACGATCCGTTTTAGAAACATTAATCGGTTCTATTCGGTTATGAGAAAACTGAATTTGTTATTTTGTTTCCCGACGATAAGTACAGTAGAATAAAGTGAGAGAAAAAATATTATTCTCTCCCCTCTCAGCATCGTTTGCTTTCTCTAGTCTTAAACACCTTTTTCTGCTTCTTTTTTCGTTCATCCAAGCATTTTTCCTTGCTTCAACCCCCTTTCACTTCACATTATAACTACTCTGCTCATTGCTTTATTATTGATCTTTTTCTATTCTGATTCTCTGCCTCACGCTGTCTCTTTCTCTCCCTCTTTCTACTACTTCTATACCTAAGAATTTAATTTTCTAAATATAGGCGTCGTACCTTCCACTTTTTTTATTCATTATTCGGCATTTTTTAATCGGCACTTGGGTGATTTTTTTTTACAGCAACAAAAAAATGACCAAGGCGAAAAATTATAAGAATTTGAAATGTTTTCTGTTCAAATTTCGAATTAAAAAAAAAACAAATTTATTATTTTATTCACAACTCGCTTATTGTTTGCGAAAAAAAAATCTACTTTATCAATTATAATTAAAACCCACTGTATGCTATCCCACATTCATAAAAAAATAAAATATACAAATATTTTGGGCGACCAGCTCGAGATCTAACTGTGGCCCAGAAGTTTCCTCAAAATACCCCAAATCACGATGCCTCATTCTTATAATCACTTACAACATAATTTATTGGTTATTTATATGCACATGTTGGAATTATTTAAATTCTTGATGGCTATTTGTATTGCGACATGCTGTTTTTAGCACAAAAACTGGAAATACCACCCGCTGAACGATGTCCACATCCATTGTCATACTAATTGTTGTCTAATCATCGCTAAAAGCCCACTAAAAGTTGAGCGTATGATCTGCAAAATACAACAAGTTCAGGATCTTACTTTTTATAAAGTACAACAATTTCAAATCAAAACGCAGCCCGACAGGTATTCCAACGTATTTATACATACATACATACACAGTCTTTTTATATGTATATAAACTAATAAAAGAATCCAAGAATTTAGTTGCTTTATTTGTGATGCATTTGTAACCCAAAATGACATCATAGCCCAGAGCGCTTTAAATCATTTTGTACACGCGTTGCATTCGGCGTGTGTTTTTAGCTCGTTTGATGCAACAATCGGCATGTCTTGTTACTTGTGCGCATGCGCATGTTGCAAGTTTCGCTTTTGCTAGCTTAACGATGCCCGGAATTCTCTGCGTGCATTCCATTTGGCACGATAGGATCAAATTCATCGAATTTGTTAAAAGAAAATTTAGTATCTCAACAAAACTTTGTGCTAGAATATATTGGTATTGAAAATAGCGAAATCAGCCCACTTTATATTTGAAATTTTGGAAGATGAATTTATGCTTTTTGTACTAAAATTTTATAATCTGCAACACTATATTTTTGGGTTTTACAAATAAAAAAAAAATGAAAAAAAAAATAAAAAAATATTTCAAAGTATTCGAAAATTTTTCAAAACTTTTTTGAAATTTGATAATATGTGCACAAGAGTTTAGAATACAAACTTAAAAGCCTCTAACTCTCAGTTTTGTAGGTCTATCAATTTTTTAAGTACAATACTTTAAATTTTAAATTTTTGAAAAAAAATGCTGAGATAGATAGACGTTCTGTTCAATAATTTTGAGAGGAGACATCTTTGAAAAAAAAATTGAAAAAGCGTTTTCATCAAACTAATGCTGAGATGTGGCGGTTCCAAAACATTCTAAGGCAATGCGCTTTTCAAAGAGATCTGAGATATAATTCTTTACAAAAGTTCTAAAAAAATTCAAACAAAATTTGGAAATTAGTTTTTGAAAATGTTTTGGAAGATAATCTTCACAAAAATTTTGAAAAACTTCGAGCAAATTTTGGAAATCAGTTTTCTTTAAACGAATTCTGAGACATGATAATTTCGGAAACAATATTTGAAACAGAGTGTTCTTTACAAAAACTCCCAGACAGGGCGTTTTTGAAAATGTTTTGAGAGAGTATTCTTCCCAAAATTTTAAAAAACTTTGAGCAAATTTTGGAAATTAGTTTTATCTAAGCGAACTAAACAGCTCCATACAAAAATGTTGACATTTTCGAAATAAAAGTTACGGAATTGGTGTCTCATTTCCAAAAATTCTCAGATAGTGCAATTTCGAAAAAACCTTTTGACGTTTTTTACACAAATTCTGAGGTATGAAGAAAAAGATTTTAAAATATCATGTTCTTTTCACAATAAACCTTAAGGAGTCGAAACCATCTAGCAGCAGCTTTAGTTGTAATCGCGCCAAAAACGCCCTCGTCAACGTCGTCATCATAAATGCCCCCATCAGTGCCTTCAGTTCATCAAGGCTGATTGGGCGGTGGGTATTTTGATAGGAACGTAAAATGGTAGCGCGCGCGCATTCCAAGTTCTGCATAAATACCTTTTTGTATTGCACCGATTTGTTCTTGTATTAAATACATACATAGAAAATAGTAGAATGCCTGCTGTGTTGCTGTTATGTTTGTTGTTGTAGCAGCAACTTCTTTCAAACCTCGACTTGGTCTTTTGCTAGCAATTTGTGACTACCAAACGATTTATGGCGCATAAGTTGGTGCAACTTGAATTACCGGCACATGGCGAGATATATATTTACTTAACTATTTGCTATATGCATTTAATTATGTATTTATTTACAACATATTTATGTATGTATGTGTGTATGCATAGTTTTTCTACAATATTTATTTATGTATTGACAGTTATTGTAAATAGTTGTGCGCCTTGCGTGCGTCTTAATGTCTATTTATAAATTTTTAGATTGGTAACAAGTTCAGTTTAATTCACTCAACTTACCGTCGTCATCAACATTTGCCATCAGCAAATAGCAACAATATCAACTACCAACAATATGGTCAACCAACGTTGATGTCAACCTCAAGTCTTGGTCTCCTCAAGCCTTGCAATGCCAACTCATTGCCCATTGCCTATCGTTTGTCTGTTGGCAGCGCCATCACATTGATCGTCAAGTCCATTGGCGTAGTTTCGGAATTCCACATTGACAAGCGCCGGCCAACGTCATCTGCTCAGTTTGCACTTTATATAAGAGGGGGACAAACAAAGGTTCGATATTGAAAATTTAAAAATCTTGCCGATATACATTTGCGGGGGAAAATTGTACGATGATATAAATTTCAAAACTTCCAATTTTTAAGTATTTCAATCATAATAAGAGAAATGATCGTTTTGAAAAAAAAAGTCAATAAGAGTTTGTCAAGAGATAGAATAGTCTTTGGGATAAAATTTAAGTAGAGTGTCCTTTACACAAATTCTGGAATTGGTTGTTTTTAAAAAAAAAAATTGAAATAGGGCGTTTCTGAAAAAAATACTTCCATACAATATCTGCTGTGTTTGAAAAATGAGATAGAAAAACAAGATGAAATAGGGCAACATTTACAGAATCTCTAAGAATGGCCGTTTTTGAAAAAAATCTGATGTCACGTTTTTTGAAAAATAATGCTGATTTTTAAAACAATTCTGAGATATAGTGTTTTTCGAAAAAATGGAAATGGGGTGTTTTTGAGAACGAGAAAAGCGATTTTAAAATAAAAGTTCTGAGTTGTAGTTTTTGAAAAAAAAAAAAAAATGGGAAACGATGTTTTTAAGAACATATTTGGAGTAGGGACGTTTTTGAAATAAAAACTTGAAGCTTTTGAAAAAAGTTTTGAGATTTAGGGGTTTAAAAAAAAAAGCAAATAGGGTGGATTTAAAAAAAGTTTGGCAACGGGGCAGTTTTTTGGAAAAAATTGTGAGATATAGTGTTTTTAGTTTGGAAACAAAAGGAGATACGATGTTTTTGACAAAAATTTAGAAAGTCCGATTTTGAAAAAGTTTTTGAGTTATGTATGGTGTTTTAAAAAAAATGAAGATGGGGTGTTTTTGAAATGAGTCTGAAAACGGCGATTCTGAAAGCATTTTTGAGTTATAGTGTTTACAAAAAAAGAATGGAATGTGGTGTTTTTTAAAACAAATTTTGAGATAGAGCGTTTTTGAAAATAGTTTAATAAAAAAAGCCCATGAAAAAAACTTTTTGAAAAAAAATTAATAAAAAACCGAAAAAAAACTTTTTGAAAAAATTTTCAAGTTACGGGAAGCGAGAAAGGTACGGGAATAGAGACCCAAGAATATATCAACGCTGACTCAAAAGTCATCTAAAACGCAAGACCCTAGTATTTACGTTGTCAAAAAGATCAGTCGAGCTAGTACCAGGAGGTCTGTCAACAACAGAGGAGAGTGTTTGTCATTACTACAACAACAACATAGAAGATTAAGCAAGCTTGGAAAATTTAGCAGTAAAACTTTTTAAATATTAAAAAAAAAGCCTAGCAGCAGAGAATTTAAAGAAAATATTCACTATTCGCCCAATTCATTTCGTCGAACTTTTTTACGTCTCATAACCAATGACTAGCCTTCGTCGTGCTCATCTGCAACTTGCCACAAATCTGCAAAGTCTACGTTTACCTTCATAGGCCACCACCTGAGCTCGCTTGCGGCTTTAACGCAACAGCTGAATTACACACCACATACGGCTGGCTCGGCTTTATGAATGTTCGCTCATATCACTAGGTGTCCATTTATGCCCTTAACCCCACCGCCGCCTTACATTTACCACAATTCTTCCGCTCTTGGCACTCTACACACCCTTCTCCCCTTTTTGGTCATGTGCTGTCAATTTAATTCAAGAGTGTGTTGAATTTCGTTACTCTTCCTGTAGACAGTCTTTAGTTTGCTTTGCTGCGCTTCTTTGTTTTTACTTTTTTTGCTCTCGTTGTCTTTGACTTGGTACTTGGGCGCATTTGGCCTGCTTTGCTGTTTGAGCCTATGGAAAACGCACTTCCTCTTCTTCTTCGTGCGCTGGTAATGAGTAGAAGGTATTTATCATCATTTGTGCGATGAGTTTACATTGCGTGCACATATTGAAGTTGTTCGTGTAAAATGTTGTGAAGAATGTTTGTCTTGTTTTATTTTTTTTTTGTGTGCAAAGTAAGTAAGACGCGGCGTCGGTAGTAGGAATTGCAAGTTTATGTTACATTTGTAGTCGACAATGTCTATTTTTAGGCGATTCGAAATCTAAAAATATCCTCAAGGCATTTCACATTTTGCACATTGGCGTGTTTTTCATCAACAGGTTGTTACTTCCAATCTTAGATGCACATGCGAACATACGAGTACAACAACAACACTATCCAGTGCGTGGCATATTTGGTCATTACACGTCCATACACTTGTAAGGTTGTGATTTGCAGACATTAACAGCGGGAATTTCATTTCTTGTCAGTTTGAATGTTATGGAATGATATTGAAAAATTAACTATGAGTTTACTAGAGGAGAAGAAGAAGAAGCAACAAATTAATGGTAAATGCACAGTTCAAGGACCAATTGATGAGGGCGGTAGACAGAGAGAGGAATTGGTGGTGCCAAAAGTGCATTTAGTACGTCAGAGAGTTAATGCTGCTCTCTTACAAACTTGGTACTGCACTCTGAGTGTAATTTAGTACCGAACGAAGAAGCCGAGCAGTGCAAAAAGAGGTACGAAACAAGAGAAATGAACCGAATGTTCGAAGGTGGAAGAAATCGGAACAATCCTCTAAACTTTTTTAAAGTGTTTTGACGTTACTAACAACAACAAAAAATCATATATCTGATACATACCCTATCACTGAAGAAATGGTAGAAAGGAATTTGTCGTTGAATCTAGAACACTCATCCCAAATCTCGTCTTAACTTCTAAAACTGTTTGTAACATAAATCTCCCATTTCACCGAATTCTGAAAATTACAGTTAATAATTGGAAGGAATTCACGCTTTATAAGCATTTGCAAATTTGTTGTGTGAAAATCTGCTTCCATCTTATCGCGAAAGTAACTTCGCCGGCATAACCAAAATTCAAGCCGATCAAATTAGTCATAATTCGATATGCAAAACGAACTCGCAATAATGTGCAGCAATGATTAAACAACAACAAAAAAGAACGCAACAAAATGCAAGATGTAATGCAATTTGTCATTCAAGGAAAGTAATCAAAAAGTACCCAATTGAAACACTGGGGGATTTCGCCTTACCACTCTCCCAGCTTAAGTATTCATTCCCTCAGATTTTTCACTGTAAGCCAACCAAGTCATTTAGCTGGCAAAGACGTGTAACCGCACTCACATTTTTCAAGTTAAGCCGAGTTGCAATTGGTCGATCGCTCATTAGGTTAAACCCAAGCAACTTGGTGTGATGCTGACAACGAACGATGTCAAGTGAAATTTTTCATGGAATTTCTTTGCCGATTATTTGTTTGGTAGCAGAGAGCGTGAAGGTTTTGATTTTTAATTTTTTATGAAAAGATGTTGAAACTAAAATTAAATCAAAAAATAAAATTTAAATCGAAAATTAATGTTGAAATTTGCTCTAATCAAAGCTAATATAATATTCAATATTTTAATTAATTTGTTAAGACCAATTCAAATTTAACTCACTCATTTTTTCAATCGATAATTTTAGTTAAATATAGGTTAAATTTTTTTCTTTCAGTCAAAAAATTAACTTAAAAGCTGCATTAAATTGCAATTAAAAAGATTTGTTAAAGGCTGGTTAAAATGAACTTAAACTTTTTTCCTAAACTTGAATTTTAATTTTTTAATTTTAAAATACAATTTTAATTTTTTCCAAACTTTACAAATTTTAATTTTTTTTAGATTTAAAATTTTTTATACTTACAAATAAAAACTTCATTTTAAAACTGGTTTCTGCTTTTTGAATCAAAAATGTAAGTAATAACCTGACTTTTACTTTAAAGCTTTAAGTTGACTTCAGCCAACCATGAGTGTCAATGTGATAGTACAAAAACGTTTGTTAAAATTAAATCTTAATTTTAGAGTTACAAAAATATATGTTAAAAGCTGCTATTATTTTTAAGCAAACATTTCATAAAAACTGACTTTTATATGGAAAGCCAAACAATTTAATTTAAGAACAAACTCGTTAAGTCAGAAACTCAAGTTAAAGCTGACTTTAATTTTTCAACCAAAATCGAGATAAAATTGGACCTTTTAATGAAAAAATTTATAAAACAAAGTCGAATTTATTTTTTAAGAATAAGCATTTGCTTAAAACTGACTTTTATATGGAAACAGCAAACATTTTAACTAACAAGACACTTTTTAAGTCAAAAACTAAAGTTAAAAACTTACTTTTATTTTTGAAAATTAATTTAAATACGTATTTTATCATGCAAAAAATTATAAAAAAAAGTTGAATATTATTTTTTTGAGACCAGAATTAAAGTTAAACACGACTTTAATTTTAACCTATGTAAATAAATTGAGTTTTATTTTTTAGATCGAAAAGTTATTTAAATTTGAAATAAAAAATTTATGAAAAAAGTATAATTTATCTTTTAAGAACAAACATTTGCTTAAACTGACTTTTATGAGGAGAGTCAAAAAATCTAAGCGGAAAAGAGACTTTTTAAGTCAAAAAGCTGACTTAAAATCGGACTTTTAATGAAAAATTTATAAAAATAAGTTCAAGCTTCGTTTTTAAGAATAAAATTAAAGACGACTTTAACTTTTTACATAAATAAGTTTTTCTAAAAGTTAAATTAAATTTTTAGACCGAGATATTTATACTCACTTTTTTTTTTTAAATTAAATTTCAAAAGCTGACTTTACATTTTTTTGAAAAGCTTTTTATATTTTGAATCAAAAGTTCAAACTAGAGCTGACTTGGACTTTTTCAAACTCTTTTTTAATTAAAAGTATATGGTTAACTCAGCTTACTTAAACTTTTAAATCCAAAAAGACTTTGAGAACATATTTAAAACTTCATAATTTTGGATCCAAGACATTTTAAGTCAAAAATTTATGTTTAAAGTTGGCTTTTTGTAAGTCCAGAATGGTTACTTTAAGTAGACTTTAATTTTTTAATTAAAAACTAGAGCGTTAAGTTGACTTCCATTTTTTAAAATATAAATATAAAGTTGCGTTTTATTTTAGAAGGGAAATGAAAAGCTGTCTTTAATTTTTTAAATCTAAGTTTTAAGTTAATACGTGCTTTCTACTTTTAGCATAAAGTTGGCTTTTATTTCTGTGCCATTTTAACATAACAACTTAAGTCGACTGAAAAAGTTAGACCAATCAAAACTTTTTCTGGCGATTTTGAATAAGAAAATCGTGCAAGTTTCCAAGACTTTTATCGGTCTTATATTATTTTGTATATAAACGATTGAATCTAACTGGCGCGGCTAAGTTGTGAAGCATTTTGGTTATTTGAGAACGACAGAAAAAGTTTTGACTGGTCTAATTTCTTAAGTCGACTTAAGTTGTTATAATAAAACGACACAGATTTTATTAGATCGCAATATTCCAATATTAAATTGACTATCTCCTTGATATCTGTCTCTTTGCATAGAAATTTCAACTATCGATCCCTGGTATGCAGACGCTAAAGCGTAACATACATACATACCTACATAAATCATCAGACACAGTGCGGAAAAAGTTGTCGTGTGACGTCACATTGCATGTTTGGCAAAGTTGAGTTGGTAGAATGGAATTCTAAATGAGTAATCTTGTATTATTTGCTTTCATTGAATTGCATGGGTGTGTGTGGCCTGGTCAATACTCAACCCACAGGTAAGGTATGTATGTATGTACAAACACAGAATGTGCCACATATGGCTGCATGCAACATAATTTTATGCTTTCATAATAAATCTACTTAAAAGTTGGCACACGAAAAGAAAGGTGCAGCCAAGTGAATTTTGTGAGAATCTTCTTTTTTGTTTTCTACCTCCACTCGAATTTCTCTTGTTTGATTAGCCTGAAAAGTTGGCTACATACATGCATACATATAGAGATTGAAATGAATATAAGAAGAAGCAGCGCATAATTGTAAATCATCATTAAGTTTGCTTTTTTATTCTTTAGTTCACATTTTATATTTTTCTTTATTTTTATTTTTTTGTTTTTTTTTTTTTTTGCTTGCAGTAAAAGGCATATTTTAAGTTGTTCAATGACACCAAAGGCTTTGCTTGAAAAATTCCATTCGCCTCACTGTTTCTGTAATAAATGTGAGAACTTGGTTGTAGGTGAGGTCTCTGACTTGCTACAAACAATCCAATTAAACATTCCAACAAATTTCGAAGCGCATAAATTGAACGCGTTTGCCATTTCTACTGCAATTCGACCAAACACACTTCATCAATTGAATTAATTCGCTTCCCATTACATTTCACTATCAAAGTTCTTATTCTGCGCAGAGTTGCAATTCAATTCATTGCCAAGCGCTTTTCTAGCATTTACACGTACAAGCACTCACTTAGTAATACTACTTACATATGCTGATTTATAGATATGCCAATTGTTTGTTAGTGTTTTGTGTAACTGAAGTTGGCGCCTTTAACGTGAAGTGTGTGAGACTACATATATTTAGTTTATTACATTCTTTATAGTTTTATTGTTTAAGCACGATGGATTTTTATGACTTTGTTCACATGTAGTATATTTAAAAACTCCACCTAACTATCATATAAACCTGAAGCGAATCATAAACAAGTGAAGTGAAGATTGATTTAATTAACTTGAAACAAAATTGTTCTAACATCTTCATGTAATCGTAGGACTTTTGGAGGGCAAATATGTAATTAGAGTTGATTTCAATTATTTTTATATTACCCTAACTTTTACGGCCAAACTTAAAAATTTGGTGTTAAAATAAATGTTAAACATGCTTTAAAAATCAGCTTACAAGTTACACTAATAAAATGGCGACGCTATAGTGTAAGTGAACATGCATGCTTGAGCCTATCAATCGCTGATAGGGATCGTGTGGAAGCACGTGGGGTAGGTATTAAGGTATTAATAACAAACAAAAAGTAAAATAAAATAGAATTAAACAAAATAAAATAAAATAAAATAAAATAAAATAAAACAAAATAAAATAAAATAAAATAAAATATAATAAAATAAAATAAAATAAAATAAAATAAAATAAAATAAAACAAAATAAAATAAAATAAAATAAAATATAATAAAATAAAATAAAATAAAATAAAATAAAATAAAATAAAATAAAATAAAATAAAATAAAATAAAATAAAATAAAATAAAATAAAATAAAATAAAATAAAATAAAATGAAATGAAATGAAATGAAATGAAATGAAATGAAATGAAATAAAATGAAATATAGTAAAATAAAATGAAATAAAACAAAGTGAAAAAATATGTAAAATAAAATAAATTAAATTTAATTAAACTAAATTAAATTAAATTAAATTAAACTAAATTAAATTAATTTAAATGAAATTAAATGAAATAAAAAAATCGCTAAAACGATTTTCATATTTTTTATTTAACATATTTTGCAGTGAGCTTCAAAGCTTTAGCACGACCTTATTAAGGAGAATTAAATTTCTCTCTTAAAAGTTGATCCACTTTATTGTTTAAGTATTAAAAAGCAATAACTTTTAACTAAAATTTTAACAACCACTGCCTTAAAGCGAAATTTAAATTGGCTCGAATTTGTAAAGTTTGCATTTATTATAGACTTCCATAAAAAAAATTCGCAATTGCACTAACAACGACAATACATGAACTTAAGCTAAAGACATTAAAGAGGTTAACAGAAGTTGCAATTTTATTTAATAAAATAAATAAACTCGTTTTTGAATTAACAAATGCAAGCGAAGTCTCACTTCTCTATGTAGTGCAGGTGTGTAAGAATTTGAGCGGAAATGTGGGCAAATATAAATAAGCATATATTTGAGTTTATGACTAGTGCAACAAAGCCGAAAATTTCACAAAAACCAAAAAAACAGGAAAAACTTGCCAGCGATACGGTGACAGTTCTTTGCGCATGCGCAACGTTAAAACGACTCAATTTATGCGTTTTGTTCTACGAAAATGTTTATTTTTGGAGAAAGTAAAAAATTTAAAACAAAGTGAATCTGTAGACAAAGTTACGCATACATGAAATTAGAAACGATGCCAAACTGAAATAAAAAGGAAAACTAAAAATCGTTCAAACAAACCGAAAAATGCGTAGAAATTCAAAAAAGCGTCGCATAGCAAAATAGCGCATCGGAGCTCATTTCGCACACATCAGCAAGTGCACCACACATTGACTTAAAAGAAAGATGACACCGATTTTGAGAAACTATCAAAAACTCATCTTAAATTACAAATATTTTATTAAAAGATCAGAGAAAGTATTTTGATGTTTGTTGGGTTGTTTGTGGAAGCTCCGTTTTTTGTTATTTCGTATTCTTTTTAAGATAATTTTTTTCCTTTTGACTGTTTGTACGTCATTCGCTTCTTAGTCAGTGGTACGTAATTGATTTTGCTTTACTTTGACGTCAGAAATAATTATGTCTTTTGGAGTTTTAGAAAGGAGGATATTTGACGAAGCAACTGATTTCGAGTTTGATTTTTTTTGCGTTGAAACTATTAATCTATTGTTCTGACTCATTTTTGTCAAAGCACGCACTGAATTGAAATATATGTGACTTTGATTTAGACAGTCAAATGTAAATGTAAATTAAAAGGATCGGTGTTGCCACTCAGGATGATTTAGGGAGTTGCCGGCTTCTACTTTTTTTCCGATCGAAATATACCAATATGGTTCCAGCGTACGTCTTATTATTAAAAAAATATTTCCAGGCAGGGTTGCCATCTTTATATATTTTTATATCTTGGCATATCGGCTATTATCTCAAAAACGTCGTCAAACTTTTATATGAACTTTTGAACAAAAGTAGTATGATACATTTAAAACTCTCGTTTTTTAGCGTTGGCCCTAGAAATTTATTACAGTGCTGCCACCAATTAGATTTTTTAGAAATTTAGTGAAATATGTTGGTATGGATATCAAACGATCGGTATTTTAAGTCCCTTTTTTACAAAAATATTTCTATACACATATTACCACCAAGAGTTGCCACCTAATTCCATTTAAAATCATCGTCTTTTAAGTCTTATCCGAGGATTTGTCAATTTGAAAAAGTGCCGACTTTGACCCCTCTAGCTCTCTTTTCTGTGAAAGTGACTAAGCAGATTTTTTTTAGCTTGAGTAATTTCCGAAGTATCTAAAAAAAAATTTTAAAAACCCCGAAAAAATTTAAATTTCAAATTTTGTGGCAAATTTACAAAAAATATTTCTAATTTTGCGCAAAGAGAAAATCTTTTAATTCTTACTGAGAACACGCAAAACATAAGCGATTTAGTTCTCGTAGAATGTACTCTAAATGATCGCAATCGTTGTAAACGGTGTAACACCTTCGTCTAGAAATTGGCTGCAAATGTCAAAAGTCAATTCAAAAATGAACATTTCCTATTAAAACCCTATCACTAAAAACAAAAGCACAACACGCAACAAATAATAACTAAACGCTTTGACATTCAAATGAAGAATGAGCGCTGAAATTAAATAAATCAAAAGCAATTAATCCACGAATACAAATCAATCAAAACAATTTTATCAAATCCATACGACCTTTACAAAATAAAAACATTATAAAACAAACGACGTCCGGTAACAATTATCATTGATGAAGTTAAAATTATTAAATTTAATATGTAAATTGACTAACAAAGCGTTAAGCATTGAGTGCATCCGTTGGCCATACATGACACTTCTTTAACTGACAAGCGCGGCGAAGGCAAATCAAAGAACTAAATTCGGCACAAACTAATTGAGTTGTCGCTGAACAAATCAACAAAGCAACAAAGCTTAAGGAATTTCAAAAAAATATGTATATTTTTATGTTAATATGAGGAGCAAATAAAATATAAATAATCAACAAAAATGCAACCAAATGCGAACGTGGTGTGCAAAGTGATTGAGATAAAATTTTATAGCCGAGGGTGAACAATCATAATAATGTCATTATGGTGTTGTTGCACATTAAAAATGAATAATAAAAATTAAATTCACTGCCCATTTAAAAAGCGATTCAATAATGATTAAAATTGATTTAACACATGTTATTAAAATGGGGGAAAAAACTTGTGAATAAAGCGATGTACTTTTAGCAAATAGGTACCAACGATTTTGCTAAAGCACAAAAGACTGAAGAAACGAACTTGCTCGATGTTAATGTTGCAAATACATAGTATAAGAAAGGTATAAGATAAAAGCTGTTACTTAACAGAAATATATTGTAAGAGCATTTCACGGCTTTTTGCAGACTTTAAAGCAGAAAATTTTATTTTAGTTTTCAGTATGAAAAAATAAAGAAAAGCCTGTTTAAAAATTTTAATTAAAAAATTTATTTTATTTTTTTAATTTATTTGGCTGAACATGTAAGACATAAATCTTTTAATGTGCATCAACATAACTAAATTCACAACAAAAAGTACAAAATATATTTTTACAAATTTTTAATTTTTTTTTTTTGTTTTTTTGTTTTTTAATTTTGCATTTTTTATTGCCAAAGAAAGTATGCAAAATTTTTAAAATTGTTTTATATGCCAAAACAGCGACTGTTATTGTTGTAAACATGTGTGCTTAACCCATTACAACATAATAAACTTTCATACAAATAAGAACAAGAATATGCAAGTATGCACTGTAGGGGTCAACAAGCTGCCAATGACAAAAAAAATGAAAGTGAAGTGAAAGTAAATTTGTATTACAAAAAAAAAAACAAAAAAAAGAAGTTTTGTGACATTTTTGTTGTTAAGCAAGTGACAGTTACAGGCTGTTAAAGCCACTAACAAAAGTAAAAGCTCCAATAAACTAACTTCACTACACACACACGCACGTGCATTCAACTCCGCTTAATCGTACATATGTCACAAATTATAAAGAACCGTTATTTTTCAGCATAGTGCCGCTCTTTCATACAACTACAACTTGCTTTTGTTTCATTCTTTTGTTTGGCATTCTTTTACTTTTTGTTTTGTTTTGTTTTGCTTTCAAAGGTTGCTTTGATTAGGTCGTTAGCTTGTGTGCGATATGATCAGCAGAGGGCCCAAAACAGTTTCATTTGAATTTATAAATTTTTTTGGCGTAAAAAGTGTTTTTTCTTTTTCTTTGCCTGCTTCATTTACTTTTATCATTCAAAATTGCGCTTTTGTCTGTGAGAGCTTAAAAATGCCACAACGAGAGCTTAGCAAAATTTTTGCTCGTAAATTTTTAGTTTTTATGCATTACCACTTAAGCTCCTTTTTACCACCGTCACAATTTTGCCTTAATTGTTCTGATTTTTTTTTTAGTAAGAAATTTTGCTTTCTCTCATTTTGTAAAAGCACAAATCAGCTTTGTTTATTGAAAAGTTAAAGGTTATTGATATCTGCTAATTTCGGCTTTTGTTAGCTTTTCTTAGACGTCACGAAAAAATTAGCACTCAAACAAACAAAAATGCTTCATGTTCTATATTTCGATTCGTGTGTTCTCAATATGCACGAGCATAACTATTTTTTTCCGCCCTTTGCGTAGTTGTGCAGTTCTCAAATGGTGAGCCCAGCTATTTACCAATTTAAGGTTAAGCCATTTTTTTCCAATTTTGTTTTCAAATTAGTTAGTCATTTAGTCATTGAGATATTAGTAAACTGTCTTTCATATGGTAACATTTATACACCTTCAACATGCATGGCAATGCTGGCCAATCACATGTCAAAAAATTGAAGCAGCACACAAAGTGAAGAGCAGCGAAAAAGTGAATTATCAAAAACAAGTTTCAGGGAAGTGCGCAATTGTAAAAAGAAATTTAATTTAAAATATGTGTTTGCGCGGTTATACATCAAATAAAAAAAATTGTGAATTGTGATACTATTTAAATGCATAGAAAGAAAAAAACTAAAAGTGAGGTTAGGCAGGCCATGTGGTTTTCCTTTTCATTTGAATCTAATGTTTGAGTTCAAATTGATATCAAAGTGTTTCTCAAGTAATTATTAGCCAAAATAGCCATATGAAAGATCTTAGAAGACTGCCAGAGGATTACGGGAGAGTGTGTTACCAACAACAACAACAAGTCCTTCTATAAGTAGTCCGATGATTCTGATGTATGCATTTTTTGGAGTTGGATGAAATTGCCACTTCTTCAAAGACGGGTCTAAATATTCTCTTCGAAACTTTCAACACACTATATAATAGCAACAACAAAAACATACTATTATCTTAGATGTCCTCGAAGTGACTGCGGTGAGTAAACGTTCTTGCTCGACCAACCTGTTTTCAACTTAAATTTATCTAATTTAATGGCCAAACATCCTTAAATCATTGATTACCTAATTCTTAAGAATTTTACTTTTCTCTTCGCATTTGCAACAACAATTTCTTGATGCCAAACAAGCAAAACTTGCAATAACGAATTGCAAACAAATGCCGCCAATTAAATGTTCAGCGCCTGCGCACACAAACTAAGCAATATATACGAATGTCAATAATTAAAACCAAATCAAGCGAAAAGTTAAAAAAAACAAGTACTACAATTAAAAAGAAATAGCAAAAAAAAATAAAAAAATAAAAAATTTTAAAATAAATACCCGTTTGCACCAAACATTTTAGTTCTCTTGCAGGCGGCAAAGTGTTTTGCATGCAGAGTACCAATTTGCATAACAAATTTTAGCAACAACAAAAATGAGCATAAACAAATCAATGAAGTGAAGCCATCTAAAACTGCTAAATTTCCAATTCTAACCAAAAATGCTGGACGTTGCGTTCAAAGTCAGTTGCTTGGCTGTCTACAAATTGAACTCAATTAGCAAATTGTTGGTAGTTAATTTAGAATGTTAGACACCATATACAATATCATCGTTTTAAGGCAGTTTAAGAGTGGCTCAAACATCTTTTAGTGATAGTAAGAAGCAATGCTAAGCAAAAGCGTTGATCGTCTTTCCCGCAGGCAACCAAAAATGAGCATCACCTAAGCTACTCACTTGACCATCAACATCCATCAAACAAAACAAGTTGTGAATTCATTATTCAGCATCGTTTTAAAGGCAACAGAAGGCAATTCTATGAGTTTTTTAAGGCCATTTTAATCACCCTCAGCTTAGACTCTGCAAATCAAACTATATTAAGGACTTCAGATCAGTATCGGTTTTGCTCAACGTCGTTTAATAAAGCCGTATACGCTCGATCTCGTATCATGAATGTTCTCAATAAATTTGAGTATCTTGAAGAACTGGACTTACCAAGCCTTAATCCACAACGATATGTTCCAATCAACAAGTCAAGAAGGGGATTTAGTGTCGAAAGAACCTGCAGTCTGATTTCGAAGTAATTGAAGCCGGTTTAATGGAGCGGACCGAACATACCGTAGATCCAATTTGAAGGAGCTCATCCAATCCTATTTTGTATGAGACTTCATATAAGAGCTCCATTCAAAGTTTGAACACCTCGGCCAATGCTTTTCCGTTTCCTTGTTGCTTTTCAGTCGAGATTTTTTCACTCTCATCACCTCCTTAGCTATTTGGCCCTTAGTTAGCAGTCTGCTCAACCTTCTAAACAATCTTGACCTTCCAACAAAGCACGATAACAGACTATCTTTTGCAAGTTGAGGCCAATTGGGGATCGCAAATCGGTCTCCACGATCTCTCGGGTATTTCCATCGGAGTAGTGGTCCCCTCTTTCTCCGTTTCTACCATTGATTGCCGAGAACAATACCTTTCGTGCCGAAGCATCTTCATCCATTCGCCGGTCAGCATTTTTTGTATCGGGGGTGTTGAGTATTTTCCTGAATTTTTCTATGAAAAATCTAAAACTTTTGTACTAAAAATTTTTTTTCTCACCAAACACGAATCTTGATTTTACAAGCTGAACAAACTTTTTTTTATTAACAAAAACAAAGCAATTAAACAACATATCGGCATTTGTAAATAAAAATAATTTTCACGTAAATATCTCAGTTAATTTATGAGATCCATAGTATTATTTCATTGCGTAAATTTTCTAAGGACCACCCCGGCGTCAATTAGCAGCATCAATTTAAGTTACGATTGTGTTGCATACGTGCGTGAATATGTATGCATGCATAAAGCTAGATATGTATGAATGTATATTTGTATGTGAGCTGACATATTAACACCTATTAAAGACAATCAAAAAGTATCGACTGTCAAGCTCAACACTTAGAAGTCGATAGATGATTCTGATGGAATAATTTAAATGTCTGCTGTCAGCATCGAAAGCTCCAATGCAATGTAGGTATGCATTTCAAATATTTTGACACATTTATTAAACGCCACTAAAAAGAGAACAAGAGAAATATAAAAATGCTGCTAAGCAAATATGTTTAAACTTTAAAGAGATGATGAAAATTTCGCGTACAAACATCTTTTATATGTATGTATATAAGTGTGTGTATATGTATGCACTGCAGAGAAAAAGCTTTAGAAAGTTCTACCAGCGGAGAACTAACCTAAAACTGAAACATTTGACGACAGTACTTATTCTAGTTCAATACTAGGGATGCCATTTTTGCTATTCCCGGATTTACGTATTCTAAATTTACAATCCCGAAAATTGGTTCAGTTCCGGTATTTGCATATTCGGCACTATCTCACTGCTAAGGGTTAGAAAATTTAAGAACAACTAATTAGATTTTTTTATTTTTTATTTAAATCGTAAAAAATGTCATACACGCAGGAAGCTCAAATTTTTTGTCCGAGTTTGGTCCAATTTTTTGTATTACTATGGGGATTTTTATGAAAAAAAGGTGTTTCTGACTATTTTGGAAGCCTAAAAATTTAAAACTGACATTATAAAACTACACTCTCTTAAGTTTAAAATCCTGTTAACTCAATTTTTTTGGCTAGTAGATTAATACGAATCCCGAAAATCCCGAAATTTGAAAAAAAAATGCTGACCTTTTAGGTTACCAATTCCCACCGACGAGCGCCAAGGTTGAAAGGAGTGTTACAAAATTATCAATTTACCGTCCATTCGCTTTATAAAATATCGAGTGAATACCCGGACTCAGTCCGAAATTTTCTTGTGGAAGCAACGGCCCTCACGAAGAAAACGAAACCAAGCGCTATTTACACACACGAACTGACCAAATGAAACCGAGTCGGTCCAAATACAAAGACTAAGTTTGCATAGCTTTTGGAAACAAAGAACGGAGTAAGATCAATTATATATTTTGGGCCTAATTTAAACCCACCCAAGTAACACAATATGTTTAACTTTGGAACTTTAAACCAATTTATTGTTTGCATAAGCGATTTATGAGGAACCAGTAAGAATCCTAATTGTACCAGTTGCTTGTCAGTACAAAACTAGACAATTTCTCTACGTCGCAAGTTTCCGCAAACAAACCAAAATACCCGCCACATTCACACTTTTGCACACGCCCTAATATTATTGATGCACCTTCACTTCTTAAACTCATACGAAATTCTTATAAGAATGAATTTGTACATTAGACGGGTGTGAAAAAATTCATTTTCTTGGTGTTAAACTTAAATGATTAAAATATGATAAATCGCAGACATCGTTCGGTAATTCCAAAGGGACTTTTATTTATGCAACAACATTTTATTTAAATTCTTAAACTAAGAAAACAACATCAAAAATCAAACCTAACACTAATTTACCAAACCTTTTAACCACACTTATATGCAAAAGTAGAACTTCGGTAAAGCTTTTGGAATTCTGTGGACTCCACTCAGATTTACCACTCACTCGATCCAGAAATCAATACGCACCACGCTCAATTTCACGAAAGACAAAAAAACTCACATTTTTATTTCGCACAGTCTAATGCCATTTCACGACGTGCGTGTATTTACCATTCATTGGCGTGTTTGTTGTATTGATGAGAAAAAGAGAAAAAAAAAAATCTTTAAAAAAAGGGATATTGTAATTGAAACGCATGACACGCCTGACCCGAATTACAAAGCAAACAAACATAAATGTCATTTCTCTCGCTTTTCCACCGCTACGCTGGTAGATTGGTGGTTGGAGTTTTCGCGTTCATTCGCCTTTTCTCACATTGGTTGTTGCATCATAAGTCATACTGTTGGACTGTTTGCTTTTATCGTTGTTGTTGTGGTTAGCAAATAGTAAAAGCCTACATTTACCGTAAACATATTTACTTAGCAGTTTAACACATTCCAAACATTACAACAAACAGAACACAAATATTAATTACAACAAAAACATTTGTAAAGAAATGATGCAGGTATTTTATTTGTATAAACGAATGAATGCACAAAAGTTCTATAAACAAATATAACATACATACAACAGAGTAACATACATATACATACATACATATCGAGCGATAACATACATACATTTGTATATTCACCGTTTAAATATATATACATATACATATATACTTGTTAATATCTATAACTAAACTTGGATTTGGGTTTGGTGAAAATAATAACTCTTGGTTTGACGAATATTACTCCAGTGAAGAGGCCTAGAGCTAAAAAAAAATTTATACAATTTCTCTCATAAGCTACTTTTACTTGTTATACTTGTAGAGCGCCAAATTCTAAGAAAACAGCATCGACTTCAATTTTTAATGTTTTCTACAAAAAAAAAGAATTTCAAAAAACCCCGAAAATTAAATTGTTGGCTCACACTGGGTTATTCAAATGATTGATTAAATTACCAAATCAATGGAATTTCACAACAATTAAAGTTATCGCAAATACCACCAAATTATTTCAAATATGTACATACAGTGCGTTTCGTAAATATAGAAATAAGAAATAGAGCCAAAATTTAAAATATTTGTATTCATAAAATATATTTACTTACATATATAATTTTAATAAGTCTCATTTGAAATTTAGAGAAGTCTATGAAAAAAAAAATTTTTTTGAATTCGACACAAAATTGTGGACATTTAATTAAATTTTGAAAAATTTGCAAAAAAAAATTTTAGGTTTTGGAAACTTTTCCATGAATTTTTAGCAATTTTTTTGTCGGGAATCCTGGGTATTTTCCTTTATAATACAAAATTTTGATATTCACGGGCAGAGTTTTTTAAAAAATTTTGACTACACAGATTTTGAAAATTTTCTTTGAATTTGTTTTCAATGTATTTTTTTCTATACATCAAAAGTTTAATATTTTTGGGCAGATTTTTTAAAAACTTTTTGACTACTAGTTTTTCAAAATTTTCTTTGAATTTTTAAGAATTTTTTTTTTTGTCGATGACGTTGAGTATTTTCCTCTATACAACAAATTTTCAAAATTTTTGATCAAAATTTTGAGAAAATTTTTGACCATGCAATTTTTGAAAATTTTACATGAATTTTTAGGAATTTTTTTTTGAGTATTTTCCTCTATACAACAAACTTTCAAAATTTTTTTGGTACAAAAATTCACGAAAGTTCAAAGAAAATTTATCAAAATTTAAACAAATTTTTCATAGAATTACATGGATTACATTTATGTGCGCCACTGTCCATAACAAAACAACCAATTACTTTTGCAAGCATATAATTATTTATATAAAAATTATTTAATATTGACTTGGTGTATTTTTGGTATGATGAATAATGCAGCAAATGAGGCGGATGTAATTGCAAACTGAAAAACGTGTCGAATAATTTTACACCAAATAAGCTACTAAAAATAAATGTAAATATTATTGAGAATTTATTTTATTTATAAAGATAAGCCTATATATATTTATAATTGTTTGTATGTATGTGGTGGGTATGCGAGTAAATTGCATATGCAAACAAAAACAACCAAATTTAATTGTTGCTGCCGTTGTCATTGTGCCAGTAGGCAATGTGCAATGTGTTGAAGGCAATTTTGATTGATTAACAAATAGGCGTGGCACGCGTGCAAAGATTGCAGATTTCCAACAAACTAACTGCAGCCAATGAATCATCTTTAGCTCCACTGCGAAAATCAAAAAAATTATCATAGCCAACTCTAGAAATATCTGAACGAATGCCAATGTCATGTTGAGTGGCGCTTAGTGGAGCCAAAGCTAATTTAGTGTGATCGATGTGAAAAATTGCCAACAACAAAAACAAACATAAAATTGTTCGTCGATTTCTGTTGCTTTGACAGTTTGTTGAGTTTTACAATTCCGCAAGTTGGCAAATTCATTTAGTTGGTTAGCTGTTGCAAGTCTCACAGCTGCATCTCATTAGAAACGGTACGACATTTTTGATGGCAGATGATCATTCAATTGGAAATTTTACTTTGTTAATGACTAAGCGAGTTGTTTTGGTAAGCTTACGCTTGGACAGAAATTATTATCATTGCAGCGTCTTGTTATTGCTGTTGTTTGTTAATTTGTAATTTTTTATTTTATTTAAAACATCAATTTTAATTTGAAGCAAAAATGTGAAATGGCTGAATGAAACTCCCTCAGTCACAGAGATTATTCAATGGCAGTGAACTTGCGACTCCGAATTAAACACAAAATTTACAGAAAAAAAAATGTGTTTGCCCTTCATAGACTAAGTTCATGTTCTCAGTGGACACAACTTAGGATACATGAAGTTTTAGTAAAATCGTCTCTCGACGCATAAATAGCACTGTCTGTCAAAGCTTGTGGCAAATGATCTTGAAGTGTTCTAGAGTTAAATTCTTGGAAAGATTTATGGCCTTTTCCATGACCCCAATGGATCGATTGATTTTTAACCATGAGCTCTACTAGCTTTACTTAGATATGCCATCTGCTGGGTGATGTTGTACGAATGAGCAAAGGGTTTTCGGTTCGGGATCAGTTTGTAGTTGTGTTGAACCCTTGGAATCATTGCTTGGCTCCCCATTTATGTACTCAACTCCAGTCTTTATGGCTACAGCCTGAGTTGAACGCTAATGATCCATCACAGAATAGACCCAATCCAAAGCTCTTTTTCAACTTAGAACCATCTGTGAATGAGACCACCGCTCCACTACTATAGAGGAGTTTGCTATTGCTACTAGTCTTCTCCCTTACATCTTGAAGTACGCAATAAAAGAAGTATAAACTGCTGGAGGAACCTATTTGGTGCGCTGACTGTGGTCATTTAGGGATAGAGATGGTTTCATTGAGTTATTTGTATTTTTGTTTTATTTATTTCTCCAAAAGTGATACCAGAATTAATTTAATCACCGTAGTATTCAGCTAGCTTACTGCTTCTTGAGAGAGCCCCTAGCGCTTTAAAATTATGTCAAAAATTAGTCGTTCACAGTCACGACCCTGAGTAGCCTAAAACCTATAAAGGATTTTTCTACAGTCACTGGTACGTATTGTCGTACACTGGGTCCCACTGATTTCACTTTTTTTTTTTGATCAAATATAATTCCACACAAGCCCACTGTACAACATTGACATTCGAGTAGGCTTTTGCATTCGTAATTGCAACATTTTATTGTATTTGCTAATTGGATGTCTGCAACAGTCCTTCTGTTGTTGTTGTTATTGTCATTCACTGTCGATGGCCACTGCGCAAAAAACGATGCTACTGGAAGTTAATGAATATTCGTGCAGCTATTTTTAGATGCTGACACCGTGTTTGCAGTGTTAGCCATTTGGTGTTGTTATTGTGCCTACATTTTGTGTAATATTATTTAGCTATAAACCCGGAATCAAGATTTTATTTTGTTGTTTTATTTTAGTATTTTAGCAATAACAAGCCAACAACGTTAATTAATTTTAAATTTTATTGCAAATCAATTATTTAATTATTCAGCGCTGAGCATGAATTGGTGGCGGAGCAGCGCATTGCATTCACTGCGTTTTATGATACGAAATACTAAGAAAGAAATTAAACAATTACTTGTACGCAAAACTATTAACTTTCCAATAATCGATCAAGCAGTGAGTGAGTCAACGCACGCACAACGCAACGATGGGCTGTGAGTAATTTACGCTAATAAAGTTGACCTTGACCGAAAAAAATGCGATTAAAAAGTGGCTAATGATTTCAAAATTTCTCGTATTTCCTCATTTCGGTTTCAGTTTACAAAATTTAGGCTTGAGAAGACACTAAAACAGATCAGCTGCGCTTTTTATCGAAGCCCGTTTCGCTTTCAGAAAATAACTCCATCAACATCCAGCAAGCGCAGCTAAATGAATAATTAGTGAATTAAATAGATATTTTCACTCTTGGTGGTGTGAAAACTTTTTAAGCAAGGCTATTAAAAATTTAAAAAAGAAATTTCAATGAATTCTTATACTAACAACAACGTAGAGTGGCATGCGTGCAATGCTTTCTTCGTATTAAATTCATGCCTTAAACTGATTCATGCCAAATTCTTTTTATTTATGATAAATATACTAGCAAGTATACTCGTATGCGTAAAAAATCGTTTGAGAAAATATAGAAGTAGCATATAAAATACATACATAATTAGTAGAAGCTTTAATAAAAAAAATCGAGTTCGTTGCTTAAGTCTTTCGTTCCTTGAATTTCATTTTCATCTGACTTGTGTGCTTTTGTTATGCATAGCAACTGTGCCCTCAAAATGTATGTATGTAATACCACAAATTATGTTAGTAACACCACTAATTATCTAAAAAAAAAAGAAAACATTCCAATAAATTTCACGCGCTGTCTCACTACGCCATTTCAAGCATTATGGTGTGGGAAATTAAATATTCTACACATTTATTCATACAAATATGATACAAAGAAATTAAAATCATGCAAATAAAATGTAGAAAATTGTAGAGTAAAGATAAAAATATCGAATTTAAAATATGTGTTAATACAGCTAACTACGGCTACGTCTATCGTCACGGTAATATTTGCTTTACACTTTATTGCCATGCCTATGCTAATAGTTACGTTTACGGTTGTTATTATGGTTTCATAGTGGCTACTTACAACTACATAAATATTACGTTTTTACGATTAGTTTAGTTATTTTTCCGTTAAGTTAAGTTCATGTCACAGTTATGGTGAGTTCATTATGAGTTTATGGTTACGGTGATATTACCATCAAGAGTTACGACTACGTATGTATTACACGTATGTATGTTGTACATTAGTATTACACTACAGCTACACTAATGACAAGTCAAGCCTGAGTTTGCGGGGACATAAATGTACCTACGTAAATGTTATTAAGGTTACGTTATGAATTATGTGTCCATGTTACGTCTATTTCTTGTTTACGTTTGTGGTGCAGATACAGTTTCGTCTATAGTCATGTTTAAGGTTGTGCTAAAGTTGAAGTTATTTTACAGTTCTGTTATACTTACGTTACTGTTATTTTTTGGCCACGTATAGTAATTGTTACGGTAACGGTCACGCTTAATGTTATCTATTTTTCTTGAAAAAAATTTTAAAAATATATCATGGATCTCATGAAGTCACTCAAAGCAATACAGAAAGCAGTAAATCTCAGTTTTACAACAGTCGCGACCGCTATATTCAAGATAACGGTGATATCAAAGTTATGTGAAGGTCGGTTACGGTTACGTCACGCTAACGGTTACGATTAATTAGACAATGTTTATGGTCATTTTCAAAGTCACGGTTGCATTAAATATACATTGCTGTTGTATTATTTTAACTTTTGCATTTGTGTTGGGCCTACGGTCTGGCTGTTATGGTTACGGTAACCGTAACGGCAAACTTTTTTCATATTATATTGTATTGTATATTAACAGCGCGGTTCCTTAGTCACTCATTCGAAAACTATACAGTTATCATTTCTGCCATTTTCGATTCTGAAGTCGTATACCAAAAGTCAAAACCAAAGTGTCTAGAATTTGTATCTGTCTGTCTAAATATTTGTACGAGCATCACTCAAAAACTACTGCATTTAATTAAACGCAACTTTCACCCAAGTATCATTAGATATAGAGTGTATAGTTAAAGTTCAATTTAACCCCCTTATAATATTTTGTTTGTTGTAAACAGTGGTGGCAGTCAAGTTAAGCTTCAAAAACTGTTTATTCTAATAGGCCGATTTCCATACAATAAAAAAATTATGTGAAACATTTTATGCCGTTAACTTTTAAAAGTTTCCAAATTTCGCATTTTTTTTTTTTTGTAACCACCCTAATAATTGTATATATTATCCCTATAGCGGGTAATAGGTTATTGAACTGTTCTGTCGGTTGGGCTTGGTTTAAGTGCTGTTATTTTTTATTGATTGAATTCGTTTTGCGTATCTTTTTCAATATTTTTTTCCTTTCATAATTCACCAACAACTTAAGTATCTGTAAAGAAAATAAATTGGTTTAATTTTTTTATTTATCGCCCAATATTAGCAAAATTGGCAAACAATTTGTTGTTGTTTTTTTTTTCTTTTTCCTATTTTATTGGTTCTAATTAAGAAAAATGTGATTTGCAAAATTTATTATTCCAACTTTTTGCTAAATTTTCAACAACTAATTAAAAAATGTATTCTCTGTCAGTAAAAAAAAAATTGTAGAGCCGTATATGCTTCAGACTTTTTGTGCGAATCTGGGAATTGTAGTAACTGCAGATATACTCGTATGTAAATATCTTAGCTTTTTGTTTCTAGTAGCTCATATTATAAGCAGATCTCAGCGTTAAAAATGTAACCCGTCACAGGCTACAATTCCAATTTATTTATAGCCCACCTTTTTTTTTTTGTTTTTTTTTTTTTGAAGACTTATAAAGATTCATCACCATTTAATATGAGTAATTAAGATTTTATGGTCACTTTTATTGTGTGAAGCTAATAAATTCAAAGAGCGCCTGAACAGTTTGTTTTCTGGCTATCTAAATCATTACTTTCGTGACATTTGAGCAAAAAAAAACTATTAAATAGCTAATGAAAGCTAGTACGCCAAAGCCGAATAGAGGAACACAAAACTTAGCAAATTGGGCAGCGTCGGACAATAACGTGAGAAAAAAGCAACGGGTGTTATTGACTTTTCTAAAATTTTCTGTTCACGATTCTGTGCATTATCACTGAGTTGAGGGCACTGTCACAATCACTTCAAGATCTATTGATCTTGTTACTGCTACTATAACCTAGAATAAATATATCCACTGTTACTGTCACGATCACGGTAATAAAAAATGACTGTAACCGTGATAAGATGTCACTATTAGTAAATTTAATCATGATTAGCTATCAGCATTATCATTTTTTCTTTGATTTCATTTTAAAGAATAAATAACATAGAATAAACTTTGTTAACCATGGAAGGCATTCTATTTTGGCGACATTCACTAGTAATCGATCACTATCGGTTTGTCAATAACGATTACATCACAACTTCACTAAAACAGCCGCCATATTAAATTTTTGCCAGAATTCGTGCTGCTTCGGCGACAAACAAAGCGAACCCACAAGAATGTCTTCAATGAACCTTTCTGCGCAGAGCCAAAGCGTAAAGATTTTGTGCCAATACTTTGTCAGAAGAATTTTCTAGTAAAAGGTAGCAGCATACTAAATTTTGTTCGTTCTTCCTTATTGTAATTAAATAAAATATACAGTTAGCTTCGTTAAAACCTTAGCAATCCTTTAAATTGCCAATAGGGAAATGTTTAGTTTCATGAAGTGATAGCATTCAAAGTCATTTAGTAACACCCCAAACATTCTTAAAATTTTGTAAGAATTTAAGTGCTCAACTATATGAGTGGAATTAAATAAAACTTATTTAGCTACGAGTAGTGTATGAACAGCATTTCATTTCAATACAGTTAGACCCATAGGAACATTCACTCAATGTAGGACATTTGCACATTAAATTTTATTTCGATCATTTTTATTTGGTTGATATTGGGATTTTAGAATGCATCATACTAGCATACGTACATTCTAATCGACTTGTATCCAACAGGGTGCTGACAAATTTGTGACTAGAACGATAGTGAATAAATAATCACTAGTTCAAAAAAAGGCAGTTCTTATTTTATTTTAATTCTTTTTCCATTTCGTATTATTTTATTTTATTGTATTTTATTGTATTTTATTTTATTTTATTTTATTTTATTTTATTTTATTTTACTTAATTTAATTTTATTTTATTTTATTTAATTTTACTTTATTTCATTTTATTTTATTTTATTTTACTTAATTTAATTTAATTTAATTTGATTTTATTTTATTTTATTTTATTTTATTTTATTTTATTTTATTTAATTTTTTTTATTTTATTTTATCTTATTTTATTTTATTTTATTTTATTTTATTTTATTTTATTTTATTTTATTTTATTTTATTTTATTTTATTTTATTTTATTTTATTTTATTTTATTTTATTTTATTTAATTTTATTTCATTTTATTTTATTTTATTTTATTTTATTTAATTTTATTTTATTTTATTTTACTTAAATGCAACAAACCCATGCATACAATATAGATTGAGGAGCAACTAGTTATTGTTCTGAATGACCTGGAAGCACGCGAATTTAGAACTAGAGACTTTCTTTACTGAACACAAACATATATCTGCTTGCATGCCAGTTATTCGCTTATTTAACTAGATTAATACACCGTCCTGGTATGCGGTAGAAATTGCTATTGATGGATTATCTAACGTCGAATATTAGCTCGACAAGTTTTTTATACGAAAACCAGCAACAATGTAAAAACAACTTTAAGCACTGATTGTTTCTTGTCAATTTAACACATTAATTGCTAATATAAATTGCATTACTTTTTGGAAGGGGGCATGAAAAAAATCGACACTCTCTTGCTACTATCATCGCATTGACTTGCCTTTCATTGCCAATTTCTTAGAGATACAGTGCACGACGAAAGGCAGCAGTAAAACTTAAGAAGAAAAAAGAGATAAATCTGAAAAAAAAAAAAAACAATTCTGTGAATTTGCAATTTATGTGCTTTGCAAGCTTTTATCATTTGTGTTTCATTATTACACCTTCACGGTCCATAACATACCTAAATATCGTGTCATTTCAAATGGGCTTTTGCCTCAGGCTAGTAGCTTACCACATAACATCGTTACGCAGCACTCAATCATCACTTATGGTAGAAGTGGCGCTGACCTAAATTTTACTAAAAAAAAATATTTATTGATTTCTAGTTTGTGACAATTGTGTGGGAAATGTTTTTACTGCAAGTTTATTTGAGAAGTTACCTAAGCAGAAGGAAGTCAATTTAACACAAAAAAATTTTCAAATCTGAGCAAAATGCAAAAACAATCAAATGGATGTTAAGTTGCCAGTTCAAATGTGCTTTCTTAATCATTTTCGACACCTTCGTAAGAAGCTGTAATATGGCAATAAGGTACTGAATTTCTACTAATAAAGAACGCATGAAAAAAATTTTAAATTTATTTTATCCGTTCAAACCATTGCGATTCCACGGGGGAAGTTACGGGTCCAACCCTAAGGTCATATTTTTCAGGAGCTGTGGATAGAAAAGTGTCCTCGAAATTCCATAAAACAAAAAAAATTTCTGTTTAGCCCCGTACATACATCGTCTTCCTTTTTTATAGAGCTAGCAAAAAAATATAGGTATGTGACTCATTTATAGAATCGTATGTAATTTTTTTCCACCGAAAACAGTTATGTATATGTTTTTTGTTTTTTTTTTTTCATTTCAATTATTAATAACATTAACTTAAACCAAAGCAAAGCGTTTAAAAACTATCTAAAACGCGATCAACGAACGTTTGACGGTAGCTACACTGAGAATGGATGGCATTGACCCGGACGCCTAAGAGCACCAAAGTCTGTATCGCTGTGACTATAAATTACAAAAAAAAATGTATATTTATATGTACCTTTTTAAGATTGCTATCTACATACTTAACTGTGATTATATGTGCGTAAGTATTTCGCATAACAACAAAAAAGATTTTTTATTTTAAAAGCTATCGCCAGGAATCACCGCTTGCGGCTTTGTGAGTGTTTTCTCTTTCTTCTTCGTTACTTTTGTTGTGATTCTTAAGATCGTTAGTCAATGCCCTTTTAACTAGTGTACGTATTCCCCTCCAAATGAGAAGCTCGGATTTTAGTGCAAAAAAAATTCATTTAGCGAGAAAGACCCTGTAGGAAAGCTTTACAATGTATTAAATTATTTTTTTTTAGAATTTGAAGAGCTGTCTGATACAATATCTCTTTTGAAGGCCTTGTTGAATACTTTGAAACAGGGGTGGATCCACGGGGGCGGTTTGGGTGCAACCGAACCCCCTGCCCCGCCTTCTGAATTCAAAAGGTTATTTTTTTCAGGAACTGTGAATAAAAAATGTACTCGGAATTTCATTAAACAAATGTTAAGCCACCCCCTTCCCAAAATCTGAAAAAAAAATCTTAAGAAATGCACCAAAACTTCCTGCAGGGCAATTACACCGACAGCCTCAGGTGGAATGAATCATTTGAAAAGTTCTTCGTTCGCACGCATGTTTTGGCAACATAAAAAATTTAAAATTTATTACAACAACAGTTTAAGAAACGCCTAAATAGAAAGAGCAAAGTAAAGACAAATTATCAAAAGAGAGTAATGGGCGAGTTGGGGGAAAGGGGGAATAACCAACAACAACAAGAACATTCAAGCACCTGGGAAAGTTGAAATTTATGTAAGAAAAGCTCTCAAATATCAAAAAAAGAACAGTAAAGAAAAGTTAACAACAAAATTTAATTAAATTAAAAATAAAGTTGAAAGTCGGATTTATTATAGCAAATTAAAAAGCCACGCACACAAGCAGACGAGTAACTTCGAACTCATTGCGGCGTGTGACCACGAGCAGTCAGACTCGCACTCGCACTTGGATATAATTAATTATTTAGCTTAAGCCAAGAATCACATCATCTCACCATTAAAAAGACGCCTAACATCCAACTAAATGGTGTGTTAATGTACGTGAAAAATAATAAAATCGCCATTAAAACCGCTAACACCCAAGTTGACACTTCCTATCGGGGTTCATTAACCGCCATAAATAGAACTTTGATGTCTTTCGCTTTTTTGATTTATTTGATCATATTTTCTTGGGATTTTTAAATATTTGGAAGAAAAAGAAATGATTTCCCCAGAAAGCCGTAAAGTATTAAGTAGTCGGCATTGATTATCTTAATGCGGAAATAAATTCGGTTTAACTGGAGCAACACTACCCATTGAAGATGAAATATCAAGAAAATTTGTTTATGTTGGAAATTAGCAAGTGCACTGAGAATATTGGCTTTATTGGCATTAAGAAGATGAACCTCATTCTTAAGCACATGCTAGAGGTGGGAAAAAGCAGAATACCTTAACTATCGATATTTGGCGATAACTATCGATATCATTGATTGCGAATTGACATTACAGATAAACAATATCGATATAACGATACATTTTGATAGTAAAACTCTTAAACTAGCCAAAGTCAATTGCAGCTTTTTGCGCGAAATAAGTCAACTTGGTCTGTATATTGTAGACAAGGTTCACTATGAATGTATTAATACAAAAATCAGCGAATCGCAAAATTTCAATGGTTACGGCGGGATTATGCGAGTTAAAACAAAAAAAAACTGCAATTTGAAATTAATTAAAAAGCAAGTTTTCCATCCTAAACCCAGCTTAATATTCTAAGAACTTCCGTTGTGATGAAATACAAAAGTTTTACAAATATATTTGAGTTGACGCTTATATAATCGTTATATCCAACTATTGTCGCTGACTGTGAATATATTTAAAAATGTATTGATAAGTAAGCAGTAGTAAGCAATCTATCGACTGCTGTCAACGAAAAACTTATCATAATCCCAATCTGCGATTAATTTAGCTTTAGAAGAGTTTATGTGTTTTTGTGTGTCTGTGTGTCTGTGTGTCTGTGTGTGTGTGTGTTCGTGTAAAGTTTCGCGTAATTTAAGTTTTGGATAAGTTTATTTCGGCGAACGTTTGACTATAAAACACGAACGTACACATACTTATAATATTTGTTAATCATAATTTCTTAAGAACACTCAAATATTTTTCATTTTTTTTTTTGTTTTTTGTGAAGCATAAGAAACCCATTGCTGAGGTCATCGAAATTGATAAACAAAAAAAATTAACAGTTTTTACCCATTTAATTCTTATTGTAAATGATTCGCTTTTTCTTTGCTGATTATTTTAATTTCTCTGCTTTGTCTTCCTCAATTTATTCTTGTTATAACCAACTGAGAAGATATTGCGTCATATTAACATAAGATGACTACCATTGTAATAGCATCAATGTGTAAGTTAGGCATGTCAATCCCGAAAACTTGCAATGCAGTGTGCTTTTTTAGGTGCGAAAAATTTCGGGACTATCGGGATTGAAAATATATTACTAAAAACTGCATACTTGTTATTTATTTATTTAAAAATTTTAATTTTATGTGTTGACGGTATTACCTTAAATCACTTGATCCTTTCCAGTCTGATCTATTAAATGGACTTCCCTGCTGATAACGCAAAAATGCACTTTTTTTCAAACTTATTGGTCGTAGAAGCTCCAACCCAGCAAACATTAAGAAAAAGAATTTGGCTCAATCATAATAACGAAAGTGTAATTTTCTTTCAAACATTCTTGTCAAAAGATGATCCACTTTCAAAAAATCTTCAAAAAGATTTATTAAAAATTCGAAAATAACTTCCAAATTTTTTAAAAATAAATTTAAGTCCCTATTTGATTTTCCTAAGTTATTGATGAAATAGCTTTCATTTAAAAAAAAAAAACATCGAAAAATCCAATTAGAACTATTGTAGAGGCCGATAGTTTTTCAAGAAATGACATATCTTACCTTTCTCAAGCTAAACTGTTGGTGCACAAAGATTCCCTGAATTTCGGGACTAATCGTGTGATTCCAGGATTTTCAGATAACATAAATACCGGGATTGTTAAAATCAATAAAATTAGCATCACTAGTTAAGGTATACACACATACATCTACGCTTTAGTCAAAGTAGATACCAGGAGGGACTTGAGCGCAACACCACCTCCCGACGGAATACTTGAAGGTACTATCGGTGGTATCGATAATTAGACAATATGAGGTTAAGAGCAGAGAGACTTCTAGGCTAGCCTTAATATCTCATCTAAAAACAAATCAAATTTTGTTTGCATCGAAAAATAGTTTTGATTTGTCAAGCTCTTTGAACTTCAGTACTCCATTGGGGAAACCTATGAAGAAAAAATACTCTGCAAGGCGAAAGAAACCAGCCACAGAACACCAACAAGCATACAAGCGCGCATAATCTTAAGCTCGCTTAACAACTTGAAGGTGGTAAGTAGCGTGAACGCCCCTAACACAACGCAAACAGTTGCTGACATCAAGCGCTGCAGTCAGTGGGAGTTAAAATATTTATTTGTTGACTTAAAAATTTAAGCATTAATAATTTTTAATAAGCATGAAGTTGATAATTATGACGATAAGGATGGTTGGTGCTAAGACGGCTGCTGCATTAAATTGGCACTTAAATGACCTTGAAAAATGTTGACTCTATGACAGCTTAATTGAAAAGCAATTTCGAATTTGATTTTCGATTTTTTTTTTGGCAATTTTTGTGTGCAAATAATAGGAGGTTTAACTTCTTATTCAAACACAAATTACACTGTGTAACAAAGAAAATCATTCGCCTAAGAATATCTGTGGTAAAAGGATTTATGGCCCCTAACTGCAGGTTTTTGGCTAAACTTAAAAAAAATTCTAATTTTCTTTCTTGTTTTTGCCACAATTATTTTTTTTAATACTTAAACAAAAATAACCAGTGGCGGATCCACGGGAGAGGAGTCCGAAACTCCCCCCACTTGGCAGCCAAAAAGTCATATTTTTCAAGAGCTGTGGATAAAAGATGTCCGTGAAATTTCATAAAAAAATTTCCCTCTTCACAAAATCCTGGATCCGCCCCTGAAATTAACTATTATTGCATAGGTCATTCCTCAATCGAGTTTTTGTATTTATAAAGAACGTGTGAAATTAACAACTCGTCAGAATATGCGAAATTTTCTCGTTCAATGTTCCAGCTTAAAGTTCAATTTACATATTTTAAAAACTTTGTCTGTCTGTTTATATGTTTGTAC
>OX608079.1:103134557-103284557 GCA_951509765.1 Sphenella marginata
GATGTCGTCGTAAACTTAATAAATAATTTAATTAAGGTCAAGCTTCTCCGAAATAAAAATTTTGTATTAAATCCCAAGCGCTCGAAAATGATTAAATTAAATAAACTAGTTTAACAAGAATTTTGATTTGAATTAAATTAAGTCAAAATAAATAAAAATTAATTGAATTGAATTAAAATAAAATACATTCATTTGCGAAACAAAACTCACTTTTTGTATAAAGATTAAACTAATTTAAAATAACGCGACTAATTTGAATTAAATAAAAGTTAATTGAACTAACTCAATATAAATTCAAAAATGGATTTACCAGAACGAATTTTAGTCAATTGATTATTCAGAATCAGATTATTCACAATCTGTTAATAAGAATTTAAAATCAAATAAAAATTAATCAAAATTCGTGTCAGTGCAATCAAAGTAAATCAGATCTTATGAAGCTGAAGTGAAGTAAACTTAATCAAGTTAATTAAAAGTTTATTTGTATAAAAACAATTAATTTAAAACTAATTACTTTATTAATCAATGGATCTCAAACGTATGCAAGTGAATTCCACTTTAGATGGGGTAGGTAGACAGTAGTAAAATTTCATTAAATTTTTAAACGTAAGCAGTTTGCATTCATAATATGACTAATTAAAACGATTAATTACCAAATTAATCTAAATTTAACTAACCATAATCCAACTAAAAATATTAATAGATTTTCATCGATGAATCGAATTTACTTAAATAAAATTTAATAAGACTAAAATTTTAAAGTAACTTTTGAAATATTTTCTTGATAGCACTTGCAAACCCCCCACCCCCCACTCAACCCCATATGGCACACGACACAATATGCTGAATGATTGCAGCATTTCAATTGCAAAAGAATCATTCAATGTAGATACACCGCAATATGCCTGGGAAACTAGCACTGCCATGGTGAGTTGCTATCGAAGAATTTTGAGTGCTCGTTGTTCCTATGCCACTTTCTTGCATATCTTGCCTTTTATTCTTTGTTCTTTGGCGAATGTGCCACATGTTCGCACAGTTGTTGGCATTATCATTTACCACAAGAACAAAAGCACAAGCCCAGCAACAACTTGTGTGGCATTGTTAACAGCCAACGCCTTTTTCAACTTTCAAACAACTAAGTACCAGCAGCAATACTTTAGCTCCGCCTGTTACCACTGATTTAATGCTTTCGTCTTCGACTTCTTCAAGCTACAATTATTTTATAGAAGGAAGATGGGGTTGCCTATAATAGAACTCTTGCCATTCCCAAGGTGACAATATTCACCAGTTGGCAGCCATCAAAGTAATCAAAGTACACACTTCCGTCGCATCCGCAATTGTCGATTTGCAGTCATTAACGATTGCGGTATGTAACTCAGTGTTTGGCTGTGTGTGTGATTGTACGAATGCGAATGGGTGTGTGAGTGTGTGTGTGTGTGTTTGACGTGATATGAATGGATGTCCCCGGAGTATGTGGGTTGAGCACTTAGATGACAGTCTGTTGTTTTTATATTCACTCATTTGTAATTGCAATGTGCATTATACGAAGATTCGTGTCGAAGATTTATGCGGTTAAAGCGAATGATGTGGTAGCACCACCTTCGTTTCGCTAGTCGTGCTTTTTGACTTTGATTTCTTTCGTTTCACTTAGACGATTCAATTTCAGAATTGATTTTGTTTCATTAAAATTGAAAGACTTCAAAAACTTCTCCATCGGAAATTTAATAATTGTAATAGGACATAGTTCAGAAGCTAGTGACACTGGAATGCAAGTGAAAAAAATCCGCTAGGTGTCGCACATATTGAGAGATTTGGAAAATTAATTTAACTTCTCTATGAATTTCAAAATAGTTTCACTCTTAGATAGAACATTAAAATATACCGATATAAAAATAAATATACCCTTTACACAATATTCCGCTAGATGGTGCACTGATCGACATAACTTAAAACTCTTGAAAAGCAATGGGGAATTTTGCGATAGATTTTTTTTAATAACCTTGAAGGCGAGATACTTTTCACAGAGTTAAAAATACGTTTAATGTTTAGCTAAATTTCTGGTGATAACAAAAAACGAAATTTAGGTAGGTGGCGCGTTGATCGAGAAAACTAAATATTCCTGCAAAACGATGTGGACGTTGTTAGCGTAACTACCCGGTGAGCTAGAGACTGGGAACTTAGAACATGGAACAAAATTTCCCTAGGCTTAGCGGTGCTCTTAATGAAATCGAGTGATAGCCACGCCAACTTTTTATATATAGAATATTTTCGAAAATCCAAGAAAAGTGTTTATTTAGCACATAATACGGAGAAATAATAAGAATAAAATCTGACATACACATTACCATTAAGGCAGAATATACATTTTTCAAGAAATTTTTGAAAAGTGGGCATGGCACCGCCCAATTTTGATTTTTCAAAATCATTCTGAACAAAATTTCTTTATACATTTAAAAACGCGATATTTCTATAACCATACAAAGCTATATCCATAAGATCTTGCACACAGATTAATATGTATGTATGTTCAAATAAAAAAGTCAAAACGAACTTTCGCTCTGTTTCGTCACCTTCCCGAAGTTGGTGTAACCATTAGAAGCAAATCCCCGTCAGTACCCCGTCCCCACTACTCGCCTCTCTTATTTTGTATTACTACGAAATGTGTTGGTGGCACATTTTGCAAAGATTTTAAAATATGAGCTATAAATCACCTTTCCACCGTAGAAGCTCTATACCAAAAACACACGTACGTACTTTGGATATTCGGCTGCCTCTAAACGCAGCTACTTCAGCTTAGCTTTTGCCCCAGTGAAATATTATGATGTATTGATGGAATGTGGGGCATTAATAATAGGCTTAAACTAAAATTTGTTATTGGCAACGATTTATTATGGTTGCTGGTTTTATGGAGATGTATGTATGTCCGAACGTATGTACGAGTACATATGTACATATATATATAGACACCAGTTCAAAATCGAACTTCAGACTTGTATTATACTAATGAACATGGTGCACCAAAGCGGAAGGTTAAGGAAATGGAAAAGGGACGGAAAAGAAAAATTAATAGGATTATCAAAAGGTCGAGAAGATGATGAAGAGTGAGGGGTGAGAATGAGATATAGTGCAATTCTTTGTGGAAAAAAAGTGTGAAACTGAATGAGGATTTAATTTAAGTCTCGTTAGAATTGAAAAAAGTTAAGTTTTGAGTCATAAATACCAAATTTTCATATACAAAAAATATTAACAACAAATCAGAAATTTCACTCGTAATTAAGTTCAATAAAATGTTAAATTACGAGCGTAGCAGCAACAATAATTTGTTATTATAATTCTACAATGTACCAGAGGCACATACCCATATGCGCATACATATATACATATGTATATTTATATAAATATGTAATATAATATTACAATTTTAATTGTAAAGCTTATTAAAATTGCTTTCATCATAAAATATTATTTGGTATCCAAGTAGCATATTGCTCCAAGCATTCATTTTTGCTCAATTTCGCATGTTAATAATATTTTTCTAGTTGGCTGCGTTTAACAAATATTTCCCAGACAACATTTATTTAATTACATATATATTCTAAGCAACAAAGGTATAAGTATGTGCGTAATCATTGAAATATATCTGCCAAGAAAACACAAACGATGAAAGGACTAGTATAGAAAGAAATCCCCTTACTTAAAGAAAATAAAATAAAATAAAAAAAATAAAATAAAAAAAATAAAATAAAATAAAATAAAATAAAATCAAATAAAAAAAAAAACAAAAAATAAAATAAAATAAAATAAATTAAAATAAAACAAAATAAAATAAAATAAAATAAAATAAAATAAAATAAATTTAAATAAAATAAAATAAAATAAAATAAAATAAAATAAAATAAAATAAAACAAAATAAAATAAAATAAAATAAAATAAAATAAAATAAAATAAAATAAAATAAAATAAAATAAAATAAAAAAAAATAAAATAAAATAAAATAAAACAAAATAAAATAAAATAATTTTTGGTTATTTATTGGTCTTCGATATTATATGTAAATTGGAAACTTTTTGAGCTCAAGACCTTTTTATCAAAATAAAATAAAATACAATTTTCATTTGTTTTTATTTTTATTTTAATATAAAACGATATTTCGATCACAGTCTGTGATCATCATCAGGCATCAACTCAATGTATATTATCGATAAGCTCAAAAAGTTTCCAATTTACATATAAAATAAAATAAAATAAAATAAAACAAAATAAAATAAAATAAAATAAAATAAAATAAAATAAAATAAAATAAAATAAAATAAAATAAAATAAAATAAAATAAAATAAAATAAAATAAAATAAAATAAAATAAAATAAAATAAAATAAAATAAAATAAAATAAAATAAAATAAAATAAAATAAAATAAAATAAATTGTGTGTGGTTTCCCCGTACTTCTGTTTCATTTCTAGTCCATTAAACATATTTTATCAAAGCTTAGTATAGAAGTTAAACGTTTCAATATTTGCAACGAGATGGGTCATGGACCAAAGACAATAACTGAACAATTAATCGATAAAGTGATCACTTATAAGTTACTTAATACACTTTTAACATTTCCAAGTTTATACCTTTAGAGCGATAAAACAATTACACAAAAAGCTTTTAGTAAATCAAAACGTAATACCTTTTCATGAAAATTCAATGAAATTATTCTTAAGCAAACCACTAAGTGTTGCACTTCACTCCGTCACTCCAAACAGTTAATCAGTACTAATCATTTCAATTTGTCCTTAAGCTCACATTAATATATTTGTGTTCTTGTCATAACTTTGAATAATTTGTAGATATATCGTGCTTTATTACATATGTACATAAATATGATACAAGCAAAACATTTCAAATGCAAATTTCTAGGTAAGAATGATATATATGTTTAGCAAATTTACAGGTAACTCCCCTACAAAGGATACATACATATGTACATTCATACATAGCTATGTACAACATTTACTTATGCAGTAGATAATTCGCAAATTTACAACATTCTAAACAAATGGAATTCGAGAGATAAATTCATGTTTTGTGAACAAAGTTGGGCATGCGAAAGCGGATTGGCAATTTTCAACTTAAAATATGCATACAATTTGGGTGAGTGACTTTGTATGAGTGTGTATGTGTGTGTGTGCGTGAGCGTGTGTCTTGTCAGGATCATTCATATCACTTTGAGCTCCTAAACATACTCCAACATCAACTAAGTAAGTATTACAATCATGTGCTACACCACAAAAGTTGGCCATTAATTTGAAGACTTGAATTTTAAGCTTATAAATAATGCAACATCTTCGGGCAATTTACAATGGAAGGGAAAGAGTGACCCAAGTTTGGTTGGTCAACAGAGCGTAAGACAACATTATAATATACTGGGAACGCATATTAAAGAAAAACATACATTTATTTATACATATTCAAGCATGTGTGAAAGAGTGAAAGGGTGTTTGGTTTAGTGGTACAAGAAAATTGAAAAAAATTGAAAAGAAGTTTAGATAAGAAGAGGTATGGTTCCATTATTCAAAATTTTAAAAACAAATAAAAATAGTATATTCCCTAGAAAAAGAAAAATGTATTCTATATTTCTCGACAGATCTTCAGAAATACAGCGGTGAAGAAATTTTTAAATTTTATGCCGTAGATCTCAAGTGATGCGCATACAAACAAGTAGAAATGATAGAAATTGTGCTTTTGCTGTTACTCTCTCTCTCACTTGCAGCGAATTTTTAACTTATTATTTCTCCGCTTTGCTGTTTGCGCTCTTGCTTATCAGCTGTTGCATGGCGCTCTGCCAGTGTTAAGCTTTGAGTAAGCGTTGTAAGATCTCTAAGAGATCACCTTTTATGCAAATTTATGTACCTTAATGTATACGAGTAAATGTGTTGAGATGAAATTGTTGCTTAAAGTGCTCTTAGCAATATTGCACTTGCTTGCAAAAGCAAATATTAAATTACATTACCTATGCAATATACAGTATGAAGTTTACATGTGTGTATGTTCCCTGTAGGAAAAATAGTCCAAAAACTAGTCGCTAGCTACTCGATCCAATTTTTTAAGCTTTCTATCAATAATCTGGGAGATGCGGCTGCAAGTGGTCTTGTTTTGATGGCGGGCGCTTCTTTAGTTGCTCTCACTTTTTAGAACCTAAAATCGACTGGGACCTATATTTAGAAGCAGAAAAAGTATTTGCCAGCCTCTCTCGCGAAATATGGATCGGCTAAAGGTAGGTTGTCGCTTGTCTTACCATTACTAGGGATTATTCCATTTTTTCTCTGCTGGGTTGCCAGTACTGGCATACGTACATATGTATGTCACACTACTTCATACTCGCTTGCGTTAATCATGCATATGCTCTTAAGTATTTTACCGCATTTATCAGCAATTTAACCCGAGAAACATCATCGTACGAGCAACGCAGTTAAAATGGCACTTTTAATGAAATGCGGCAGTCAACTCATTCTGCCACTAAAGAGCTACTACATACTTTACTCTGTAGCTAAGTGTTTTATTCTCCCCAAATACACTGCGAAAAAAAACGTGTGAATAAACTCTATAGAGAGTGACCCACGATGAACCACTTGTGTCTGTGGTGAGTTACAATTGCTACCACACTTAACCAATGAAACGAGTCCCCTTTCAATTTTTGTAGCATACTTTTAGGAGTGAAAAGTCTTGTCACATCGTACCCGCAGAGATAGAAAAAGGCGTCATATTTTCATTGCCTATTCTGGCATTCATAGTTAGAGTCAGTCTCTCCCTACGACATGCCTAAAAAAATATGAGTAGCTCAACTCGTATGTTATTTAGTCACATGTTCCTTTGCGCCTAATCCTGCATTCATCCTACACTCTTCGCATTTCTCTCAGCATATCAACACATATTTTCAAGCACATACTCGTTTGAAAAATTTGTATGCGACCATTTAACTGCTTTTAGCCATATTCACAGTAGCGTCAACCAATTCCATTACCGTGCCATTTATATTGGGTTCATTTATATGCTCCTCTTACTATCCTTCTCACGTTAGTTGCTTAAATAGCCAGGTGGCATTGATGATGCCAAATACATACATACACACACACACACATATGTATGTAGCATAAACGCGCTCTGGCCATAGCTAGTCAAGCGGATGTTCAACGGTTTGCGCTTTCGTTAAAAACCACTTGAAAATGAATTGCATTCCATTCGTCTTCGATGTCACATCCATTTACACGTTTATCCTGCACTTGAGTAGATAGCTACAGAGGTATGGATATGTTCATAACTCTGCACGGACGGTCTTTAGTTCGGAACTGGTGCATTCATTACCAGTGCTAGTTCATTCTAAATCTTTTTTAAATGTAATCAGCTGACGGATTCAATATGGCTGTATTCTAGGTGAAAATCGCTAAGTTGCATCAATTTTTTAAATACTCATAACCTAGTTGTTTGTTGAACAAACTTCTTATCTATTTTATATTTTAGATTGATTATAATTTTAGTGAAAAGAAAATACAAATTATTTTGTAAGTTTAATGGACAGATGAAAATTTCGAAATTAAAAAACACCGTATCTCAGAATATGTTCAAAGCACGGCTGGTTTTTAAAATGAAATTAAAAAAAATAAGTTCTTACATTTTCGGAATCATTTCAGGAAATTATTCGGGGCCATCGTGCCGAGTCCCAAATTTCATAAGAAATGTTGTTGGAATACGATCCCGACGTGATACCGAAGAAATCCCGAAATCAACTGCCGGAAGAGTTCCGAAAATGGTCCCGACAGCAAAATCCCTAAATTATTTACATATCTCGAATACAACTTGATCAAGAAACATAACCAACAAGATCCAAAAACAATTTGCAAATTATAGCGAAAATTAAAAGATATGGTCCTACAACGATATAGAAAGGGTGCCGAAATATCACTTAAGGTTTCAGGTTTGCGCTCAAGTGCTAAAAACATAGAATTAAAAAAAAAATTAGTTCTTACATTTTTGGAATCATTTGGGGATACGTTTCGGTTTTTATTTTGTTTGGTATAATTTCAAAAATTTTTCGGGACCATCGCAACAAATCCCAAATTGCATAGAAAAATCAAGAAATGTTATTGGAATATGATTCCGCAGTGATACCGAAAAAATCCCGAAACCAATTGCTGTAAAAATCTCGAAAATTGGGAAATTATTTATCTCGAATCCTACTTGACAAGGAAAAATAACCAACAAGACCCGAAAAAAATTTTCAAATGATAGCAATAAATGTCCCGATATGGTCCTACAATGATATCAAAAGACTGAAAAGTCCCAAAGTGATCCCGAAAATGACCAGAATTGGTGCTGAAAACAATGCCGACATGATCCTTAAATGATCTCGAAATAGTTCCGAAAATTCGCGAAGACATTCTCAAAGCTTCCAAAACTATGCCAAATTGGTCCACAAAAAGTCGCGAAAATCATCCTGAAATGATCCGAACTCTGCCTAATTGTAGTAAAATTATTAAATGCTATATTACCCTAGTTCTACTGCAATCTTCTTCTACAAATTTTTATAATCACAAATTTCGAACTACTTCAAATTTCACTTTCAATCAAAACTTTAATTGGCGCCTAGGAGATATTTTCCTCTCCGCGCAGTTTTGTCCAGTTATAAACTAGTATGATTTCTGACTAGTTGTTATATCACTTGTATGAGCGTTCAGCGTTCAGTTGGTTGCATACTTGACCGTTTGAACGGTTAGTCGCTTGGTTGATTGCAAAATTCACAATTCACTTGCATGAAGATAAACAAAAACACTTTTTCGCATACAAACACATACACTAGTGACTACATAGTGTGTAAAGTTTACTTGCGCAACGGCCGTAGTGGCTTGGTCCAACAATAGCTGGGAATATCGATGAAGGTGATTTTAAAGCCAAGGGGTGACTAATTTTTTGCTACGCTCTTGTATACCCTTAAAGGCATCCATTATGTGAAAGAATGTTGCCGATGGTTAGGTTAAACCAATAGTTGAAAGCAGTTGTTTTTGTTTTACTAAACACCGTTAAGCCGATTCAAATGTACTCGTACATACATACATATATAATTTAATATCGAAATTATATAAATAGCGAACAGAGTTGGTGCTACCAGATAGGACTTTGGTCTTCGAGGATGATCTGCCGCTATCAAAATTCCTTCATTTCTTCAGTGTCACTTCAACGATGGAGATATTCCTGGTTAACTGGTTAATACAAGATTACACATTTTCCAGATTGCCTCCTCCAGAGCGCCACTGTACAAAAAGAAAACGTCTAACTAACGTGATCTGGAAGAATTCGTACATATCTACTATATAGGGAAGTCTTAACGATGACCTTTTACGAGACAGTTTTGACTAGTATCCTAAAAACCGGTATGTAAAAACTTGGTAAACAATAGGCTGAATTAGGTTAGGGAAATTAGGTCAATGTATGAAATACGATCTTTTGATAGCGGACCATGTTCTTTAACATACTTTTAGTTTAACATTAGTTAGTATCCAAACAAAAATACAGCTTTTGGAAAATAAACAATTTTAATTTTCAATTTGTTAAGGGTATTCGACTTTTGTGTTCGTTTATTTGCAATTCTCCACCCTCGAAATGTTTTAAAATCAAATGAAGTGAAGTGCTGAACTGCCTTAAACCACCCCTCAAACAATTCGTGTGTGACCAAGTGTGACATTGTGAAAATAAACATGCTTGTTGGTGCTTCCGTGAGTGAATCTATTCTTTGCAATTCTTGGCTGATGTGTGATAAAATATGTACCCTGTAGGAAATTGTTAGGGATGAATTAGCAAATCATTGCGATGTGTTGTTGTCAATTGCTTGTGACGTGTTTAATGGGCTTTAAATAGGCAGACAGATTTCTTAAAGAGTACAACAGGTCTTCGGATGACTTTCAGATGCTAAGAGGCTAAAATTGTAGAGTTACGAATTATTTTAAGAAAATATTGAAACATTTTTTCTACGTTTTTCTTGTACCGGGGCCCACTGAGAAAGAGAAAGTATTGCTATCTAGCAAGCAAAAAAATTTACTTATGATTTTCAAAGCAAGTTTCAAATTAAAAAAAAAATTTTTTCGTTTTTTATTCACAAGTCGCTAAGTGCTTGCGAAAAAAAATCGACTAGGTGAAAAATTCACTAACGATTTTCAAAAAAAATCGTAAATTTTGAAAGAAAAAAATTTAATTTTTTATTTTATTTACAAGTCGCTAAGTGCTTGCCAAAAAAAAATCGCCTACTGTTATACTACACATTCGGATTGGCGTTAACTTTTAACTCTTAATTCTCAACCATCAGCTGATATTAGCTTAGATAGTTAACAGATTTTCTTCTGGGCATTTTTGCTTTGCTAGTTTTATTTTTTGTATTTGTGTTTTTAAATAGCCCTTTCTACGAAAAACGATTTTTAGTATCGTCAATCAACAACTGATTTTAAAGCATATTGAAAAGCACTCTGATTCCCTCACAAACCAAAGTATATTTAAGCACTTCAATGTGTATGTATGTATGTATTGTAACTACATATGTTTACTACATACAACATAGCATAAATATTTTATTTCCGTATCCCTTCATTCTCAAGCAAATACATTCTTTTGCGGGTTAATAGTTCTTTTGTCAAAAGTCAATGAATATTTTATTAAAAAGCTGTACACTTCTGGCCTAAAATGTGGCAGGAAAGCTACAACGCGTATTCAACGTCATGCTTGGCATGGAATGAGTGGAGTCAAGTGGTCATTTTACTTAGCATTGGTTACCCATTTTAACACGTTAAGGGCTGCCAAAAATAAAATAAATAAAAAAATCGAAAGTTGTATCGAATTTCTTATTGTTATTTATGTATGTACTTTGCTTTACTTTTCTTAGGGTAAATAAAAATTATGTGCGTGCGTGATTAATGGAAGGATTTCTTGAAATCTGTAAGAGCTTAAGTGTTATTGTATGTCAAGTATTTCCAAATACAATTTAAATAAATGTGAATTTTATTAATGTACACTTTTGGTAAGGGATTGATAAGTGATAAGTGTGAGTGAGGTTAACGATTTTTCATTTGCTTTGGGTTTCATTATATTTTGTAATTTCTTTGAAGTCGAAATAGCCACATAACCTTTCTTAAAAGGATACTTCAAGACCATATAGTTTTGGATACATACATTTAATTTGGTATAGTTTATTACACTTTACGTTTGATATAAGTGAATAAGATATTTCATTTATTATAAAGCTAATAAGCATGGTACAATAAAAACACGTATGTGCTTAAATCTTAATATCAAAATTTCTTTGAAAAATTCTTTGGTCGTGCGCCTCTACTAATGCACCTTCCACGATGATCGACTTGTAGGCAATGCGGGCGTGCTTTGGTGTATAACGATATATAATCCATATTTACTGCCACCGGTTGTTGAAATGTCATATCCGCCATAACGAAGTAAATGAAAACGAATATTAAATATAAATAAAAAATTTCCTTCATAACTTTAAGCTTAACTTAACTGCACTCGTACAACGTCATACAAATACTAATCTTGATTAAGCGAAAACAATTTGCTAATCAAGTAAATAAATAAAAAGCGAGTTGTTGCGTTAAGCGAAGTCAGCATTGATATTTTTCTATTTGCTGTTGATAGCTAGAACATCCCACCTTCGAGTCTGAGACTTAGTAAACCTAGAAGAAAAATAAAGAAATTAAAAAAACATTGATTTGTAATTAGGTTTCTGCTCTCTTTTTCGAAATATAAACAAATATATAAATATGTATGAATGAGCTAATCTGCATGCCTTGTGCGATAACCTAATAGATCAATGTAACATATTGTGAGTACAACCGTCGCATTATTCAAGTTGACTGCGGCTGTAACAGAGCTGTAATTGAAAAGCAAAGGTTCAGCCCGTATTCATTCAGTTCAATAAAAAACTCGAAACTTATCTAGACAAAAAGGTTCCTTCATATTACATAAAATCCCAATACCTTTTTTTCATACAAATATTCGCTGTCAATACAATATTAATTTACTCTATGTGAGTAGGTATATAAAGTGCTCTACGGACTTACTTATATAGAGCTTATAGCTAACCAAAAAACTAGGTCGTCAACACTGTAGTCACACCACGACTACCGATACATTAAATAAAGTCGCTTAATTGTCTCCTGAAAACTATAAATTGAAAATTTTCCAAGAACATTTAAGCTGTTCAAACTCTCGCATGGTAGTTAATTTGTACTAAATAAGTCGCATGGTATCTGTCTGTTCACACTTTTGTGCTCATAAATTTTTCACTTAATAATCCTTCGAAGTTGTTGGTAATCTTTTGTCACTGAGATTTACAGTTTTTTTTTTTTTTGTAAATTTATTACAACCGTACACATGTAGGCGATAACGGTATATCCTCCTGCGTATGTAGACTATAATAAACAGCAAACTTGCTGGCCTGCCAATTTGTCGATAAAAAATATCAACGATGATTCATATAAAAGGCGTTGAAATTTTGATGTTATCGCAGAATTGATGGCTAGCTTGTAACAAGGATAAATGCCAATCAAAAATCATACAAGCACACACCTATTTGTATGTATATACATACATATGTATGTATGTACATATGTATGTGGATGCCATGTAGGGAAAACTTTATGTACAAAACTAGCCTTTGCTTCAGAGAATCTACAAGTGGAAAAGGTTTGGAATCTTTTATGGCCAGACTATACATGTGCGAAAATAAAATGAAATAAAATAATTTAAAATAAAATAAACCAAACTAAACTAAACTAAGCTACAATAAAAAAAAAATAAAAACAAAATCAAAATTAAAAAAATAAAATAAAATAAAATAAAATGAAAATAAAATAACAATAAAATAAAATAAAATAAAATAAAATAAAATAAAATAAAACAAAATAAAATAAAATAAAATAAAATAAAATAAAATAAAATAAAATAAAATAAAATAAAATAAAATAAAATAAAATAAAATAAAATAAAATAAAATAAAATAAAATAAAATAAAATAAAATAAAATAAAATAAAATAAAATAAAATAAAATAAAATAAAATAAAACAAAATAAAATAAAATAAAATAAAATAAAATAAAATAAAATAAAATAAAATAAAATAAAATAAAATAAAATAAAATAAAATAAAATAAAATAAAATAAAATAAAATAAAATAAAATAAAATAAAATAAAATAAAATAAAATAAAATAAAATAAAATAAAATAAAATAAAAAAGAACAAAATAAAATAAAAAAAAAATGAATTAAAATAAAAAACAAAATGAAAAAAAAATAAAATAAAATGAAAATAAAATAAAGTAAAATAAAATAAAATAAAATAAAATAAAATAAAATAAAATAAAATAAAATAAAATAAAATAAAATAAAATAAAATAAAATAAAATAAAATAAAATAAAATAAAATAAAATAAAACAAAATAAAATAAAATAAAATAAAATAAAATAAAATAAAATAACAATAAAATAAAATAAAATAAAATAAAATAAAAAAAGAACAAAATAAAACAAAAAAAAGAACAAAATAAAATAAAAAAAAAGAAACAAAATAAAATAAAATAAAATAGGATCAGATTAAATAAAATTGGACCACAATTTGCCTATAAAAATATATTACTTTTCGATTACTCTTCTACTCCTTAAGAAAAATTATTTACAAGAATGTTGTAGGAAGGTGGCATGAGAATAGTATGAAGGTATGCAAGTTAAAAGCTGACTGTGCTCTTATCCTCCTCCATTCGCTTTATGCTGTGCCAGTGTGCAGAATAGCTACCCTTATCATGTGTCAAGATATGCAAAAATTTTACACTAACCATACTGGATTGGAATTCTAAAGAGCAACGGGAATTTTCTATTTCCTAAACTCATTCGGGCATTATAAAAAACTTGTAAAAAGAGATAAATTCATAAATTTTATAGTTCTTCCATTTCACAACGTTTACGCATATGCGAAGCATAGTTCGAAATACCAAATGAGATAATGTCATTCACATACAAGCATACAAAAGACTGATATAAATGCTAAGCTCGACTCAATATGTAAGTACGTGTGTATGTGTCGCTGTGTAAGTATGTATGTCACTGTACATGGGTTTGACATAATGCGTTTATCATAGCAAGAGAAAAAAAAAGCTTGCGGGCAGATAAAAAAAAGCGTGTAAGCCCATATTGTAAATTCTAGTCAAACACAAAAAGGATGTTTCTGTATTCAGCATATTTGGAAATTTAGATATTTGCCGCAATGGGTATCGTCGGTTATGCAACATTCACACCCAAACTCCCAAATCCCAAAACACATTTTAATACTATGGCAGCAAATTCTTTTTTTAGTTGACCCATACTGAAGCCAGTGCTAGTTAATCTACACAGGCACAATCTCCCACATTTCCCGTTGTTGAAGCATTGGAATACAAATGCCATAGAACAAGAAGGATATTTTTTTTTTTGCTGTTGAATGTAATAGAAATTTTAATCGGATATGTTAGACAAGGTATGTGCGGGTTATATTGCTATCGTTGGCGTTTTTTTTATTCAAATTTTTGGGTTTTTGCGCTTTTGCGATTAGAAATACATCCATATTCGAATACAAAATATATGAGCATTAGGGTGGATGGATTTCTTTTAGAATTACATTGAAATTTCTTACTGCTTGAAGACCCTTATAAAAGTGCTCACTATTTTATTTACTTTCTTCCTGGCGAAAAGTTCAATGTTGAATTTCAAAAAAATTTCAAATTTGGGAAAAATAAAACAAATCATTTTGTTTTGTTCATTAAAAAAAAAAATTATTTTAAAAAAAATGAAAATTATTATTTATTCATCGCTAACAAAAAAAAAAAAACAAATAATAAAAAAATAAAGGAATTAGTTATCTATCGCTAGCAAAAAAAAAAAAAATAACAAATTATTGTATTTAAAAAAAAATTATTCATCTCCCGCTAACAAAAAACAGTAAATTATAATAAAAAAATAGAAAACAAAACAAAGAAAATTTAAAACAAATAAAAAATAATAATAATAAAATAATTTAACAAATAAAAAAATTGGTAATTTCTAGCTAACAAAAAAAAAATATTAAAAATAAAAAAAAATAAAATATTATTCATCTGTCGCTAACGTTTTTGCGCCATTCTAGAAATTACAACAACGTAATTATAAAAAAAAATATACATTTTTTTTTCATCACAATCTAATGAACACCTTTGTATGTGTGTGAGGCTAAACAGTTAGTTCCTGAACAGAGTTAAACAATTGCGATAAAATAAACATGGAAAACGAAAAAAAACATGAAAATGCAAGTCTAACTTTGGCCAGAACTGAGCAGGTTATACCTTCATCAATCAATTCTCTTGCCCTTGAAACTTGCTTTATCAATTTCTCAAGGCAATTAGCAACACTTAGTGAGGCGAATTCACTTTCCAACTAACCGTTTTAAGTCAAAAGGCTCTACACCGTTCACCGAGCTTCTTTCTTATTTCGCATAACATGATCAAGCTATTGAAGATATTGTTCTTTTATCGCTGTACTCTGCCTTTTCCGGAGATGAAATCTAAAAGGACTAGGTTAATAATATTTAGAAAAAAAAAAAAAATTTAACACACGCAGCGGGGTATATAAATTGTTTAAAGTTTTCAGCTAACACAGCAGGAAGCACATAAACTTCAGTTCGATTAAGGCTCTGCTGGTGGCGCTTATCAGGCCACAGGATGAATGCCTACAAACAAATGGAGAGAGTTGTTGTCACAACCGCAGCCAATTAGGGTGTGTTTAATTTTTCAGAGAAATGTTTGTTTGCTTAGCTCAACTTGAATGTATGTATGTAGATACTAGTTAAGGCCAAAGCGGAAAACGAAAAAGTATTTCATAAAAACGGAACAGGCTATTGTGCATAGCTGAAAAAAATGCCTATTAAAATTTAAGGGGTGCAAAGGTCATGAAATTGTGGCGAAACTTTTACTTTGTGTTCAAATTAGTTTACTGTATTTTTTAACAAGTGAAGCCAGAAAATATATATTTTGCATAACAGTTATGGGTGTATTTGTGAATGTATATGTGTTTTGTAGAGAATTGATAGAAATCATTGAAGTGCGGAGGCAGTACAGCAAATAATTCTACAAAGAGCTGAAACATTCGATAACAGCACTACTTCTAGCTTAATACTCGGTCAAGTATTTAAACTGCCACTAATTTGTTCCTTGTTGTAGAGTAGTTTAGATTTGGCTGGTTTTCAACCAGATCCATATTGGATAGTTCAGGTGGTAGTTCTTGTTGTCGATAAGTGTTTATGCGATTTATCAAAGCTTCTTCTAACTATTGCGTAAAGTTGTCTTCGAGATACTAGTGGATATGCCAAAAAATAGCATAATTTGGTAACCCTAAATAGTTTCTAACTAAAAAATATTTTTCTTTAATTACAGCTTAAAGTAACTTTCGGTTGATAAAAATAACTTTCGGTAGATCATTCTGACATCATCCGCCATTTTGTGACATTTTTTACAAATATTTCTTGATTATTTTGGGAATGTTTGCAAAATAATTTTTTGACTTCTTCAGAACAATTTTGAAACCATTTTCTTACCAATCGCGAAATACTCCCAAACTGATCCCGAAAAAGTCTCACAAAGAGTCAAAAAAAGGTCCTGAAATGATCTGAAAAAGTAAGAATTTAGTTTCTGTCATTTACATTGTGATACAACCGGTTACTTGTTAACAACGTGGAATCCTCCGCTGGGTAGTCGTTTGCCTTTACTTTAATGTCCAAAAATTATTCCAAATGATCCCCAAAATATGACAAAAACAATCCAATCCAATTATAAAAAAAACTCAAAATTATCTTGTAATGATTCCGAAAAAGTTCCGAAAACAGACCAAAAACAGTCTCGAAAGAGTTTCAAAAAAACTCTAAAATAGTCCCGAAAAAAACGCAAAATGATCCCAAAGTTAGCCCCAAAAAGTCTCTACAACTATATCGATAAACTCTACTAAAATTGATGGGACCAAGAATAAGATCCTCCCAATAATCATACCCACATTTTTTGGTGGGTATGATATACAGTTAGGTATACATACCATAGCAATATGTGTGAATGTATATACACATAAGAACTTTTCATGAGCTTATCAAAATGAAATTCCATCATATCAGTGAATTGTCTGCTGCCAGAATTCGATTACATGCCAATGCTTTTGTTGTTGTTGCTCCTGTTCCTGCTGCTATAGCTACTAAAATTATTGATTTTGGGAAAATTACCATTCCTTTGTGTTGTAGCTTGCAAATCTGCACCAAAGGCATTTAATTGCATTCCGAAAATGCAATATTATTTTCCCTTTAAAGTTGTATGTAGGTGGTTGATTGGAAGAGAGAGGCAAAGGATGTGGTGAGGTGTTCATTTCCAATGAATTTCAGCACTTCGCTTGCAATATTTAAGCTGTGCGTATGTCAATGTATTACAATTTAATACACTTAAGGGTAGGATTTTAAGTTATAAAGTTCGTAATGGAAACACAAGAGTCCCCTTGAGGAGTTTTAAAAAAAGATTTGTTTTAACAAAGAAAAGTGCATCAAGTGCTTGCTAACTCTTAGATCTTAAGCTGATGGGCTGAATGGGTCGTCGTTGAACTGTTTATTGAGTTATGTTCTATGGGAAAGGCTATTTGAAGGTAGTGGGAATATTACTGGGTTTTAGAATAGCGGTCTTAATCGTTTTACCTCCTTCTATGGATGAAGATCGGCCCAATAATCATATGTTCAAGCCAGTATTCAAATGCTGTCAACCGACTTTAGCTCTCCTCGATGTTTCCTTTAAAGCAGTGCATGGCGAGCATTATCAAGGAATTTACCTTGAGCTCTCCTTTCTTTATGGATGCTGACCTTCTTATTATCACCTGCTTTCAATCTGGTTATTGTCACCGCCTAAGTACGCCAACTGATTATCAAAAGTGATCCGATTAATATAATTTTTCAGATCTTCTCTCAAAGTCTTTTTTTTCTAAAGTTATGTACTATTAAAGTTGAAAGAATTGACAATTTTGTATCAATGAAAATAAATAAATAAATAAATAAATAAATAAATAACAAAAAAAAATTATGGTAAACAAATTTTTTTATATCTTGTTTTCTAAAGTTTTATACTATTAAAACTAAAAAAATTTAAAAATTTTGTTTGCTAATTTAATTTTTTCCACTCATGAAAAAAAAAAAAAAAGTATGGTAAAAATTTTTTTTTAAATCTTGTTTTCTTAAGTTATAAGCTATTAAAGTTAAAAAATTAAAAAAATTTGTTTGCTAATTTAATTTTTTTGGTAAACAATTTTTTTTTAAATTTTTGTTTCTCAAGTTATATACTTTTAAAGTTAAAAAAAAACTAAAAAAACTTTGTTTGCCAATTTAATATTTTTCACTCCATTAAAATAAATTTTAAGAAATTATTATTATAAAAATATTTTTTTTAAATCTTTTTTCTAAAGTTAATAGTATAAATTAAAAAAAAATGAAAAAATTTTTTTCGCTATTGTTTTTTTTTTTCTCAATGAAAATTATTAAATAAAAAAAAAAATTACAAATGGGAAAACTATTTTTTGAAAATATTTTTTCTAACTTTATATACCGATTAAATAATTTTAATAATTTTATTGTTTTCGCTCAATGAAAATAATTTGTAAAGCACTATTAATAAGCTAGAACATGTTTATGAATATCAAATGAAAGCTGCTGATATTGGTTTTTACACGAATTATAGGTAGAGGTATATGGAGAGAAAGAATGGAGACAGAGATATATCTAGTAAGTCGAGCTGAAGGTAGAGGTAGTCAAACTACTTCTACAACGATTGAGAAACAAAAAATCAGCGCAAAAATGTGTTGCTCGAATAAGGAAAAAAAGGTTGCTACAACTTAAATATTCACAAAACCCCACACGCACCTAAACAACTAATCAACGTTCGCGCATGCGCTTTGCATGCAATGTAGGTAATTAGAACTTATCGCACCATAAGCAAATCAACTGTCAGCAGCAAGAATAGTGGACATGATCTTGTTTCTGCACATAAATTATAAATATCGAGCAAATTAATCAACCGGATAAAAATGCATAAATGGGCATGAATGAAAGAAGTTGGGCTAAGCATTGAAGCTGATTGCCATAGCACGTGCGCATTGAAAGCTGGATTCTTATGCAAAATAGTTAGCAATTGAAAATTGAAGAGTGGTTTATACCATAAAATAATATTGGGTGCTAATGAGGTAGCACTTAAAGGGGAGTTGTGATATTTGTACTTACGACAATTTGATTGCCCAGCGCGATTGAATGAATATTAATGTGGAAGCTTGTGGCGAAGTTATGATCACCTTATTTGAATATCATTTTTTTTTAATTATCTTTTCTTTTTTTCCCTTGTTTTACATTTCTTTTAACACCTACTCATCCGTTTACTAGAATGTGAAATGCTTGAGAAGCTAAGAGCTGCAGCTATAAAAGCGCACGATCATGCAAAGTCTAAACACAAAGCTTTCTAACGGCTGGAGTGAACAGTCCCAAACAGTCACTAGGAGGCATACAAACATTACAATGAAGCACGCACTGGTAAGCAGTCTTTGGTTTATAAAAACTATTTTTTACTAACAACAATTTGTTATGCTCTGTCTCTTTCCTCTCCTATTACAGGTCTTAGCATTCGCTGTGATCACTTTAGTTTGCGTGACGCAGATTAATGGTAGCATCTTGCCTTACCCTTATGTCCTTTCACCACATGGACCTATTGTGGTGTCGGTGCCAACCGTGCCGGTAATTAAAATCGTACCTGTGCCGACTGGTGGTGCTGGTGGCGCTGGCGGTTCAGGTGCAGCAGGCGGTGGTGGTGGTGGTGGCGGTGCAGCACCTGGTGTGCCTGCTAGTTCGGGAGGTGGCGGTGGTGGTGGTGGTGGTGCTGCTGCTGGTGGTGGTGGCGGCGGTGGCGGTGGCGCAGCTGGTGGTGCTTCTGGCGGCGGTGGCGGTGGTGGTGGTGCTGGAGGTAGCTCTGGTGGTGGCGGTGGTGGCGGCGGTGCTGGACCTGCTGGCGGTTCGGGCGGTTCTGGTGGTGCGGCCGGACATTAAATATTCACTTGGACTTCTCTAAATGGCTAACAATCTCATTTGATTTAGTTTAATTTTGCTGCTCAATCACATTTTACACTTTGAATAAGTTTCGGATTTTGGAGTTTTAATTTTTAAGGTGAATAAACTATTTTAATTTTGATGTCATACCAAAACTGTGTGGAAGTATTTTCTGTAGTTGTTGTTAGGGATGAAAGGGTTAAAGATCTTTGAAAGCGCACATAGATTAAAACCTTAAAAGTCTTTAAGTAAGGAATAGATCCTTCTCTTTCTATAAATCTCACTTTTCTTCGCTTTAGTTTTCTCCTTTGGAGCTGGTGTGATCGACTTAAGATGCAGCTAAAGGCCGTCAGTCAGCTTCTTTGATTTTTCTGGAGACGTAAGAGATATGTAATTTTTCAGAGATCATACTTCCAGAGAAGCTATTTTTTGCCAATAAGAATCAGTGGAAGGCTTCCACTGGGCGTTCTAAATTTTGCTAATTATCGGTCAATCCGTTTGAGACGCTAAATATATACATAAATATTTTAGCTTATTCTTTTTGCATCAAAATCTAAAATGTCGTGTCTCGACCTAACCTCAAAAAATTCAAATAAAGCACTGGTGATTTTTTTTGCGGGATGGTGGGTTAGGGGTTAAGACCTCGGATTCAGCATTCATTTTTCTTTAAAAATCGTAGGCTTTCTATGTTTTCCATAATCGAGAATTTCAGAGAAAATTCAAAAATTTCTGAAAAATAAATTTCATTTAAAAGCTCATTTCTAAATCGAGTTCGTTCGTTACGTTTTATTTAGTCAAGGTTCCGTTTTGGTCTACAATTAATTCAATACTCCACGCAGCGAATTCTGTCAAAATGGTGGAAAAGAGATAAGGTTTAGTGTTGTTATGGCTTCCGGCCAAAAATTGCTAATGTATCCACAGAAATGCGGTTTGTTTTGTTTGCATGAAAGTTGTTCTCACTTATGTGGCTTTCATAAATTGCAATATAGATGACACACAAAAGTTCGCACATACATACATAAATATCTGTTTATGGTAAATGATATGCCCCCGAACAGCAGGCTAGTGATGAGATTGCATTTTCGCGGTAAATTGTATCCTTTGGTTATTTTGTATTCCCGGCGCCAAAAAGCCAATGTGGAATTGGAATTCACAGGTATCTGGGTATTTAAGTTTGTATTCGCTTTTGAGCAAAATATTGAAATTGCGTTTCACTTTGCATTTCATTGGTGTTCGCTGTTAGTATTGTTGGTAATTTTCAACAAATATTTTGCCAATATCATTTATGAATTTCACTCAAAAGTATAGCAAAAAGCGTTGTATATAGGATAACTCAGCTTGATAAGCGGCGTATATTGGTCACACACACACACACACACACAATTTTATCACAAAATAAATAAGTAAGGGAAGAGCTGTCTTCGACTGTGAGTAAGGCTTTATACATTTAATGAAAGCTTTTTTAAGTATCTGATCCTTACTTCCAAACTCTTTAAAGCTGTTAATTTAAAGATACATAACCCAAGCCCCATTTATCGGAACAATCGATTGTATGGGAGCTATGCGATGTATTGGTCCGATCTTGCTGATTTCAATCCATTATTAATAAATACAAAATGGCGGCCCATACCAAATTTCATTGAGATATCTCTAAATTGAGGGACTAGTTTACGTTCAAACAGACACGCAGACGGGCAGATGGACGGACAGACGGACATGGCTAAATCAACTCAGCTCATCGCCCTGATCATTTTGTTTTATTTATTGGTGGGTCTATCTCTTCTTCTTCTCATATGTACTTACAAAAATTGCACAAAAGGTATAATACCATTTCAAGTTCATGCAGGGTATACAAATTAATGTTGCTGGCATTTTTAGCTACCTACATGTGTGCGTGTTTATGTGTGTGTGTGTGTGTGGATTTGTGATTACATTTTAGAATGTTTTGCATAATTGCATCGGATAACAACACAAATGTTGTGGAATATTATTGAATGATTTTGTTTTGATAAAATTACAATGGCCTGCGTATTTTGAAAGGGATTTTGCGAATTTTACGCTGGACGATTCAAGGTAACCAAGCGCATGCATGCTCAATGTGTTATCAAACTCGACATTAAATTGTTTAACAATTGTTGTTTTTAAGTACTTTCATGTGGTTAATGATTGACCAAAGAGATTTTGCGCTGATATTTAATATGTTTAGATATCGTATATGCGGCTACTCATTTCCTATTTTTTTATTTTTATTTTAAGAGTGAAACATTTTTAAATTTTTTTGTTTCAAATTTATTTTAACAGACCTGACTGATTGCCTACATTTAAAAATTTTTACTCTCTTCCCTCCGCGCTTTACCTTCATTTGTCCCTATATCTCCCTTTTTATTTCTACTCTTGCTTTGCCCTCTTTATTTTCCTCTAACACCATCTCTACAGTTTAAACTTTCTATTCTTCTATTCATACATAGTTTCGAAGATATAGTGATTTAAATTTTATTTGGTCCTGGTACCGCCTACTTTTCTGAAGTTTTTTGATGACTCACAAATAAGGCACAAAATATACATACATAGTATATCCAAATATTATTCATTTAGACCAGTGGTGGCCAGAATTAAAATATCAATGCACGCGTGCATAGGCTACCTTTTGCTGCCGACGTCGAAGCCATCACACGCATAGTATCAATGAAGTCGTGTGGCGAAGTTCGGGAGAGTGGCCGATCAATCTTGCTTACTTTTATCAAGTAAGCATAGCGCTGAGCTCTCTCTGGCACACATACAAGCAAAACTGCGCATGCGGTCGTTTGGCCACCACTGATTTAGACCAAATATGTTAAGAGGTTTGACGAATTGAAATTTTTTATAGCCTGGGGGCGTGGGAGCGCTCACTATTCTGAAACTACATATACATACATATGTATAGAGACTTTGTTATATCCAGTGATCGCAATTAGTATATGTATGCTTTGAAGAAAATTTCATAAAGATCAGGTTAGTACTTTGGACGCCTATAAAATACAAACACCTAAATTTTTTTTATTTATAAAATTGCAAAAATAGTTTGATTTAAAGTGCCACGCCCATTTTAAAAAATGTCTTAAAAAATTAATCGAATGCCCCGATTTTATTATCCAACCCAAGTTTAATTCCAATGTGTGTTTTATTACTGAATTATCACTTTTATTATGCTCCAAAAAGAGGCGTATATATGTACGTTGGATTTCGGGGTTCAACCCCCGCCCCCCTTAGGAATACAAAAAGTTTTATATTTTAAAAACTGTGGATAAAATATATCCTCGGTATTTCATAAAAAATATTTGCTTCTAAAATATTTGATGCATAAAAAGTGGGCGTGGCCGTTAAAATCCGATTTTGCCCGGATCTAAGATGAGTGGCAAAATTTTAATGGCATATCTTCACTTTATTCGCCTCGAAAAGTGCAACAAAGGCGTGAGAGTTTTCAAATTTGAGGTGCACTAACATGAAATTCTTGATTTTTGCAAAATGTGCTATTTCTCTGTCCAGTTCTCTATTTAATATGTACATATAAATTATATGTATGTAAATACTTCCGACTTATGTACAAAGCATAAGTAATCCATCTATTAAATAGTATGCAATTATATGAAATCGTCTTTTGGTTGTGACCGCCCAAGCCCTTTGACTATGGTTTAAGTCAATTGGCAGAGTAAATGCGATTTCATTTGGACGCAATTCAATGCCACGCCATGCTGCAATGCTCATTACCAATTCAAATTGAATGTTTACCGAGAAATAAAACAAAATATAAATATGTATGCATGTGAAAAAGACGATGAAGAATGGACGATAAAATAAAATTACAAGCCGTAAACAATGATGGCGAAATGGAAGAAGGGTAGAGAAGTAAAGCAAAAAACTGGAGGAATTGTGTAGCTGTGCAATATGACTGGCTGGCTGGCAAGTGGCAACTTACATGCGTTCATACATATGTGAAGATGTTAAAGGATCGAACTGAACTACTCGTATCGTAGTCAATTCAGGTACATACATATGTACATACACTTATACACTTGTACGTGCATCTTCTCAGTCAACAATTCCATGCAGTGAAAAACTAGAATATTCAGAAAACATACTAGTTCACAACTAGTATCTGCTAACTCCCCTCAAACTAGTCGGAAAAGAATACTTCTGTACCCGCAACTATTGCTATTTTTGCTATTGATAACACCCAGTACATATAAGAGTAGTAAACATCTAAGGCGGTGATGCTTAGTTATGATTGAGAATGTTGTTTGAATATTTTTTTTAGATCGACATTTGGGATGTAATGAAAAAAAAAATGTACCGGAGTATTTTAGTAGAATTTAAGAAAAATTGAAAAATTCAGCATTAGGCAAGTTGTGGAACATTTCGGGATACTTCATGAAATTTTTTTTGGGTATAATTTTGGGATATGTAGTTCCCGAAAGCTTTCTGGGGCTTTTCAGTATAGCTTTCTTTTCATGTCGGTATCATTTTCGGGACTGTATTGCAAATTTTCGAGATTATTTTGTGATTATTTTCTTGACTTTTCAGAACCATTTTTAATTATTTCCATTCATTTTTTGGTATCATTTCAGGACACTTTCGGGATTTTTTGGGGACCATTCCGGCACCATGTCTGTATCGCTTGGGGGACCATTTTGCAAAGTTTCGGGCTTATTTAGGAATTGTTTTCTTGGCTTTTTTAGATTCATTTAGAATTGTTTTCGGAAATTTTTCGGTACCATTGTGGGACTTTTTCGGCATCATATCGGGATTTCTCTCTGGGTTACATATTTTTCGAATTATCTGGGTTATTTAAGGATTCTTTTCTCGATCCTTTCTGGATCATTTTGGGAAATTGAATGGCCGCCTCAAATAACCTTGTAAGCGACATTTTTTCAAATGCGTTTTATGGCGTTGGTCAGTGTTTCATTGCCACGAATTAAACATTTGACCCTCACTCAACCCATTTGCTATCTATTACCTTTTGCTACTGGGTTGTAGCATTTCATTTCCTTAACAGACTTCCTGCTGTTACTCACACACTCTCACACTTTCTTTCACATTTCGTTTGTTCCAACCTATGTTGCATGTTATGGGTAAATGTTGGCCTTCAATGTTCTAAGCAAAATCGGAAGTGACTTGTGTGCAGAAATAAATCGTGTTAAAAGGTTAACTTTGCAACAACTTGAACAGCAACAACAACAAGCATAACAACAATAACAAATATTACTTGTATTGTCGCCTATCCGGAGGGATAAGCAATTGAGCAATAAGAGCAGCAAGTTGAGTGTTGGCAACAGCTTAGTACTGTTAAGTATGTACATATGTGAAGCTATGCATTAGGGTGGGAGAGAATTGATTTATATTAAAAACAAAAAAATTTTTGCAGCTTTAAGTGCAAAACAATTGTTTTCGCTGTACGATTTTATATAAAAATTAATAAACAAAAAAAGATTAAATTTAATTTAATTTCGTAAAATCGGTTGTACAACAGTTTTCGGAATTTCGAAATCATTTTTTGTCTATTATCTATACATCTTATGCTTTCCAGATTCAGCTGCACTGTATTCCTCTTTTGAAATAATCATGCTCTAGAGAGAGAGGCCATTCAAATGTCCGTGCCTATGTGTGTAGATTAGGACGGGTCGATTTAACAATCGCTCATTGCTCTGTGAAAATCGTATTCTAGGGATCAAAATAAGAAACTTTGCCGATGTCCCCCAATTTGGGTCGAAATTTTGGGTAGGTATTATTTGTAGTCAATAGTCATACGCCATGGCCCCCAGCCCAAAAGTTCGACCCAAATTGGGGGACATCAGAATTCGTTTTAGGGGTATGGTTCCATCGGCAAAGTTTCTTATTTTGATCCCTAGAATATGATTTTCACAGAGCAATGGGCCATTTTTTTGCCTCCCCACAAATCGACCCGGCCTAGTGTAGTTATGTATATAGAAACTATCTTATTTAAATATCGGACAATAGGTATTTTGCATATAATGCGGAGTAAACAAGCAGCGTATCTTCCAAGCACGCCTCAAGACAGTTAAATAAAAATTTGAGAAAAATTCGTGAAAATTTGGAGAATTTTCATGACTTTTTAGAATTTTCATAGAATTTTTAGAATTAATGTGAGTATGCAGATTTGTAGCCGTTCATTTCAAGGTGTAAGTTGTAAGTTCGTAAGAAATTTTTGCTGATTTTTGGGAATTTTTTTTCTGAAGAGCTTAATTGTCTTTTTCCATGTAAAAAAATTCCGTTTGGAAAACCCTAAAGTCCCGAGAAAAAAAAGAAAAAATCAGAAAAATGTCTTAAGGGCTAAAGACTTGCCCCTTATGATACTGAAAATGAACAAATCTGCATACTTAAAAAAATTTTGAAAATTGAGAAAAAAAAATTTGAAAATTTGCATAAAAATTTGTCGATACTTTCAAAAAATAATTGCAGGTCATGTATTAGATCGTGAATTAAAATAAATTTGCTGAAGTTAAAATTTGCGAAAATTGCCAAAAAGTGGTGTATATTTATTTATGTGAGTGACTGTAAGTAGATTTTGTATGGCAGACGTGTGAATAAATAGATTGTAAGCCAAATTGGTTGAAGGCAAGTCAACTGGCGGCTTAACTAAATCCAATACAAATCTCCCAATTCTTGCACTTCTTCATTTAACACAGCGTGGTCAGAAGATTGTTGTCCGTACATGAGGTCTAGTGATAGTAGCCCAATGTGAATTCATTTCAGGGTGTTTCAACTGAGTTAATGGCTAAGAAATAGGCTCCGGCATTGTTGAAGCGTACAATAAATCAGCACGAGTCCAAGTAATGGTCCGTAGAGAAATCGTCGATAAAATACTTGGAATAATATTCCAAGAAAGGCGTTCAATACTCATAGGTAGATATATCGGGTGAAATCAAATTCGAGTTTAGATCGGCTACAGTACTAGATAAACAATTGCTGTATACATATTTGATAAATAAGTACGCTCAATGAACTTTGTAATGAACTTTGAGAATTCAAATTTTGCGAATGAAAACTTGCTTTTGCCAATCAGTGAGCATATTGTATGAGAATTGATTTCAAACTCAAATTACAAGTGTACCGTAATTTCAAACACAAGTGAGGTAATACAGTGGCTGTGTTGTTGTTATTGTTGCTTATATTTTATGCAGCAACGTAAATGTGAATTATTGCAGCATTAGCCTTTCAAGATTACTTTAGCTGTTATTAACAACATTTGCTTGAGAAAATCACGACTTGGATCACAGACCTCGCTATTTGTCATGTATTTGACACCACAAAAACTTTGGAATTGTGAACTAAAAAGCTTTTGCGAAAATATATTCTCAACACATTGCAAATAGCACATGCTGCAGTCAGCCAAGTATAACAAAAAAAAAAAAATGAAAAAGAAAATAAAAACAACAACAATGAAAACTAAAAGAAGCACACAGCATCAATAACCATATCGAATGAAATAAGAAATACACAACTTGGTCAAAAGTTGAAGCTTAAACAGTTTGTTGACCAACAACAACAGCAAAAACAACTATTTGTAGCACTGAGTACATACCCACATACTCATATCGTATCTATAAAATAGATATATATATATATATACGTATACAGTTAACTAATGTTTTGCCATTATTGTACATTGTCAATGTGTACTTAAGCCCCATTGGGTGGTGTAGGTGCTAGGGCAGTAAGTATTAACGGATTTGCTACTTTATCTTGCTGATTTGCAATTCAATAAGTTTGTGCAACGAAGTAAGTAAACTGGTGTTGTAGTGACCAAAGTCGCTTGAACTTAGAGTCATAAATATGTATTTTTGTATCAACATACTTGTAAGGAGCGTAAATAGCGACATGGGTGTGGAGAGGATGTAGCGAGAGAGGGGGAGGGGGGCTACAGCAAAAGTCTAGATTCAACGAAAATGTAAGATGTATTGTTGCTGATGGAGTAGACCAATATAGATATTAATAAAAAATATTTGAATAATTTGGCGCGATATAATTCCGAGGAGATTGAGGTCCATACTTCGACCACGCTGCTTTTAATTTTTTTTCGTCCACTATTAACCTGTACAGCTCTTCGGGCAGTCGAGGCAATTTCGAGCAGAACAAACCATCAAGATTACAAAACCATCAAGATTACAAAAAAAAGTGTTTGGTTCAGTTTGACTTCTTGCCCCACGTCTACCAGCACCATGTTACGGCTCTGTTTAAAAATATTTATGTCGGTGGATAATCTAGAAGTACAAAATACACAACTTTAGACGGTTAAATAAACACCAATATACACATTTGTAAGCTAGAGTGAGTTAAATTCATTTTAAAAAGAACTTCAGGGTTTTGTTTTTAAATTTATAATTTTGCTTAACGAAAAGAAAATTTTCAAGAAACTCTTATTTTATTCATTCTTATACCCGAAAGCGCTGGAAATCGCTTTAAGAAAGAGTAGCATCATTTTGGTAGGCACATACATACATATATGTTAGACCGGACCGACAATTTTTGGCCCGGAGTTTTAAATTTGTGACTAGAGCTTCAAAATCATTTTCGAGTGTACGGTTGGTTTTGTAGCCCCTCAAACGCTGTTCTGAATAAGTGAAAGTCTCAAAGCTCTTCAAAAAACTTTTGATTTTCGGTATGCTATTTTATATTTACTTTCAGAAGTTCTTGTAATAGTAATTCAACTGGCATGACTGAAAATACTACAATCTATGTCGAGAATAAATTACAAAAAATCTAAAAATTAGTATTAAGATCTAAAAATTGTACTACAGATAGTCTAATATATGAACATATTTATGTAGGAATGTTGGTGATAGATCGAAGATGGAGTTTTCATCGAAGATTAAAAGCAAATATTCGATCTTATCCAATATGCGACTAAGCACCGAAGCCGAAAATTATATACTACGCTTAAAAAATAGAAAAACATTCTAAGGCTTCTGGTTTTAAGTTTTATAAAAAACTAGCCTTTACACTTGGATTTCCCCAACCCATTTCTATAAAAAAATTTGCAATGTAAAGACAACCAATCACATTTTTTATAACCCCTCACCGAATTTCCTAAATACTTGCGGATATACGGACTATGAAGTATTTGATTCGTATGGGAGTGGCCACGTCCCCTATTTCATTATCCTCAGTCTTCATGCAAGTGTTAGGGATTAATCAAATTTCAGTGGTCTATGCTATATACTTCCAGAGATACGGACTATCAAAAATTCCATTTGTGTGAGAGCTGTCACACCTTCTATATATATCACAATCTTTTCTAGCCTATGATCATCCCTGGAAGATATCTTGTGGGTGTTTAAAATTTTGTTTCGATCGGCTTATTCGTCGATCCATACCTACATAATTTGAAGTTTATATACATCTGTATGTATATATGTAGATTCACAAATACACAAAAACAAAAATTGCAAAAATAGTAGAGTCTAATTTTAATAATATTCAAAATTTTACAGGTCTGATAGTGTAACGATTGATGGGAGCCACACTCGTAGCCGCAGTTAGATACTGTAACGCATCGGAATATAAAATTTCCATCGCATACCGATGTCAGGTCGAACCTTCGCTGGAACACTAATGCATGTATCTACATATGTACTCGTATAGCCATATCATACAAACTTATGCGTGGTCCGTTAAATGTGGTACAACCATATGAAATATACCTATATTCAAACGTATGTACATATGTATGCATGTGGGCTAATATTGATTTTGTGTCAACAACATTTAACACTTGTCCATTTTGTTGGTCTCTTTTCTAGGCGCTTTATGGCGTTGTTGTGGTTGTTGTTCTTGGTTGTTGTTTGTTTCATACATTTTGTGTATGTTTGTGTTGTTCGTATTCCCTCAATTGGATTATTGGCACAGCTGTCAAATGTTGGTGTTGTTGTGGTTGTTGGTATTGCTTTCATTCTTGGTTGTACGTATGTATGTATGTATGTAAGTATGTATTTCATGTTGTTGATTTAATTCATGATTTTCCTGTTTTATAATGTAATGTTAATTGTTTGCACCAGAATGCACAAGCCAACAACAAGCACAACAAAACATTTTATTTAAAACATGCAATGACAACAAATGTGACAAATATTTAAATGGTATTTTAAAAATAACAAATTTGCATATAAATTAATTATAAAAATTAATTGCTTTTATTATTAAACGAGTACACTTAACGGCATTTAAGGGCATATAATGTGGTAGTTTATTTTTTAAATGCATAAGTTTAAACCTAATAAAGTCTTGAGTATGAGTGAAAAAGCTTTGCAATAATTACAATAGTGATTTAACGTGCTTTCAGCTTTATAACCTCCTTAAAGGAAATGGAATTAGTTTACGAAGAACCCAGGATGAGTCGCAAAGAAATGTCGTATGATGAGATTAGTTGTTACTTTTATGTTCACCTAATGGTACAAATGGTATAGTCATGATCAATTACAGCCCACTCTAAACGAAAGCTTGAACAAAAAAGAATTTTAGAAACATTTTTAAGAACTTAGAAATAAAAAAAATGAAGCTAAAATTTAAAATAAAAATTAAAATTTATATGCAAAAAATTGAAAAAAATATTTTCGATTAAAAAAGTGAAAAAAAAAATTTAAAAAAACTTACAAACAAAAATGAAAAATTACAAAATCAAAAAAAACTTAATTTCCAAAAATTATTTCTAAAAAAAAGTTTATTAGAAAATAAATCTCCAAAAATTTTTAAAACTAAGAAATAAAAAAAAGTAGGTAACATTTCAAATAAAAATGAAATTCATATGCAAAAACTTTATTTCTAAAAAAAAATTTTATCAGAAAATAAATTTCAAAAAATTTTTAAGAACTAAGAAATAAAAAACAAGTAGGTAACATTTAAAATAAAAATGAAATGTATGTATATGCAAAAACTTAAAAATAAATATTTTTAATTAAAAAAGTGAAAAAATTTCTAATATTACTAAAAAAAATTAAATGAATCAAATTTCCAAAGAAAAGTTTCCAATAAAAGCTTTTATCAGAAAAGAAATTTCAAAAAATATTTAGCAAAAAATTTAAAACATAAATGAAAAATAATTTTTTTATTTGTATCCAAAAAGTAAAGAAAACTACAGTTTTAATTGAAAACGTGAAAGAAAATATTCAAAAAAATTTCTAAGAGCTAAGAAATTTAACCAAAAAGAGATTTCTAAGAATAAATTTAAAAAGCATGAGCTACAATTCAAAATAAAAACGAATAAAAATTTTAAAATTCATATCCAAAAATTAAAAAAAAATATTTGTTTTTATTAAAAAAGTGAAAAAAAAATGTTTCAAAAAACTTCCAAAAGCTAACAAATTAAAAAAAAATTTAAATTTAAGCAAAACAAAATTAATATTAAGAAATTTAAAAACAAACTGAACTAACAAAGTTTAAAAGAAAATGTACATACATACATATGTACATATATAAATGCATACATACACTGCTATTTAATTAAATGTTCTTAAATTATTTTTATTAATGTCTTCTTGAATGCAATTTTTGTTTAAGCTGATTTATTTGAAAACATAAAGCACAGCAAACCAAACGAAGCTATCACCTTTTTGTAGATTGTAACCGCATCACGTGCTGTGCTTTAAACCGCATCTGACACTCGAGTTGGCCATAAGTGCAGTTTGAAACACTACGTCAAAAATATTGTTGAAGCGCTTTGTGTAATGCATATACATACATATGTACATACATACATTAGACTGCAACAAAAAAAAATTTTTTTTTTTTAAAAGCTAGGGCACCTCAATAATTATTCTTAAAAGTCTCTCGAGGTTGGTATAGATTTTTTTTACCAATCTCGCTTTTTTCCAAAAATAGCCAATCTTTTGAGTAAGTAGATTTCTAAGAAATGTAATTTTTTACAAAAAGTTCGGAATCGAAATTTTCTCGCTCATAGTTTTATCCTTTAATTGAAGTATCTGTAAACTTTCATAAGCTTGTAAGAATTAAAATACAAAAGTCTCCAAGAAAAAAAAACTTCCAAAAAATTATTAAAATGTGTCACGAACTTAGGATACTTACTAAAATTTAATGGGTCACAAAAATGCTTTCCCGGAAAAATTCCAAATTTTAATAAAAATTCTTGGTTCCAAGAACCAGAATCCGTATTATAGAATAAACCATAGAAGCTTTTTAGGACACCACCTAATCGCTGCCTTTAAATCGAATCGTTAGAGAAGCCCTCATAGTCCGAGCCCTAGGCGCACCTCCTACGTCTATTCTCCCTAACAATATCTAATTATAATGCAAAGCAATAGATGGAAGCTAGGTACTAATATTTTTCTCCGTGTACACCCATTCGCATGTATTCTTTCGCACAATTGAACAATGTTAAGATATCTGTCATTTATATCTTTGCTCATATCATTTGCAAACTAAAACCATAGAAAAAACGTAAAAATGGAATTTAGCTATTCGTACAGAGGTTTAGCACTCTTGTCACTTCTTTTGTCCTTTTTCGTTTATATTTGCTTTTTATTTTGTCTGCTTCTTCGATTGTTTGCAGATAAGAGGATTAGAAAAACATATTAGACTCTTGGCTAAGTGGAATTTTATTGCCTCACGCTTTCACAATACGTACATAGGTACTCCTCTAGTATCATATTAATATTTATGTATGCACATACATTTGCACTAAAATAATATATATCCACTTTTATCGCTGCAGATTTGTCTTGTCCAATCAGTTGACATACATAAATTTTATTAACACTCATACACAATGACAATCACAATTTAATACGCACAAACACTTAACGTTAGTACTGTAAGGAGAGAATGGCAATTAAATGGTTGTGTGGGTTTGTTGGAGTGTATGTATGTACCCTGCAGGGAATTTTTAGTAATTCTTGAGACAAAGAAATTAGGTTTTTACTAGATCCAAAGTGCTTAAAAAATATGTATACCCAAGACAAAAAATTGTAACTTAATGTAATAGCTATCTTCGTTGTATGTAGAAGAAATAATTTATCTTCAGTTAAAGTGATCCTAAACTTTAAGTTAGACATTTAACTATACATTCATGAAAATTTAATTAAATTATGCGAAGTTGGTTTTGAGTGAAGCATGTACAAACATAAAGACAGACAAACAAATATTTCTAAATACGAATGTGTTTTCTCTTTTACTCTCTGAATTTTCTGTGAATTTCTGTATACCAAATGTTGCCCGTAGAAGAAATTCAATATGTGTTCGGCTTTCTGTGTTTTTCAAACCGATTTTCTTGAATTAAAATTAATTTGTTTTTAAATTATTTTGATTGATTGCCCTTCAGCTTGGCCATACTTATCTATAAATATATATCTTGTTATACCTTAGTTGAATAGTTTGGCCGTAAAGTGGAATAATTTTCCTCAACAAAAGGTTCAGTTATTCTCGAAACTATGAAAAGAGGCGGAGAGGGAAACAATCGAAACTGCACCAATTAAGAAACTGGATGTAATCTAAATTAAACTAAATTACCATATTATAAATTCGCCAGTTGATTGCAACGAATTAGTAGTGGTTCCGAATGCGCCACAGTTTAGAGCTAGATCATTTATCCGCACGGCATGCTTACCTTTATCTGTATGTGTATTTACTTGTTAGAGAAACATACATACATACATAGGTACGTATGTGCGCCAAACACGCTTGGACATAATATATATCAGAAAAGTGTGACATTTTTTTGAAAATAAATTCTGTAAAATTGTTGGGATTTAGTGATCTGAGTGCAAGATTAAATGTAGTATTCTTTGTGATAGGTGGGCTCTACTTGCTCCCTGTATTTGAGTGGCTTAAGGTTAAAGGGTTTATTAATTATGAAAGAAAATTTTGTGAAAAAGTAGTTAAAATAACTTTTACTTGCTACCAATGCTTTGCCATTATATTTTAAAGCAATTTCAAATAGAATGAATTTAAAATAAAAAGCCGATTTCTGTACTTAAAAAATAAAAAAAGACACCACTTAAGTTTTTAGATATTTTATATATATTAAATAGAACGGCCAATTTTTTTTTTTAAACTTCTATTACATAATTGCATCAAAATCTGAGAGCGTGCAGTTCAAAATATGCTTTGATATAAAATTCATGACAGGTGGCATCCTTCCAAGCGCAGCCTCAGTGACAGTTGCTTAGGTATGAAAAATGAGCTAAGCGATATCATCGTTGGCGAAATATATTTAGAAACATATGTGTAGAATAATATATATGTAACTTGATATGAACATTAGCTGGCAACGCAATTTTAAAATATTTTTATTCATTCATTAGTGTCTTTCTTTTTATACTCATACACGCATATTTAAATAATTTTTTTTTTTAAATGCTGTTAAAACACTCCAGAGTAGAAAATGTGCAAAGTATGCCCACATAACTTATCCTTAGCAATTACTAAAATACACTTTCTCCATATTTTATTTATGTGTTGCCTTCAATTACAGCTGCTTCACTCTTGTTAAGAAGACACAATTGCATTAATTTCTGTTTTTAAAATATTAACTTTTTGTTTTGTTAAAATGAAAGTCAAGTAAAAACAGTCCAATTTGACATATCAATTTCAAAGAAAATTAAATTTGGAAGCTAAAATATAAAACAAACAAAACATTTAAGTATATTAGGGTGAGTTGAAAAATTGCTTCTGCCTCGAATGAATGTTTAAATGTACATACATATGTATGTACATATGTGTGTGTGTGAATGAAATTATTGCTACAAGATATTGTTGACACGAAATTTCAATTTCAGTGTTGGTGAAATTTGTGACCTTTTTGCGCGTAATTGTTTGCACGTTATGGTGGGGTGACAAAAAATGTTTTTGTTTAAGGGGTAAGAGTTTTAGTTAATAAACAAAAAAATTTAAAAAATAAAATTTTTTAAATTTAAAAAAAATTTCAATTTAAAATTATTTAATTTAAAAATATTTAATTTAAAAATATTTCATGTTTTCAAAAATGTTAAATTTGTAATAAAATTAACAAAAAAAAAAGAACAACAAAAAGTGTTAAACTTGTGACTCTACTGAAGTGTTCATCCTAAAGTTTCTAGCATATTTTTGAAAACAATTTGTGTATTCAATTTTGATAAATTATTTATTTGACCTTGAAAATAAAAGTTTTTGAAATTAAACCAAATTATTCTTTCTTTATAAAATTTTATTTTTATAAATTTTTTTTACACACCCCACCCTAATGCAAATTTATTTTTGCTAAAGCACACAAATGTTACCAGCACTTCCATTGAAATTTGGTGTCAACAATAGCTTGCAGCCATAATTTCCCTGTAAAAAACGTTGGAGTATGGGAGTACTCCAACATTTATCCTCATTCATACAAAAAGGTGGTCCAATTTATAAGCCCATGTCCGGCGATTGGATCACCTAATCCATATCGGAGCACCCTGCTGAATAGTCTATGGAACACCTACGTGAGAGTACTTTGAAAATGCTGCCAAAAGATTACTCTATAGAGTACTATGCAGTAAAGCGAGAGAGGGAGTATGTGTTCTTTTTGAGGACCACCTACTCCCTCTCTCGCTTTGCTGTTGAATACTCCATAGAGTAATCCGACAGGAGTATTTTGGGAGTACTCTCATGTAGGTGATCTATAGAGTATTCAAAAGCAAAGAAATGGAGTACTCCGAGTCGGATTAGGTGATCCAATTACCGGCCATCGCCATATAAATTGGACCACCTTTTTTATATGAGCGAGGATAAGTGTTGGAGTACTCCGATACTCCTTAGGGAGTACTCTATGGACTATGGAACGGAGTATTTCGGTTTTTTGCAGGGTTCTTTCACACACATACATACACTCGTATGTACATTCATATGTACACATGTGTGCGCTTAAGCTAAACAAACGCTTCGAACCAAAATTTGACCTGTAGGAAACGAAATATCACTTGCTTATACATACATATATTGAAAAATATTTGAGTGGATATACAATTTGACGTACATATATATTTTTTTAACTTAGCGACTTATGAATAAAATAACAAATTTAATTTTTTGTGTCTAAATTTGAAATATCCTTTGAAAGTCCAAAGTGCACTTTTCGCTTGAAAAAGAACTATCAAAATTGTGGCAGCTTATAATTTGGTCTGCTTGCTTATTTTTTTATTACTTTCATCATCGAATGAATAAAAATAGCCAATGCCTATCAAAATAATGTTTAATGTACGGGAAATCCTTAAAAAAATAATATATTTATAATATCTATTTGTAAGTCTTGTGATTTATTATATCTTAAAAAATTTAAAATTTTCTTGACAATAACACTTGCTGTCAATATTATCATATGACATTTTATCTAGCAAACTCTCACCGTCTCATGTTCAGGGTCATCTTGCGATTGCATAAATTTTCCAAAGCGCACACACATACATGCATACATACATACATTAAGGAACTCTTTCACTGCAGGCTTATTATACCAGCTTAGCTGTTGAACAATGAAATGAAATTATGTGTACTCCTTTTTGTTGTTGTTGTTTATGTGACACATCGCTGCGGGATATTAACACTTTCGGTTATTTGACAACGGAGCGTAAACGCAATATTACTAGAGGAGGTCATTTGTAGATTAGCATTTAAATACAAATAATGTTGTGTGACATGTTTGTGTATGTATGTACATTAGGGTGTTTCTTTTGCTTGGCGGATATTTTCTGCTTTGTCCCAACTCATGCTCTTTTTTCATATAAATAGATTACAATGACGGGAAGGCAAGATTTTTTTGGTTACCTTTTGCTTACTGGGTTATCAAAAGGATGTTTGCTTTAATATTAATTTTAAATTTTCGATAATATTTGAATTTTTATGCTCATTAATTTAAATGAGTCTCCATCGTGTCTTTTAAATTTAAATGAATGCTTTTGAAATCGCTTTAGTAGTTCAGAAATTACAAATTTATTCTGGCTTAGAAAGGTAGAGCGTGTTTTCTGTTGACCTATCAAAAACCTAGGCATACAAACAGGCATCTCCAGGATGCTGATTCATCAAATAAAGGTTTCTCTGCATTATCGGATTTGTATGTTTCTATGTCTTTTCTATAAGCCTTCTGAAAATAAAACTTTCTTTTAATTTGGCTTCACGATAGCTACTGCCCACACTTCAAATCTTCTTCCTTTTACAAAAAAGCACTACATAGTTCATGGTGATTAGTTCCTCCTGGATAAATAGGATTACAAGTTCCACAACTTTTTTCAGACATTACTCTTAGATAGAAGCAGTTACAGCGAATTGAATAATTGACCAGCAGTCTCTTGAGTCAAAAAGCCCTGAAAATAAAATGAAGGATATTGTAAGAACTCGAACATGCACGGGTCATCTTATTTGAGAGGTTGTTAGCCGTAAACAAGTCTCTCCTTTCCATTCAATAATTATTCTTTACAGGAATTTAGGGATGGTCAAAGTTGAAAAAAACCGGTTTGTGATTAATCGCGGTTTTTTGAAAAACCGGCACAATTTTAAACTTCGAAAAGAAACTTTATAGAAATACAACAATGTAGATACTTTATATAGGGTTCTTCTCTCTAAATTTTTAAAAGAACTCAAGAAGTTTTAATTCAACAAATATTTATTTTTCAGTTCAAGTTAATACAGTTAAATCAAATTTGTAAAAGTGAAAAATTCTGAAAAAGGCAATACTTTTTTGTACTAATACATATAAATGTAGATGCTTGAATTCAAAAAAGGAATAGTAAACATGTTTTCAAAAACTTGTCTGGAATTGATGGCTGCCTATAAGTTTTGACTTTTTCATTCGAATTAGAATCATCACAACACATCAAGGTAAATCTTTTCTATCCCAACCGGCATGATTGCGCTGGAGGTGTCCTTTTAACTTGTACGTGCCACCTCCGCCCCACACAGCTTGCATATCATATACATATGTATTATTTCTGTAAGGCCTTTTTGTGTTTGCTCCTAATTTTCTGCTCTCATTTCGAACCAATATTAATAAAAAAGGTATCGTTTTAAAGGTGTGGGTTACCTCTACATGCGAAATCATTTGTTAATTACAGGAGTGATTTTGTTTAAGCGTATTTTATAAGAATAAATTTGTTTAAATAAACCATTGTGAATGCACAAAAAAATCAATTTGTACTGCAACGCCATTGTGAATCAGAGAATTTATCTACTGGGTTGTAGATGTCGCTGATGGTAGTGGTGAACATAGGATTTAATAAGTTATACTAATTTAAGGTGGTCGATTTTCGACTACGGGATATACTAGTAACTTCTTTATTCTCTTTTTCATCAAAATATTGCCAAAGTGGACTTTTTTTAGATGCGGCGCCATCACTCGCGAAAAATAAATTAATATTTACAATTCAAAGGAATAGAAGTCGATAGTTCGGTTTTCGGTTTTTTTTAAAAAAAGATCGATTAAAGACAGTTGAGATAAAAAGATCAAAAAAACCGAAACCGCGAATAGAAAAAACCGGTTTTCTCAAACACCGATCTTTTTTGGCCATCCCTACAGGAAATACAGCTTTCCTTACTTCGCCCAACCGGAGTCTTGATACGTTTTCACTATTATTCGAGATTTTGTGCAGACGCATCGCGTTCAAAATCTAGCTATAAATTTAGAATTAAGTGGAAGAATGCTTAGTGTTTCAGTTGCACCTCCACACAGCATCTAGAAAAAAGTAGAATTTTGTATACTCGCTTATCCACAAAAACGAAATTTTCCCCAACATTTTCCTCAATCACCGAATCTCCATAAATTTGTGTGCAATTACCGAAAAAACTGCCAATCAAAAAAAAAAAAAAAAAAAAAAAATACAACCACACGCGTTGATAACGTCAGTTTAAAAACCACTACAATCAATTCAATCGCCACAATTCACTTACGCCAACCAATTCGACAGTCCATTCAGAGTGCTTTGTGTGTCGCAAATATGAGCTGCAAAAATGATGACCCAATTAGCGAGTGTTACTAACACATGTTTCACATTTGAATACACAAATACACACATACGCATACATACACACACACACACACATACATAAAAATGCATTACGTAGCACGTACATTAAATGAATTGCCTTTGGTCCATTGTCACCTTTACTTTGCCTTTTGTCGTTTTGCTACTGAAATCGATATGGTCCCACTGCAACCACATTGTGCTTGCTCCCACACATACACACACACACACACACACATATACTTGCACACTGTTATAACAACAATAAAGCATAAAACCGTACATTCTCTCATACGTGTGGTTATCGTCATGAGACGACTACAAACCTACATTCATAGAGACTACGACCCCGTGTCCTGTGCATTTGAGCGGGCACATCCGTTTATGACTAGCGGAAATCCGGTTTTTGTTAAGCAAGGCCGACAAGCACAAAACTCAATCAGATACACACACACGTATACACATGTATATGGGCTCACCAAAACAATCATGCATAACAATCCACACTTTTTGGTTCAGCCTAACAACTTTCATACGCTGAAATGTTACCAACGTTGCTCCCATCGCGCTCCCCGGATTTTATAATTGTGTCTAATTTGAGCCTTTGCGAATGTTACTTTTCCGCTGCTCGCTATCGTTTGCCACACTCGTTCGATCCGGAAATTCTACCTTTTTTTGTTTCGCTATGTACTCCTATGGCTGTGGGATTGTAGCTTGTCGTTCCTACTGCAATGCAAGGTTGTGGTTGTTGGAGGTTGGTCAAACGGCCGTACACTTTTGTTGGAATTTTTTTTGTTTTTGTTGGGTTTGTTGTATGTAGGTTTTTCTCATATTGCTGGTTAGCAGTTATGTTGCTGATTTTGTTGTTGGTGTTGCTTTTAATGTGTGCTGCGCGTCAGCTTCACATTTTGTTGCTTTTGCCTTCGAAACGTCCACTGGTTCATTCATTGGTTGAATGTGTGATGTACTTTTGTGGCACCAACGCAGATTATCACTGCATATTGGAAGTGTGTCGACTAGCCTAAGGTAAAAAAATTATTACCTTATATAATGCTTATTTCATTTTTATGCGTACTTTTTAAAGGAGTTGTTGGAAGTTCCTCATGACTATGAAGGAACGTCTCAATACGAACAAATACTCTTGACACCTCTATGCACCCTTGAAAAGCGAACAAGATGGCTGGTAAGAGACCAGAATCGAAGATGATGGAATTAATGTTCTCCTACTTACTGTGTCGTGGGAGTATTAACTTCAATAAAAAAATACAGCAACTGTTGGCTTCTCTGTTCAGCGCAGACACCAGCTTCAGCTTTGGAATATGGTAGAAACATTCCTCCATTCTTATAATCGCTTACATAATTTTTTGCTGTGTATTTACACATTCACATATTCGTATGGATTCGTACGTTGGCTGCAGTGTTGATTCAAAATTGTGCGAACTCGATTCATAAATGAGATTTTTATAGGCTGATATGCATGAGATTTAATGACTTTTTCTTATCCATCGAGGCATTTTAAGCGTATAGCTTAATGGAATATCTGCAGCAAATTGGAAAGTGATTTGAAACATGATTTTTTGGTTTTGTGGCTTAAGCGTTATTAAATGTTCGAGATTGGCAATTGGATGGTGAGCTGCTGAAAAGTAATAATAATTAATTTAATTTCTTCGAAACCAGTGGGAACCTTTTTTTTTTAAATAATCGTTCTTATTTCATGCACGAAATATGCTTTAAATTACTATTTATTTCTTAATCGTGAAAGTGTGTGTTAAGGCTAAATTATAAAAAATGATCGTCATTGAGGTGAGTGAATTTCATTTCGACAATTTTAATTGGACTGAACATAACTTTTGTGATATGACTTTCATAAATGGAAACTCGCTCGAACTCACCTGAAAATTTTCGAAACCGGAATCGTAACGCAAGCATTTAAAACTAATAACTTTTTCGAAAGCATAAGAATCCTAACAGTGTGAAACTGATAATTGTAATAAGCTCGATTAATTTTTCGAAACCGGAAAAAATTTTTCGAAACTTTTTCGAAAGCATAAAAATCCAAACCATTTGAAACCAATTATTTTTCGAAATCGAATTTGTAATAAGCTCGATTAATTTTTCGAATCCGGAACAGTGTACGTAACCATTTAAAACTAAAACTTTTTCGAAACCGTTTGAAACCTTTTATTTTTCGAAATTGAATTTGTAATAAACTCTATTAATTATTGAAACTAGGAATCGTAAATGCAACCATTTAAAGCTAATAACTTTTTCGAAATCATAAAAATCTAAACCATTTGAAACCAATTATTTTTAGAAATCGAAATTGTTGCCATTTTAGCTCGATTAATTTATCAAAACGGGATGAAAACGAAACTTTTTCTTACACAGAAACTAGTTCTTTTGGGATTTATGTAGATTTTGTACATACATATATATTTCTATTTTTTATTTTTTTATTTGACCTCCAAAGTTTAAACTTTAAACCATACTTTTTACTCACATATTGTTGCTGTAAACATACACTGCAGAAGTGCATTCTGCCCAGAAATGCCGTGGATTTCAAAGATGCTATTGGATCTAGTTCTTTCTTTTAAATCTCGGACGGATAACTTTTGATAAATTCGAGTTAGAAATATTAAAATTTAAAGACCGAAATTTAAGTCCATTAAATTATAACTTTGAAGTGAAATGAAAATCGAGCCAATTTTCGAAATAGTTTTGGTGAAATTTTCTCCATACATAGAATGAGCAAATTATTTTTTATTATGTAAAAAAAAATTCATGATGGCTGCAGGAAAAAAGTTTTAAAAATTTAGAACGATTTCGAGACCAATTCTGGGGGGACAAATTTATGATTTAAGTCTCTTAATTCAAAACCAAAACTGACATACTTACTAGTATGCTCGATTTGTTATTTTGAACATTGCTGCTTTTGTCGCGATGGTATGCTAAAATAAAATTTAATTTACCAAATGAAATGTCAATGTCAATAAATCGAATAATATGAAAAATGTTAACGAATGTCATTTGTTCAATTGTCCGCTGTCAGCTTCAGATTAGAAATATTGGTGCATCCATGCGATATTAAATATTTAAAATACCACAAAAATAAATGCAGTTAAAATGAATAAGGTGATTGAAGTTTGTTTGTAACCGAACCAGACATGTGAGGTACTAAGGTTGTTGTTTTTTTCGTGTTTATATATGTATGTATGTACGTAAGTAATGTTCGAAACCGCGTCTCTAAAATGTCAAAACAGTACAGACCCAGATTAAATGTAAACAAATCCATTAAAAGCAAGTTTGGCACTTGGTTGTTCCATCGGATTGGGGACGCCATCTTCCTCTGCCACCATTGGCAGATTCCGATAGAAATACCATCTGAGTCGGAGCACTGCGCTTCATTCGCACAATACTAACTGTCGCCAACGCAGCCGCTGAGTTGTCATTCGTGGCTCGTATAGCTCGTCATTAAATCTAGGTAAACGAAGTTCTTTACAATAGCCTATGTAGTAGGACAGTTGTGTATAAAAAAGTATTTCAAATATAACATTTTTTAAGTTTGACATAAGCTGTGTTCGCGTACATTATATATATATATATATATGGCGCGATATACAACAGTTATATCATCAACCTCCTAGGAGATTTTTGCGCCGAGCTTCTCTTCCAATTTGTGGTGTGCCGCTTTGAAATTTTTTCCTACAAATTGGCGGGACCTACGGTTTTTTCGCCGACTCCGAACGGCATCTACAAAGCAGATGAATTTTTGCTGAGAAGCCTTTCATGGCAGAAATACACTCGGAGAGCTTGCCAAACCACTGCCGAGGGGCGACCCCGTATTGAAAAAACTTTTTCAAACCACTTTTTGATGTAACCTGTACCAGGGCTCGAACCCGGACGTTCGGTGTGGTAGGCCGACAACACTACCTCCACACCACGGTGGCCGCGTACATTACAATTAAAAAAAATAAAAATTTGTTTAAAAATGTGTACTGAAAAAGTTTTTGTTTGCACAAAAAACACTTGCAGCGAGAGAGCGCATTTTGACATTTCATTGACAGATAGAGCTACAACATATAAGTGAGAAACAGCTGATCGTGACAAAGGAATAACAATAATTAAAAATTTTGAAGTATCAACCAATCAAAATGGTAACAGCTGTTTAGGTTGTAAGTTTTTACTGATTCATGCTCGATCGAAACTTTTTAGTTTTTGCTTTTCGAGAGAGTTTAATGTCATTCTCACTTTACCTACACTTTTTGCAAATTTTGTACCCGAACGCAGCTACAAACATATGTATACTCGTTAATAGCAGCCATCTATGGGACTTTGCATGTGAGTAAACCATAAAATTAAGATAATAATTTCAGTCTTCCTCTTCTTGTTTTTCGAAAAGTGCTATCTTTGGCGCCCAACAAAGTATGCACATAAATACATAACTTCTCGCTCCCCCATACGTATCACTGGACCACACATGGCATTCGCATTCAATTGAGTTGTTTTGCAGCTCAGCACTTGGTGGCAGCTCGTATGCACATGTACATATGTATATGTATATGTATTTGCTTATATGCAATTTGTAGATGCATGTATTTGCATGTTTTGCATCTACAACTTTACTTCCAAAAGTATGCATACGAACATGTCCTTTGACATTTTCTTGCATTTGTTTGCTTTTTGATGCTTTTTGCTTTTGCCACGCTCTGCTCCTTTGCGCTCTATACTTAGGTTATGTTCTTTATTTTTATGTGGTTTTCTTTTGTTTCGTCGTTATTGTGGCTTTGTTGATTGTGTAATGGTTCCTCACGCTCTATACTCGTGCGTATTTGCATATGTATGCGTGTGTTTCAATAGCGACGAACTCATCGAGCGTGTGACATTTCCTTAAATGAAGCTAAACAAGCCGCAATTGCGTCGACAGCGACATCTGCGTGCCAAATTGCATTCTTGTCTTTTATTTTTCATATCAAATAGAATTTCTTGAGATATTCTGCTCTTTTCGAAATTGTGTTTGTTTTTTGCCGCAACGCAGTTGTATAAGAATATATTATTATTTAATACAGGATAGGGTTGTTAAGTTCGTGGGGTTCAGCATATTTGTATCGAAAAAAAAAACCTTAGAGCTCGAAATCATCAAACAAATTCTGGGATAGAAAGTTTTTGATTAGAAAACCGAGATAGTTTGATTTTCCTTTCAGAGAATAAAGTGTACAACAATACTATCAAAGAAAGGGGACTTGAATGGCTAGAATTTACTAAGCTTTTTTTTAAATTCATTATTTGAAGGCAGTCAAATTAAACTTTACGTCGAAAAGATGACGAAGAGCTGGATCAGTTCGGCGCTATTATTGTGAAGAGTTCGATGAATTCTCGATTATCAATATCGATTGCATGTGACCACGTCGGAACTTCGTAATCAAATCGCGTGGCTGTGGTGTTCATCCTCTCTCCTATTTCTCCGTATACTTTATCTCTTCTTTTTTTTATAACACCAATATTGCTCTCTTTTCCTGCAGCTCAAGCGCTCTCTCTCTTCTTGCATATATGCGTCTCGCTTTCGCTTTAACTTGAAACACTGCTTATATCGATAAAAAGTACTCATATTTGAATGAAATAGATTCGTACTTATCGACTGCTTCTCATATTCATCGTCGTCGTTTGCTCTAGAGAATAAAGTTATTTTGAATGCGGAAATTCTTTGTTCTTTAAGTTGTTTGCTTTGAACGGCGCACTTGGTTATGCAACACAGCAGCAGCGATGGCGCCAGTAGCTGCTTGGGTAAAACCACTCCATTGCCTTATCCCCCCAAAACTCGGGTAATCATGTTTTAAAGCGGCAAAAACATGTGATAGCAATGTCTTGACTTTTGACGCTTGAGGCGTTAAGCGTTTTTTTGTTTTTTGTTTTTTTTTGCTGCTGAATTCTCTCTTTTTACTGCAAATTCAACAATATATTCCTTGGGTTTTTTTTGTTCAAGCTCATTTTGTTGGTTTAGCTATGCAAACTGCACTACATAGCGCTTTTGATTTTAATGGTGATGGTAATAATGGTGGCGAAGCCATTGTTTGTATTGCAAGCTTGCGGCAATGTGCTGCTGGCATTTTCGATGGTGCGATGGTGCGAGCGATGTTGGTTAGCAGCATGTCTTGGGAGTTAAGAACAAGTGTAATGAAATTGTGTGCACATTATTATTTTTTTTTTTTTTTAAATTAGTCAAATTTGTGAATATAATACGCGTACGTGCAGTTAAATGTTACCCGCCGAGAGCTGCAAAAATTATTTATATAAGTATGAAGACTTGCAGCGTTGAAGGTGTTATGTCGCATTTATTGGATTTTCACTATTTTAAGCTTTGAAGGAATATTGTTTAGCTATGCTACTGGGTCAGAAAAATTTTTATTTTTTTTCTAATTTATTTTAAATACTGAATATAATAATATTTTTTATATTGATTAATATTATTTCTATAAAAACTATAACTATAACTATATTTTTTTTATGGCACTTTGAAAAATAATGTTGGCTTACTCCAATAAAAAGACAAAAAAAATACCGAAAAATGAAATTTTAACAACTATCTTAAGTGCAAGTGTGTTCATTTTCAACACCCTAAAATTCTAAACTCAAAACTCATATTTTGCGACATACCACTTTTATCCAACTCTTTCAGTGTTAGTGCATATGTACACTCAAACTCAAGAAGCCAATATTGTATAAAATAATTTCTCTAGATATATACATATGTATGTATGTATGTAAGTAGATCAAATTACTTTTCCACCCCAAATTCATTTATAAATTCGTATGTCTTAATTTACTTGCCTATCAGGTGCCTAGTGAGTCAATTTCTTTTTCTATCGCAGACGTACTTAAAGCTTTTAAGATAAAAATGTAATTTCAGCCTTGTGATTAAATGTTAGTAGAATAAGTAGAAATTACGTGCCTCCATTTTTTATGCTGGTCATATAAAGCAAACAAAAAGAATACCATTTAGGCAAAATTATGAAATCATTCAAATTTGTGAGAGATGCTTTTTGATTAGAGGAAGCTGTTATGAGAAAAATATTATCATGATTTAGAAGGGAATTAGAGATGTAGTAGGATACAGCAACATTGATGAAATTTTTTGCTGATTTGATAGTGATTACGATAGTGATCGAGATAGTGATAGTGATAATGATAATGATAGTGAAAGTGATAGTGATAGTGATAGTGATAGTGATAGTGATAGTGATAGTGATAGTGATGGTGATAGTAATAGTGATAGTGATAGTGATAGTAATAGTGATAGTGATAGTGATAGTGATAATGATAGTGATAGTGATAGTGATAATGATAGTGATAGTGATAGTGATAGTGATAGTGATAGTGATAGTGATAGTGATAGTGATAGTGATAGTGATAGTGATAGTGATAGTGATAGTGATAGTGATAGTGATAGTGATAGTGATAGTGATAGTGATAGTGATAGTGATAGTGATAGTGATAGTGATAGTGATAGTGATAGTAATAGTGACAGTGATAGTGATAGTGATAGTGATAATGATAGTGATAGTGATAGTGATAGTGATAGTGATAGTGATAGTGATAGTGATAGTGATAGTGATAGTGATAGTGATAGTGATAGTGATAGTGATAGTGATAGTGATAGTGATAGTGATAGTGATAGAGATAGGGACAGTTATAAGGTCGTACGAGTATATAGGGATACAAATAAGGCCATAGATAGGGATTGGAAATGGCAAAGGGATTGGGATAGAAGAAGAAGTACTAGGCTTGGGCAATCCATGTAGTTAAGTTTATGGAAAGGAAAACGTTTGCCGTGCCCTCCAGTAGACTTAAAAATCAATCACCCCTGAGGGTTAGAAGCATAGAGTATGCTCAAGGTAGGCGACTAAAACCACAAAAAGTAATGACTTACAACTCGATGATTGATCTACAATGCCGCAGGTGAGAGGCTCTCCCTAAAATTTCTAATCATACATATGTCTTAGAATTAAAACTAAAAACCATAATATCGTTTTTAATATACTTATGCAAATAACAAAGTTTACAACTTTTTCAAATTTGAATTTCTTAATTAGCAAAAAGTTCAAACAGGTTAATGGGTTAATCCCTAATTTCATATAAACAAAGTAACAATGTATTTGAAAATGAAATTTTTTGCTCTTCTTCTTCTAAAAATGTCTAACTTTTCTGTCATAAACAAATTTACACAAGCTAGTCAAACCGTAATCATGGTTTTTGAAGGCAAGTTATTTATCAAGCCGCTTCAACTTTTCAACTTGAGTTTATGAAATTTGTGTGTCAAGTAAATATGTATGTAACTATATTAAGGTTAAATTGTGTTTGGGTTCATGTTTTGTACACATATTCATACATATATACAGGTAAATGAAACTATCAAACTTGCATTTATTGTTAGTGTAGCGTATTAGTAAGATAATTTTAATCGCTTTAGGCCAATTTTGACAAATGAAACTAAAAGTTTGTTGACGTTTTTCAAAATCTTGCAGTTGAAGCAAATTTTCATTTTGCTCACCTTTTTGAGGTTTATCAGAAGAGACTAGCGAGCGTTGAGACGAACGTGCGAGTTGGCTGGATTGTGTAGGTGAGGGTAACTATTTATTAGGGTTTAGTAGTAGTAGGGTGGGCATTTCGGGTTGTTGTGCATATGTATGAAGGTATGTAAGTTTAGCCAAGTAAGAATAAATTGTTAAACTTTAAAAGTGCTATTCGTGTGTGTTTATTTGTCCACAACTATTGCCGAAATGGTTCAACTGTTTTTGATGCATATCGAACTCTTTATATACCCTTCAAGTGAGACCTCGTTTCGCGCAAATACCAAACTAGGAATCTTTCCACCTACACGCCAATTGTGCTAATAAATATGGTAATTGAACAACCCTTGATTCTTCTTCTTGCTTAGAGTTGACCATAGGTAGTTAAAAGATAAGTAGTTGAAAGATGTGGCAAAAAGTTTTGTTATGTTATCAAAACAAAAAAAAAACACCGACAGTAATCAGAAAATGGAAGCTATTCTCACGTTTCGGCGCACTTCTTCAACTTCACGTCAACTTCAGAGCGGAAAAATAAGCTTAATTCATTTATACAATCAAGTTTTATGGTATGTGTGTGTGTTTGTAACACTCTTGTCCTAATTTCGCCAGCTGAAATTGCTGTTTAGTTACGTTTGCCAGTCGGCACACTTGGCATATACATACATACACACAAACGTCACATTCGTTATGCTTTTACCTCGCACCCAGTGACTGCTTGCTTGTCGTCCATGCGGTAGATCGTGTTAACTCACACAATTCAATTAGTTTGGTCCGTTTAAAAGCTTTTAAGTGCCACTGTAGTGTGGCCAATGTGATGGTAGCCACGAGCTTCTACATTCGCTATTTCGTCGCATAATTGAGAATTATGGCGATACTCGTACAGGCAAATGATGGCGTCTGGTAAGTGTTTTGTGGTCATTGCATTGAGTGGCGCTAGGTATGGTAGGTAGTGGTTTGTAGGTGGAATTCCATCTAAAAGTCAGCAAAGTTATGCGTAACTCGTTGCTTTGTTGAATCAGCATCTGCTAATGTCTTAATTTGATGTATGGAAAGTTTAAGTGAAAGATGTGACGTATGAATGTAACTGGAGTAAGAGGAAAGCGAGTGTGCTGATTTGCATTTGGTTTGTTTTAGGTTTATTGCATCTATATTTGATATGACAGAGAGCTCAGAGGAATACCTCATTTTTAAATTTATTAAAAAGTTGTAAGAACTTTAACTGAGTATATCAAGAGCGAAGATCTAGGTTGGCTGGGTTCTATCATTAATGCTATTTAATTTTTTTGTTAAAACAACCTAGAAATTCGTTATGGCTACTATGGCGCTCATCTATTACACTGCTCAACGCAAATATTTGATGCAGATAATTTTAGACCTTATGTTGGTAAATTTGTTCAGCTGATCCAAAACTTTCCTTCGTCTGAAAATTATTGATTTAGATATTTCTTAAAGCAATTTTTTTAATTTAAAAGTTTTTTTTTATTTTATATAATTATTTTAATTAAATCGTCTAAATTTCAAACTTAAAAATTTATACTTAATTAAACTATGTATTTGAAATTTATCAAGTAATCAAACTTACCCAATAATCTTTATTTGGTTTATTCACTAATCAGAGAATAGTCATTATCGATTTATTAAAACGATTAAATTCGCGATTAATCACACTTTGATTAATTTGAACAATAATCGAATTCATTTCATTGCACTGAAAAAGAAGTAGGCACAATCCTTCCTTTTAGATTCATTGATTTAAGTCTTAAGAAAAATAATCGAAATAAATGAATAGTGTTATTCAGCTTGAAATAAATTTTTTTCGACTAAACACTTATTACTCGTGATCTGGTTTGTCAAAAAATTATTAATTAAACGCTTCCATTAATCGATTAAATATGCGTTGAAAACTTTACTCATTGAATAAATCACACATCTCTACGATAAATACTTACATATGTATATGTTATAGTTCGAATCAACATTTGGAATTAAGAATTGGTAGATTTGTTCATCTTATATTATTATATGAATGAAGTCATCAAAAATCAAATTTAAAAATTATATTAGACTAACCGAGGGATGTGAGATTATTTAATTAATCGAACTTGCTAATTAGTTCATTAATCATAAAATCAATTAATTTCATGAATCAATCGTTTTTTGATTAGTTTTAGTTATACTAAACATATTTATTTTATTCTAACAAAAAAAACAATTTTTAAACACAAACTGATATACTGACATAGACAATATCAATGTATAGCGATTTTCGCTTTTAAAAAATTAACAATTTTTTTTATGTTTAGTAAAAGTAGGCTTCTTTTATGTTCATTGGCTTACATGTACAGTACTTAAAAGAAATTAATCGAGTTACTAAGATTTCAATTAGTTTTTTATTTGAGTGAACACTTATTACACCGGATCTGGTTTTTCAGCATCAATCATCCCTATGATTTTCCGCATCACATATGCTTCTCATTGTATATAAAATACATGGACTACGAGTGTCAGTAATTGCTCTACAATTATTTACACAAAAGTAAATTGAAATTACTAGAAACTCTTTAAACTTCGATCTCGTTTTTCAACACATCAAAGCATCGTCAACACATGCAATTTCTTTTTTTTTATCGTTTTTTATTAAATTTACACCTCGTAAATATTTATCGTAACTGACAAGTAAGTTTTTAAATTCCAACAACCCCAAAGCAGTATTAATTGAATTAGTATAAAACAAAACAAAAAAAAAAAAGATTGAAAATTGTGTGTGGAAATTGAGGCAGCCACTTTGTGTTGTCGACGGTAGCTAACAGCAAATGTCAAATTGCAAAACAAATGCAAAACAAATATATGTAAAAAAAATTTATCACAAAATGGTTGTTCACATCAATGTACTGAAGTTTAGGTAAAAAAAAAAAACTTATAAAACCTACAAACGTTCGGCGCACCAACTAAAACTGCAATTTAGCGCCCGCAGCTTTAGCAAAGTGGTTTTGGCAGCGCATCGCCGTTTTGAGGTCAACATTGGCCAAATGACTAACGACTGACGACTGACTGATTGACAGCATGTAGTAAAAGAACAAACACGTTGCATACCTTACGGCGCAATACATTTTGCAATATGTTTGTTCACGGGCGATGTTCGAAATGCAGTTGACTGATAGAATGAATGACTTTGTTTACTTCGGATCCTCATGTATGTACATATGTGTGTGTGCGATGCTCATGCATGTGTTTATGTATAAGTGCATGTGTGCGTTGATGCGCTTGACAACTTTTCCATTGCGGTCGGCTGGCTTAAAATCAACATTTTTTGGTAATTTTTCTATTTTTATAAATATACATACAAGTGTATGTGTGCGCACATTAGACCGTCCCAAAACACCAAAGTTGTTTGAATGCGATTCATTGCGGTGCTGTGCTCCAAAAGTAGATTCTTAACCACATCGAGGTTGTTCTGAAACTTTGTGATAGTGACTTCTTAACATATGCTCGTATAAAAAACGAACTTGTAAGATTGCAAACTCAAATCAGAGAGAGAAGGATTTTTTACTTATGAATATGATGCCAGATCTCGCTCTCATTTCTTCTGTTTTGCGGAATATACTTCCGTGAAGATTTTCTTGTTCTTTGCACTGTGTAATGTATGTATATTGGTGAGCATGTATTTTTGCCTCACTCTGCGGATGCAGTTAATCTGCTCCGGAATATTCGTGACACTTCGTAAACGCATGTTGTTTTCTCACTTTTTTCCAATGCGCAATTTTATTTCGATTAAATTTTTTATTGCACTGCCTTCAGTTCAAATTGCGGACCTTCGTATGTGTACCTCGTTTTTTCTTATTTTGCTGATGCGACCTCGAAACATGCACTGCGAGAATTTTCTGTGGATTAGAAAACTCGATAAGGGTTATGGAGGAGTTTTCAAATTAGAGGGAATACTTCTCAAAAAGTATGAAATTTTTACTACGCAGAGGACTGAGAAATCTTTGCAGAACAGTTTCGTCGGAAGGTATTATATCTCGACAAAACCCTTATAGAACTCAAACTATAAAAATTAAAATTATATTATTTATTATTTTCACAAACTAATAAATTTCAGTGTATGGTTTATTTATTGTGTGAAACTGCCTATAGCCTTTAAAAAATCATCAATGGGATTATAGCTGCCATGACAGTTTTCGTGCTGACTGATGAAGCAGATGTCAAATGTCAGCGAATGGCTTTAATTTTCAATGCACCGTTACGCGCTTGTCGTTTTGGTTGGTGAAAAATTAAAAGTGATACACGAAAATAAAATTGTAATTGCTCGCATTCGAGTGGAAAAGGATGATGATGTGGTCAAAGAATATTGTGCTTGGACTAATTGGAAGACACAATTCAGCGCAACGCACACATGATTTGGACGAAAATATTTGTTGCTAATTGATGTTAAAAATATTTAAAATGGAAATTTTTGTTATTTTATGATTTGAGGTTATGTGGTATGGTACGAATCGAATTGATGTCATGAGATGCTATGAGATGTCGTGAAATTTTATGTTCTATTGTGATTTTTAGTATGTTATGTTGTAAAGTAACAATATAATATGAAATTGATAAAGTTTTTCAATTCTTCATTCATGCTCTCAGTAGTTAGAGAACTGAGTGTGGAAGTAACTGAATATGGCAATTTTTGAGTCGGGGTAGTAGCCAAATTTTAAACAAATCTATTAAATCTTTGTTCTTATAATCTAAAAAACATGGTTTGCTAAGTTTAAATAAAAAATTATTCAAACAAAAATTGGAGGGATGAGTGAGATATCTATGAAATTAAAAAAATTTTGAATAAAGAACAAAAGTAAATTTTTTTTTTGGAAATAAAAAATTATAAATAAGCACATCTTGATTGGTAATTAGTAAGCAATTGATTGGACGGATTTTTTAATTGGTAATGATTATTTTAATTATTTTCAAGAAAACTTAATTACGAATTGTTTACGATTAAAAAAATAAAAATAAACGAAAATAATCAAAAAATTACTAAATGAAGAAAAGAAACCAAAAATATCAAAAAAAAAAAAATAGAAAAAAAAACCCAAAAATCTAAACGTTAAAAAAACTTTTTTTTAAATTAATTTTGATTATTGTTAATTTTTAATTATCATGTTTGTCAATAACCAATAATTAAATGGATTCTCCATCCACACACCATCCGAGTAGTTGTAGTTCTTTAACAGGTCTATGGAGATACAGCAAAATTATACCCGTTTGAGTATTTATGAAGGCTTCTTGGGATATTTCTAAATAAATTTATATTCACTGAATTAATTTGAACACTAATTTGGGACCATTGCTGGATAAAAGAATTCTCTTGGTCGGATAACTTTGATGTTTTCGTCATAATTTTGAAACTTTTTCCATTTTTTTCATTTGACAAACATTTTCGAAGAGATTTTAAAACCGAATTGTTGAAATAATAATTTTAAATTTAATTAAAATGTTTTCCAAACAAAAAAAAATATAATTCTGTAATTCGATATACTCAAATATCTTTCGCATTAAAATAATCACAAAATAATACTTAAAAAAAAAAATTGTATAAAAGAACTCATCATCTTTACGGTCCCTGCTTTGAAATCTTAATTTGCTCATTTGCTTTACCGCGAATCATCATTTGCATTTATTCTGTATTTCTGCCTCATTTCGTCTTAAGTGTTTCGTTGTAAAATTTTCGTATTCTTCTGCTCAAGCATTAAATTGCAAATATCTTTTGATTGCCATGGCGGAAATGAACCCTGTTTTTTGGGTGTGTCGTCTTTTTATGCGAAACCACGCAATTTTCTTTGCAACTGTTGGCATTGTTGGTTGCTCATTGTTTCCATTTATTTATGTCCTTGTTTTACGGCAACTTAAGTAATGATTTCTTTGCTTTGCAACACATCACTGGAGGCAGAGTTGGCTAAAAATAGCGAGGTAAAAATTCTGCGAATTGTTAATTTTGTTTTGTTGGCCAAAAAAAATGTTCTTCTTTAAGTTTTTGTACTTCATCAATTTGTAATTCTTTATGATTGATTCTATGTATGTTTTAAGTAAGGCATCAAGGAAAACATTGTTATAAATTTATTCAGTTCTGTTTCACAGAGTTTGCGCGAAGCTGGTACAAATGTATAGACAACAGACAGGCAAAAATTTCAAAAAAAAAAAAAAATTTTTTTTTTTTTTAATTATTTCTTATTAACATCTATTACATACAGACGTCAGCCTAACATAATCTTATTGAAAGCAATTATTTTTAAACATGAAGAAAATTATTTAGGTTGTATTCACTTCAATAATTTTGTATCACTTCAATAAATTTTGCCCAACTCTGACTGGCGTACTTATTTTATAAGCATGTCTTCTTTCTTGCTTTGCTTGGTCAGACCACTCTGCAAAATATCATTTATTACAACTGAAAATGTATGGAAGGATTCTGATTTTCATTTACATGTATTTATTTGTTTTAGTACTCGAACGTGAAGTGGAAACGGTGAGCTTTCAGTAATGAATGAGCGTCATATATTTTTGCTGTTTCATGTTTACTTTCTCTGTATTGTATGCATGAATTTAAGTGCTATCTTCTTTCATGCTGATTCATATAGTATGTATGTTAGTATGTAGCTTTTGTGTTGATTTCACTACTCTTAATTAAATTTTGAATATTTCGTATCACTTTTACATCAAGATAGCTGAATGTTTAATAATTTGAATCAAAATATTGTTTGCACTGCATGAACTGATTTATGCGTATTTGTGAATTGGATACTCGTACACATTTCCAATTAGTTTCCGTTCACTGATTTTCATCTATTTGATTAGTATTGTTTATTTTGGGATTTGTTTTTCACATATTTGCATGAAGGTGAATAGTTTCAATATTAAATTTCACAAATTTCACAAACTTTCAATTGTTTAAGTAACTTTTAGGAGAATATATTGCTAGCATGTGCATTATCAAATTTTGTGTCAAATGAAGTGCTCTTTATATAATGTTTCAAAAAATTCGGTAAAAGAAATTAATTAAAAAAAAAATACAATGCGTTTAAAATGAAACGCTCTGTTACCCTCTTCAATTTTGTTGTACAGTAAGGATTTTAATATTTCAGGTAAAAATTAAAGAGACTCACGTGGAAGATACACCAGTATTTCGTAAGATTACTCTTTAATACAAGTTCAGGTCACCCTTTTGGTAAAGTCTGATGTTCGAACAAGTAGCTGCTTTCTAACAAAATAAACTGGATAATGTTCATCATAGCTAAAGCCAGTAAAATTTCTGTAACCAGAAACGTTGCTTAACTCGATCAAGTTATAAAAATTGGTAACACTCGACTGATATTTAACTATTTATGGTACTAACAACGAACCTTAGAACATAAATACTATTTGCTCCGGGATAAGTCTATGTGACTCCGCAGCTTTAAGATGCGATTATAAAAGTATAAATGTGGTATAGATATGGTTGATATAGTATCGAAATATATTTCCATATTCTTCGTGCTAAAAGTATCAGGTACTCGTGCGTTTAATCTAAGCAAATCCGTTACCGTAACGTAACCGTATACAAATGGCAAAAGTTTAATATTGAATACATTTTTTGTTATGGTTGCTGTTACTACGGTTTAATGGTTGCATTTAAGGCTATGGTCACAGTTAAGACCTTCATAACTACAGTTTAAGGCAGAGCGTATGGTTGATGCTTTATTTATGTTAACAGTTCCATTCAGTGATGTTTTAGCTATCATTCGTATGGCTGTAGCTAATGTTAATTACATTTTGCGTCTAAATTTTACAATTTAAATTACGGTTACGGCCCTTTTGTGATAATACCTGCTGAAATACAGGTGGTACGACTTGAGTGTACCACTTAGTGGCGAGCATGTAAAAATGCTCTAAACTCGACCGTAACCGAAACCGTAACCATAATCATACCCGTTACCATAAAAATAGCTTCAACCGTACAATAACCATAAATCTTACGGTATCCGCGGAGAACCCTGTTTAAAAAAAAAATGTAACGAACTGCTACTAAAAAAATCTATTTCCAAATACTTTTGATGTCAATTTTTTCCACAAAAGGGGACAATTTCTTTTTATAGTTATCCTAATTTTTTCTTCTCTTTCTTCTATTCCGTTTTTCTCTCCCTTTCCTTTCTATTTACCCTTCCCCTTCCTTTCTATTTCTCTTTCCCTTCCCTTTTTTAAGCAGGAACATATCGATGGGTGAGTGGAGATCACCGCATTCCAAATTCGGAAAATATTTTAAAATAGTGTGACCCTCCCCTTAGCTGTCCATTTATCCAATAATTCGTGATTAAAGATTTTTAAACTGTTGTCTTTAAAATTAAATATTTGCAGCAATAAAATCCCCTAAAGTATACATATACCAAAAGTTTGTCAAAGCTCAAAAGAAAATTTTGCTAGCCACTATCGTCACACTCAATACACTTGTAATTAAGCTTTGAATTCGCATTTAATGTTTTGTCAACTTTGGTGCTTGTGAAGCTGCGGTTATTCCCGACACGACCTCACAAGCAAACGTGGATGCGTGCTTGCGTTGAAGGAGTAAAAGCAAAATGCGTCGTACAAGTTTGTATGTATATGTGTGTGTCATGGTATGTGTGTGTGCGCCACTTACACACACATACTTCATTCAAGTTTCATTTTAGTTTATTTGCGTTATTATTTTCAAGTTTTGCTCTCGTCTAACTCAGCTGTTTGGTTAGTTGCTTGGTTAGATGGCGGATGCAAAATTCACGCTGACAAAAGTTGTGGCGGCGCACACACGACACTGCAGCGTGTGATTGAGTTACTCTTTAAAAGTTACAAATTTACACTAAACAATTACATGTGTATGTATGTATGTATATTAATATATGTACGTGGTTGTGCTTGTTTAATATTAAAATGCAAACAAATATATAAATGTCTAAATGTAAATATATTAGATGGGACAGAAATGCGTTTGCTCATATGAATTTCCTTTTGAAATTCTAAAACAACGCTACAGCTGCTTCTCTCATTTATTTTGTATGTGGGTTGGGAAATATAAACAATGGAATATGGCACAATAAATGGAGTTGAATAAATATGCTTAGACACTCATACAGCCATGAGATGAAACCGCTGCTGCAGGAAGCTTTTTGTTTTTTATCTTTTTGAATTAAGATCGGATTTCTAGCGCTGTTTGAACTTTATAGCAAGACGAGTATGGGGGTACTCATTTTTGCTATGAAAAACCCCTATTATGGATTACAAAAGTTAAACCTTATATTTGAAATTTTCCATAAACTGGTTGCGAATTACAATAGCATGTAATGCAAATGAAGTAAATGAATGAAAAAAGAACGAACAGCCTATGGCGCTTAAACACGAAACTGCCAAGTTTGAAAAAATAGCAAGCTTCCTCGAAAGAAAACCACTCCAATTATTATATGTTAATATGCTATTAACCCTGTATAGTCCAAACTTTTTTTGTTCCGATTTTCCAGTTCTAAGACCGTCTTTTTTCAACGTTGCGTAAATGCATTGTTGTTTGCGTTGTAGCTAAGCTCGCATACGAAGCGTGAAACTTGCAGATTTAACTCTTTCAACTTTTATGCTCAGCCCGCTTGGTGCCAGTTAACATCAACTCTAAACTCTTTGTACCACAAATGTGCGGAATCAGACACATAAACATATATAGGTATATGCATGACTTTGCATTTTTTGTTTTATTTTTTTACTATACCCAGATGTGATCATTTAGTAATACAACTTTGATAACGAATTGCGGGGGACACTGGAGCTTGATATCGCTAGAGCTTAGTTGTCATCTCTAACGATAATTTGGTTGAGGCATCAAGTCTTAAAAAGCTCAAATTATATATTTTTGCTCTACTTTGACATTCAGAGGGAAGCCTCCATACTCTACAACTCATCTGAGTATATGTCTTCTATCCATTTTAAGAAGAGCTTAAAGCTTTATTATATTATAAATAAATTGGCAAATACAAGCAGGTGCTCCGTTTTACTCTAACTTTCTTGCTCACGCTCACTCTCTATAGCACTCACTCTAACTTCCACTATAACGATTGCTCGCACTATAACTCTGACTCTTTCTCCTACTTTCTTGCTTTCACTCACTCTCTCTCTATCTCTCTCAAACTAAAAAAATCTCACAATACAGCTATCTCACTCTTTCCTCAGTCTATCTATCAACCGCACTCTCAGTCTCACTCGTCCTCTCATCCACACTCGTACTTTGAATACGTCGACTATTTTTTAATGAAACTCGGCTTTGAGTTCTTCTCCATGAATCTTGCAGCCGATTATGTAATTTCAAGTTTCAAACGCCTTATTTTTCTCACTGTACTTACATATATATATACATATATAAAGTATTGTTTATAAAAAAGTTCGCATGCAAAATAATAGGATTTATAAGTGCGGGCATAAAGCCGCATTACCCATGCTTACCCGCGCATTACGTGCAATTTAAGTGAATCTCAAGGGGATGTGTTCCACATATGCCTTTGTGGGTGTGTGTGTGAGCTTTTGGTGTATATAAAACATAAGTTGTGCAGTTGCACTCGGTGTAAGCCACACCCACACGAGCCACCAAATCTTACTTACTATATAAAACTTTTATTTTTTTTTCTATCAAAGCTTTAATTTAGCAAAGTTTTAAATTTCTGTTTGTATGTTTGCGCATTTGTTTAACGATTTGCATACATTCAGCCCGCCCCATTTACTTAGTTTGCTACTTTTGTTAATTAAACAGCGGAAACTGGTGATGACGATAGCGGTTTTGATATTATAAAATATTACTCATACGCAGTGTATGGCAGGCGAACGAGAGGTGTAAAAGCGGGCATACATATGTGCGTAGGTATGTATATGTGGGTATAGAAAAAAATGTGAGTACCCAGCTAACAAAAAGTAGATGGCAAGATTTTATGGAATACTTATATACTCAAAAAAGCTTTATAAAGCCCCCGAAAAGCTTTTTAAAGCTAATAAAAAGCTCTTCAATTTTATTTGTATGAATATGTGAGTCAACTTTTTTGAATAATTAAAAAAAATTGTAGAAAAATGTTTGTGCTTTTCTGCAGTGAATTTCTGTAGAACCTTTTTTTCTACATTTCTTATATTGTGTCCATAAAAACTAGAGCTGGAGTCCCATGCCAACGTTTTTTATATCAATTTTGAAAAATTATCGAACAGTTTTTGTACTCAGCAAAGTGAGTACTTTAGAGGCATATTCTATACTTCTCTAAAGACTCTGATGAAGCATTTTTCCAGTAACAAAAAAATGTATTTGGATCAAGTTAAATGCTCTTTCTTTATTTATTTTCTCACTTTCCTATCAAAAACTTGTTGGAGATATTATTTTAATTAATTTTAAGTAGCTTTTTCCTCAACTTTTTGTTTATCCACAACACATTTAAGAATTTTTAAAAATTATTTCGATGGCCGAGCGAAAGCTCACGCTATTTTAATATATTTTTAAAAAAGAATTTGTTTTAAAAGCGACGCATTTTAGAATTTGTTTCAAGAACGCCCTATCTAATACTTTTTTTCAAAAACGACCTGTTTCAAATTCGACACAAATTCGCCCAAACTCAGCGTAAAATGTATGAAATTAGCTTTCATTTGAAATACATTTTGAGATGAGACGTTCTTTAAAAAAATTTTAAAGTAATTTCTTTTGGATGAAAATTCTGAAGCCGCGATTTAAAAAAAAATTCCGAGATAGGACCAGTTTCAAAAAAATTTTTTTAAATAGGTGGATCATTCACTCAGCCTTCGATGTGCATTCAAAAATCGGCATAAAAGTTGAAATAAGGTGATGTTCTATAAAAGTTGAAATAAGGTTATGTTCTATGATGCTTACCTAATAAACTCAAATCAGCCACGCCCTATCTTTCTTAATTACGAAGCGCTCTTATTTTGCTTAGCTGGGTTGTGGCGCTCAAAAATATATTTGTCAGTTGTGTAGGCGAGAGCTTAAGTGCCCATATCCTATTAAAACTTTTTTCACATATTGTTTGTTTTGCCGTTCACATATTTAAATACAAACTTACGATGGATGTGTGCATTTCATATTTGCTTCTCTACTCAGCGTTTTTCTTGCTGCCTTTTTTTCTGTACTTTTTTTTGCTCTCTTTGCTTTCTAAACAGTTTGCAACAATGACTTGTCAGCATAGTCTTTAGATATTTTATGGTTTGTTAACTGCAATGAATAGTTATTTTACTGTTATTTATTATACATACACATACATAAACAAAAACATATACACTCACACACACATACATATATATATGTACTTAGTAGTGTTTGTGTATGCTCCTTGCTAGTCTAGTGCAAGTCACTGTACTGCGATTAAGTGACCAAAGTGCGGGCTAATGCTGCCAACAGTGAATTATTGCCAGTTGATGCGTGTATGCGTATAAGTTGAAGCATAAAGTTTACTGTATTTGAAACTTAATAGTTTTGAATAAATGTTGAAAAATTATGCAGACAAAGTTTTTGGCAGAGAATGAGGCATGTAGGTAGGTAGGTATATATTTTCCAATTTAATATTAGGCAATTGTGACTGTATCAAATTGAATTGAAATTAAAGCAAAGAAGGTCGTACAAGTTTGACTTCACAGGAATGACTTTTATCGCATGCAATTTGGCCAAAACCACTTAAATGCCAGAACTTAATTCAAAGCGCTTGTCATTACCAAGACAATCGGAACGAAGACTTAAATTCAAACAAATTGTCTACCGAAGAATAACGCAATAAAGCTTTTCGTAATGCCAGATTAATTTTGATTCTTAAGAAATAGAAGCTTCCAAATTGACCAAAAAAATATATAAAAAAAATCTAAATTATGAATACGTAAAGTGAATGCCAATGACCATAGCCAATGCTGACAAAGCGCTGTTTACCATGGCCGAAAATCCTGATGTGTTTGAAAGATTTCTTATTCTACACACATACAACAGTAACAACAACAACAACAACAAACAACTACCTGTCATGCAACTTTGTTGTAATGTTCGGACAAAAATAGTCAAGTCAGCGGCGACTACTTCAATAATGACACAAACACGTGGGAATGACCAAAGTGACACAATGCCAGTGTTTAAGAAATCAATTGCCAATGGCAACTCTGCAACGAAGCTGACTTCATAAAACTTTGATTACACTTTTCAGGCATGTGCGGTTTATTTGACTTTTAGATTTATACATACAAACATATGTATGCCCAATACTGACACAATTGTGAGCTGAAAACAAAAAAAAAAGTTTAGTTTACTCATCAGATATATGGTGTACATTAGACTGTGCCAAACATTTTTTTTTTTAAATTAAGTCATATATTGATATGGGGCGTTCTTTAGCTTACATAAAAAAATTAGTAAAAAAAGGTAAAAAAATAATTTTTACCTTACTTTTTTTAGTCTTCATGGAAAAAAAAATTTGCTACAAAAAAGTTCGTAATAAAATTCATCAGACAAACCTTTCCACATTAATCAACATTTAAAACATTTATATATTTTTCTGATTTCAATTTTGTAACGGATTACAATTTTTGTGGAGAACTTTACTGTGGGGAGTTTATTCCTAAAAGCTCTAAACTAGCAATAAAATATGTACCATTAAAAGAAATAATAACAACAAAATTTAAGACAAAAACCAATTTTTAATTTTTTTTTGACACAGCCTAATCTATATTTAGACTAGTTATTTAAGTAGTAGTTGCACGTTTGAGTTTTGCAAGATTTTTCACCTTCACATAGTTGAAGCTATAACTGGTTCGTTAGGTTTTAGGACAACGGCAATTGCATGCAAATTACAAATCGAGTAAAGTGTTGAACGAGCCGTAAGCTTTCTCGCCACTTAGCCGACATATCGTTTGAGCGACAGTGTGGGTGTGCTTTTGTTGCTTTTGTTTTTGTTGTTGTTGTTGGCAAGCTGTTGTGCATTAGCTTTAGTCGTTACCCTTTTGACTCTCTGTACTAGTTGTCTATTCAGCCGTTTCTATGGTAATTAGAAAACTTTTAACGGCACTTCTTCTAGTCTCTCTCACACTAATTTACATAGGAAGTTGCGGATTCTTGTTCTTTCTTAGTCATATTTCAATGCATATGGAACAGTGGTGAAAGTTATTGATTGTGGTAAATTTTGCTGAGCTCAAAGTTGCCGAGAAGTGTTTATTAGTGTATTTTTTTTATTAATTGAGAAATTATTTCAGCATTATTTATTTTTCTTTCAACTAGTTATGTATATATATTTGTTCTTCATTTCAATCTTTTTTTGTATTTTTTTATATATGTAGGTACGACCTAAAACTTTCCCACACCAAAATTCATAAAACAATTTTAGAGTTTCAAGTTTTAAAATCGTATAATTGCATAATTTGTTCTCGCTTAAATTGTTTTAATACATTTTTTTGAATGGAAAAATTGAAAACCCAAATTTCTGTACAGTAACCTCCTACTATAGTGCGATGCGTATGAAATTTCTTTCAGATTTGAAGGAAATTGGATGCAACTTGACAGCTTTCGAATCACGTTGACTTTTACATCGCGATGCAGAGTAACTCTTCTGGTTTCTAATATCAGGCTGTGCGTCGTCGTATACTCTCAAATAAATTTTCTCTTGTTTATTATTTTTTCTTGTCACTCAAAATCAAAGTTGAATGAAAAAAACAAACTTAATGGAAAAAAAATGTTATTTTGTAAAATCGCTCCACTGTGCGACATTCAAGAACCAAGAACTTTGCTTTTATTCAAATTGCGCTCTTTGCTTTTGCATTTACGCACTTCTCACATTTCTTCGATTTTGCCGCCTTGCCTTGTTGTCAATTGAATTAAAATTCGCTTTAAATTTTTGCGTTTGAGTGGCAAGTTGCCATAGGAGAATGCTGAACTTTGAATTCAAAATACGCAAGAACATAGAGATGAACACGAATTGATTATAGTGGGGTTCATACATATCTACGCACACATACATACATACATATGTATGCAAGAGGATGTGCTATTGCGCTTTCACCAATTTAACTTTTGATGAAATTCAATTGCAGTTTTTCATTTACAATTTTTGCTTACACCAAGTGTTTATGGAAGAGTCAATAAAAGAACCAATGTTTCAGCATTGCGTTGTACTTTTGGATGCTAAATTTAGTGTGATGTGACTTTTTTCAATCGCTAATAATTTGATCTTTTCTTTTCATTATTAATCATAGTGGATTACCGAGCTACATATAATAAAAACTACAATTTTATCCAATCATACCCCAATTAAATCAAATAACTAATTACTAATTAATCATAACCCAATTAATCCGACTAACTTTTTAATTAATCCGGTTAGTGAATTAATAATTAATCATAACCAAATTAATTATATTAACTAGTTACAAATTAACTATAACTTAATCAATCTGATTGATTCGTTTCTAATAAACCATAAACAAATAAGTCCGATTAATCAGTTCCTTATTAATTATATCTATCTTTGCACAATTAATCAGTTCGGATTAATCATTTCGCAATTAATGATAATATAATTAGTTCGATTAATCCGTTACTAATCCGATTAATCCGTTACTAACGCAAATAATTCAAGCAATTAGTTTCTAACAAAATTAATACGATAGATCAGTTTTTTTACTAATTATAACAGAATTAATCCGAACTCTTTTCTACTAATTAATCGTAACCCAATTAATCCGAATAATAAGTTGTTAATTTATCATAATCAAATTAGTTATATTTACTAGACACAAATTAAATTTAACTCAATTTATTTGATCGATTAGTTTCTAATTAATTATAACCAAATATGTCCGATTAATGAGTTCCTTTTTAATCAGTTCGTAATTAATCATAATATAAATAATCCGACTAATCCCTTACAAATTTATCATAATCAAAATAGTTACTTAGTTAAATTGATCAGGTTAATCGAGTTATATTTCTTTCATATCTGTTCGGTTGTTTTGATGCCGAATATAATAACATAATAACAAGAAGTTCCAATTTCTAAGAATTACTGGGAGGTACTGGAGTCCTTTTTCTGTGACTTTAATCAAATTTAAAGATTTTGCTGGAATGGGGCTATGCGCTTTTCTGATGTTTTTCATTGTTTAACAAACATTTACAAATTTAATACAAGTAAAAATACCAAACAAAAAAAATTCAAACAATTCCAAATGAAATGTACCACAGCCAAATTCTATGACCAAGCAATAAATATTTAATTACAACAATAAATCCAACCCAAAGTTGCTGCTGAGAGCAAAGCGGAAAATTTTTATCTTTACCTAAAGTTAAGAATTCGCCTTCGTCGAAAACGTCCTTTGCTTTCACGATGTCGAATGTCACCAATACTTAAACTTAGTCAATGCAAAGGCCAGCCAAGCAATGATGCTGAGCTGTCAACAGCATTCTTAGACGTTTTATCATATTCTTGAAATGCACAACAGCACACAAATTCCATTTAATTAAATGAGTTATTCCGACTTATGTCAATTCTTTACGGATTATTTTCATTAAGAAATTTTTCTTGGGCTCTATTGCCCGCCCTCTCGCACCATTTCCTTCATTCCCACGCATTCACTATAATTCATTGCTACCGATGACAAGCGGCATGCCTGTTATACACACACACACACACACATGCACCTTGATATTCATATGGGTTTGTGTGTACATACATATTTCCTATAGAAAAGAAAAGTCGGGGGGTTGGTAGTTCTTAAGTTATTTCTCAAACGTGCAGCTTAGAAGCTCATATTTCATAAGTAATAATCTTTATACATATATACACACATACACATTTCTTTTTTTAACTTTAATATTAATAAACTTAATTTAATGATGTTGAAGTTTAATTAATTAAAAATTATCTTTGTGCTCTGCTTGACCATTAGAGTCATATAATTAGCTTGAATATTGCTACTATAGCAACCGTTGAATTTTTTTTATTAAATCAACCGAAAGCTTGCTTGGATAGCTTTGCTTTATCTGAAGCGTTGAAATCGGAATTCGTTGAAGTTTTTATCTGCAATCGATATTTATTTTGAATTTTTCTTTGATGTGATCTGGAAGTTTTTACTGGTCATACCGAATTACGCAGGGGAGTACCGGAGCATACCGGGTTCATATCGCAGATAGGTGTGTTTTTGTCATTTAAAGCAACAACAATGAATGTGAAATAAATAAACTATACCCAAGTAAAAATAAGTTTTTGAACCATTTTATTAAAATCTTAAATAAGGACTTTTTTTTAAATGTATTTAGGTGTTTCCTATTTTGGGACTGCCACCTTTTTAATTTTTTCAAACCAATCATATTTTACGTCGTATTACAAAAAATATTTTGAGGATGTGTTACCACTTGGGTTGCCACTTAATTGCATTATATTATTTTTCTTTTTCAAATCCGCTACTATCTATTGACACATTTCAGCGACATTTTGTACACATTTTATATGAAAAATCAAAGATCTCTTACTTAAGTTTGCAACACTTAGAAGATGAGAAGGTTTTTACAGACTTGCCACCTAGTTATTTTTTTCCAGATAGCGTGAAGCATTTTTTTTTTGAAATTTGAGCATGCTGCGGTTTCGACAACCTTGCATTTATATTTAATTTATTATATTAAACATATTATTTTATATTAATGAAAGTTCCTTTATTTAGTTTTATGAAGTTATCTATTTATTTTTTTAATTTGAAATTGTGGTAGTAATATTAAATAAATATATATATATGAAAATATAAAATATACAAAGGCAATTTCCAGCGACATAAACTTAAAATATAGCAAGTTTAATTAAAATTGAATTTTTGTATAGGGCCTTGCCACCATATTATAATCGTACTTACATACAGATAAAGGTATATTAGACCATTCCAGAAAAAAATAGTTTTGTAAATATCTATGTTTTCAAAAAATTAAAAAAAAGCAAATAACTCATTTTAAATTTGAGATAAATATTTTATATATGCATATTAAATAGATCTCTATACAAGGACGTTCGAAGTCAGTAGGGCCATTCCGTAGTAATCAAATATTAAATGTACCTAATACCGTAATTTTTTAAATATTTCTATGGCGCACCCGGGGGTCGGGTTCAATCCATATCGGTTTTTTAATCAACATATAGAGTTACAAATCGAAAAATAAATAAGCCCATTTTTTTAAACTGTCTAATAAACATACACTTCCAATTTATAAAAACTATTATGTAATATTAAACAGTAAAGGAAGTTTTCAAAGGAAAATTAAAACCATATGGCTTGCGCTGAAATGGTTGCAGTATGATGAAAAAAAAAAAATCTTAAAAAAATAGCACAAAATCTGGGTACAGTGAAAAAGTGCACAAACAACTGTAACGAGCTTGGCCCCTCAACAACCTCATTCACGCGTATTTAAAAACAATCTAGCTGAGGCTTCGCTTGAAACTTTTGTTCACGGTTGTGAGCGGAAAATTGATAATGGAAACCAATAATGGCGAAAAATGACTGTGAACCATGGCATGGACATACAGCAAACTTTGCTTACCACACTCACCTATTTGCTTATATGTAGGTATGTATGTTGGTAAGTATAAGTATGCCAGCATCAGCAAATGTCTCACATCCTTATGCGGCGTCTATGTCCATATGCTTATATGCTTAAGTATTATTATAACATTTCGCTTCTTTCCAACAACAATGGAGGTATTTACAAGCACTTAAATTATGTAAATATACCAGACAAAGAGTAACAATAGGACTGAATGTAACCCACAATGGACACCCTAGTTTGCACACTTAACTCTTTCTCTGTGGCACAAAACATTGCATATTCAGCGCACTTTAGCTGACAAAAAAAAAGTTAATCTATGCAAAGAGTTGTAGTTGTAAGCGCAGGTGTAGAACACACATTGTACGCTGTGCGGAAGTTGTAGTAACATATTTTAGGTGCTAGTGGTTGGTACTGGTACTTGTCGCAGGATACTGGAAGGATATTAAGGATGCAGGATGTGTGACCGTTGTTGGCGCTTGTAAATGGTGAGACTATTTTCCACTGTTTTTTTATGTTTTTCTGTTTTTTTCTTTATTTTTTTTTGTATTGTTGACATGGTTGTGTATGCTTTTGATGGCTTTGTTTTGCTTGTTATTTGCTAACTTTGTAGAACTGTGCATGCGTCGTTTGTTTGTAACTGCCAGCGTATGTGGATGCATGTTAATTTGATTTTGTTTGTGGTTTTGGTTGTCGCTTTGATTTCACTGTAATCGTTGAAAATCTTAATTAAACGTTGACTGTGGATTTCTTTGGTTCACGTTGGTCATTTAAACACATGCGGGTTTAGCTATTTGACTTGCGAAATGAGGTTTTTAATGCACAATGAACAATACTAGAAATATTTCTTTAAATTTCATTAAATGTGGTCCTCATATTGTATTGGATATATGTATGTATGAATTTAGCAGAATCAGTACCACAAAATCTGAATGATAAATGTGTCTCATTATTTAAAGGAATTCAGGTTTAGAATATTAGATAACAACTGTTGAAAAAGAGTGTCTTTATACCCACTTTACTAAAATGTTCAAATTGACTTTCATAAACTTATTGGGGTGTGCCTTGGCGTATGAGCAACATTTTTTTAAATCACAAAACGCGATATTTTTGATATCGGCCAATTTTGAAAAATTTTATAATTTAATTGTGTTTTACGCTTTTTTAAGCTTAATATTGTTAGCTGAACCTTGTTCTAAAATTATAATGAATATTTTAAATTATCTATTGTTTTAATTTTTTTTTTATATTGCCATTCTTAGAAATAGACGTAAGTAATAAAAACAGTATATCGACAGCTGAGTGGAAGATTAACCTATTTTTAAATATTTACAAAGAGCGCCCTATCTCAGAATTCGTTTGAAAAAAAGCCCAGCTTCAAAAACACCCTATGTCAAAGAAAATTCCTTACATTTTTAGCTGAGATAGGGCGTTTTTGAATCGAAAAAAATTCTTGAGCTAGGGCGTTCTTCAACCAAATCCTGAAATGTGGCGTATTTCAAAAATATTTTCAAATAGTCCGTTATGATACCCTATACAGCGGGAAGAGTGAAGCCAAGAAATTTCCCGAAAGCCTTGACTTCTATTTTTGATGAGCTGTAGAGAAGTGGTTACCCTAGAATAGTCAAACATCGCCAGCTGAATGTTAGACATCGAAAAAGCAGATGATACCCGCTCTTCACCTCTTCGGCAACTGCGACAGTAATCAAAGACCGTTACCCTGTTTCTTGCGCCATGAGTGCCTATTAAACAGTTCCACGTAAGAACCTTTGTAAGCGATGTTAAACCCGATTTGTATAGAGTTAGAAGAGCTCTTGTGCGAGATAGTGTACCATATAGTCCATTTGCATTTGTTATGATGTTTGTGTTTACACCTGCTCTCCAGTTATATAGTAAGCTTTATATCGAAGTGCTGAGCAGGGTTGTAAAAAAATGCATTCATATGCGAATGCAATCAGTTGAAGTCTTATTCAATGACTTCAAATTTCGAATGCACTCATTGGCTCGCTTTTTGGCTAAAGAATAAAAAAATGAAGTCTAAAGTCTGTTTGAAGTTACGTCTTTGACGTCATTCAGAGAAGTCATTTACTGACTCCAATTTTTGATTGAAGTCACTAACTATTTGGAACAGAAATAGTTTAGGTAAATTGACTTCAAATGAGTCCATATGACTCCAAATTACTTCAATTGACTTCAGTGAGACTTTTTATTCAATGAATGCAATATATGAATAAACAAAAAATGGAAGATGAAAAAAGAATTCGATGTCGCAGAATGAAGTCTGAATGGTGACTTCATTTTTTAAGTCCCAGTCAAAGAATTCAAATAATGGCTGCAATCATTTTGCGATAAATGAAATGAATAATTATTCGCAAGCATGCATTCTTTTACATCTCTGGTGCTGAGCAATCTCGTTAAGAGAACTTTGTGGTGTCAAAGAATTTTTAATGGGAATATTCTAGACGCATACGTCGTGGCATTGCATCATGTTAGATTACTCTGTTAGGTTACTCTCGGAAAGTTCAAAATAATCGGTATTGAGTAATTGACAAATTTTTTAATAACTGCTCTTAAAGATAATTCAATATTCCTAACGACGGAACCTACATTTTAATGAACTACCTTTTCCAAAATTCCTTCAGCACTCCAACTACTCTCTAGCGTCCAACTAAATATCATATTCTCAGCTAGAATACTTGCCAATGTTACTTTTCTTACTACTATTAAATGTTGTGCAGTGCATTAGAATGCTACTCCTTGGATGGCAAATGCAATAGTCACAATCACGACAGACGACTTGCAATCAGACAAAAAGCTGCCACAAGAAAAACTAATAATAGGAGATTGCAATAGACATTGTATGCCGTCACACTATTGACTGATCACATAATAGGGAAGATGGAGTGCAATAGAGATGCACACATACATGCATACATACATACACCCGTAAGGCAAGTAATATATATTACATGACGTTTGTTGTTTGTGTGAAAGTAACAAGTTGCATGTTGCAAATTGAGGCAGCCGATAAAACGAATTCAATCAATTCAAACAGCTCAAACAGCTGAAGTCTTAGCATTGCCAAGTATGCCAATCAAATGAAATTGAAACTCGGATTTAAATTAGAAAAACGTTTTCAACGAAATTATTTGAATCTCTTGCTGCGAGTATGCAAGGATTATGAAAGGTATAAAAGGTAGTCGATTTGAGTGGTTATTTTAGAATTTTGTTGTTAGACGTTTGCAAGAATAAATTAGAGATGGTAAGCTAAACTGAAAATTGCTATGGAAGCAACATCGCTGGTTTGCTTTATAACACATTTGCTTAAGCGGATTGCGTAAATTGGAATGCAGTTTGTATCAAACGCAATGATTGGATGACATAAAATAGTTTAAAGGAGATGTGAGTAGGATTATTCGTATTCAAAGTGAATGGAGTCTTTACTGATGAATCACGAGCTCGGTACCAAATTTGTAGTTTTTTTCCGGTACTTCCTGTGATGCCAATAGCGAGTATCAAGTGACATTTAAGGAGCTTTTTTGCAGATCTGATCAAAGTACAGCTAATTAAAGCTCTAAGACACCACTGGCTTGATAATGTTATGTGAATTGACAAAGACATTCCAGACCAGATATTTTTAATAGGCACACCCGAATTTGGCAGGCAGAAGAAGTAAGAGACCTAGAATGAAGAGAAGAAAACAGGTGGAGGATGACATGAACTCGCTTGCTGTTTTCAGTTGTCGTCAGTAATCGATGAAGAAGGAAATGGACTGGCGTACTACGATATGTCCAGGAGGCTAGGCGCTAATAAATTACCAATAAAAGAACAAGAAATTTGTTAACTCTTGAAGGTTTCTATATATGCGTGCTCAATGTGGTTTGATATCCGATATTGAAAACTTGTATAACTCATTTCCACATATAAATATCACTTTCCACCATAACGTTAATAATTTAAAAATTTTGCTACCAAACTCAACACGCCCACAAATCCTGCTTCTTACAGTCCATTTAACTTACGACGCGCTGATATCTAACGCAACCACGCTTGTGCAATTTGCCAAAAGCATCGAAAATGATGTGTCAGTTGAAGCAGCTGCTACCACTTTCACAAGTGCCTTCCTCACACAAACAAATATACGTCTTAATTATGTATGTATGAGCAAATGAATTGCAGGCTATATGAAACAATATTTTCAAAGACTTCACTAGACGTATACATTTGTTTAACGCACTGCTCTTGGGATGCATGCGTCGCAGATTGAATCCAAAAAACGCGGCTAACATGAATGGTTGCACTTCACTTGAGAGTGTGAAAATTGAAAATTGAAAAGTGTGGCAGCTGTATGAAGTGGCTGTATGAAGTTATAGTTGATGGCTTTGCTAGGAAGCTAAAGGCTTTCATACATTCATTTTCTTCCATATGTTGCTGGTTGATAACAAAGCGTAGAGCAAAAATATGCTATCTGACTGACTAGCGGTTGTTTACTCAGATGCTATTATTCTTATTCAGATATGTGTGCACTCGTATGTATGTGTCGTTGTGTATGTGTTTGTAAACCCAGCAGTCACCTTGTAGGGAAGTCAGTAAATGAGTAGTGAGAGAGTAGCTAAGTTTCGGAATAAATTGAGATTCATTTCGGTGATCTGACTTTAGTCTATTTCTAGGTCTTTGCTGCAGAAAACAAAGCTTTTGCGCTACTACTTTGTGTTAAACGGGTTCATGTAAGGAACTCATTGGAATAACTCTTTATCTAATTATTTACGCAGTCGTTTCGGAACTTTTCAGGAAGCATTTTCGGACTCTTTTCAAAACTTTTGTGAGTTTATCTCTTATTGGTGCTTACCGCCTACGTTATTTTGACCGCTTGTCTTGGCTCTTTTCATCGGTAGCTGGATCCAATTGGAAACTCATACTTCACCTGTTTTTTTCCCATCCAGTCGAAGCCAACTCTTTTCTCTGCTGGCGAACTCGGTTGTCGATAGGAAGAACTTTTTCATTTGAGCTTTCTATTTATTCACATAACTTTGACCAAACAGCGGACTCTTTGGGAGCGATCTTCGTTAAGTAAGTCCAACTCATTGTTAAATTTCCTTCGATACTCTCTCTTGAGTACTTCTTGAGACTAGTATGAAACTGAATTCTAATTATATGATAGCTGGCAACCCCTTCTCCATCCTTTCGACCTAGTTGTTATGACTCCAGGGTTTTTATGTCGAATGCACGTATGTATGTATGTATTTATGTAGCTTACCGCATTCAGTTTAAAGTGAATTACGACATTTTTCAGTTTCCGCAAAACGTTTTATGAGCATTGTGCATACATTTGCGATTTCATTCTCGACATTGTGGCAACTGTTGCAAATGCTCAGCGGTGCTTTAATCCATTGAATTGTTGTTTTACGCACAATGGTATAGATTATATTCAGTTAGGGAAGCTGCAGTCAAACTAATTGCTTTTGGACTACCTTGGAACTAGGAAAAGGCAAACAGTCCGATATTTGGAATGCGTTCTTATTTCAGAGAAACGAGTCCACATATGTGTTGTTGTGAAATCTCGTAGTAGTTAACATTTCACGGACATTGGGGAGCGGAATATGGATAAAAATAGAGTGAGTAGAATAGTGGCGCTAGGGATCAAACCTACATATGGGCTTTTAAGGGCAACAAAGTCAGGTAAGCGCAAATCAACCCTACCAACCATGGCTAACCATGGTGAAACTCTGATTCCAAAAATTCACAAATTTTTTCTAACACCAACGCATATTTTTAGAATTTGTATGGAAAACGACAAGTGCCTAAAAGTATGCTCTCACACTTACACGCAAAAATCTTTTCAACATGAGTAAAAAGTGAACCTCTCTGAACAAAATTACCCACTTCTTTATCCTCTTTTTTGGTAAGCGCGACTCAATGATTATCCAGATTTTTATCCGATCATGGTTGGCAGGGAAGCTCTTCTTTTACCCCTCTTTGAAATAATCTACGTATTCATCATGAAGTAAATTTGAGCTTTTTTGTACTAGTTCGCTTATAGTAACATAATACTAGTGGCAAAGTAAGTAGTTAGTATATTTCCTTACAGTTCTCATGTTTTCTACTCAAATTTGGACATAGAGGCTCGTATATGCGGATGTAATTGTTTTCAACACTTTGCTCTTGTTTTTGATTTGTTTCTATAAAAGCTTTTTCTGTTTTGGTAGTTTTATTTATTGTTGTATTGTCGTCATAAATCTTCATAATTGTCAGCGTATAGAAAAAAAAGGTTTACTAGATAAATTTGCGTATGCGTTTCTGACAGTGGTGGGCACAAATGAGGTAACGGAAAAATGCCAACAACAACATTAATAATTTACAGTCGCTTTTTATTGGTACACTAGCAGGCGCAGACGTTATATCGCCTAAAAACGTATTTCCTTAGATGTGAGACATTACCTTCCGCCGTGGCCTTGATGTGGTGGTACTGTGGTGGCCTACCACACCGAGAGGCCCATGTCCTATTGTGTACATCGCAGCAAGTAATTTGGAAAACGATTTTCTAAAATTAGTCGCCTTTCGCTAGTTGACGGCACTCCGCCGAGTATACTTCTACCACCAAATAGATTCTCAGAAATAAAGTGTTGAAGCTCAGAAAGCTTTTATGGTGTTGCCACTCATCTGTGTTCTTTTGTATTTCGATATGGAATACCTTCCTTTTACGTCGTATTACAACAATAATATTTGTAGGTAGAATGACATCCTGGAGTTGAAACCTAACCAAATTATCTTTATTTTTTTTATGGTCTCTAAACATAGGTAGATTTCAAGCATAAGCTTTTGTAGGGTTGCCTCCTATTTTTTAAATATTTAATGCCTGAATAGTGAAGGTACCCCGCTCCTCGTGGAAACAGAGAAGCTTGGGGAAGCACATGTTAAAAGCTTCAACTGTAAAGCTAGCTGGAAAGTGATCAGCATTTGTTTAAGGGAAAACTTGACTTGATCTACATAGAAGGAGTTTAGGGTTTTAAAAATATCAACTTCTTACATAAATACTTACCTTTATTGAGATTTACTCTCCCTTTTTAAATGAAAAAGTTGTTTAAATAAATGGCTTTTATGCGAATTTATTGTTGTAATAATATTTATTTCAAAACATTTTCATTTTGCTTTGTTTCTGGAATTTTATTTCATCATTATTATCTTATTTCTAAATAAAGTTTCATTTACTCAAATTATGTTGTAAGATTTTTTAAGTTTTTTGTTTTTCTTTTATTTTGCTTTACTCAATTTTACATTTCAACAATAAATACAAATTCGCAAATATGCAAATACATGCACAAAAATGTGTATTTAACTACATTAATTATAATTCAAAATATTGGTTTTTGTTTTTTTTATTTTTTTTTTATTACGACTTTATGCTTTTTGCTTTAAATATTTATTTTTTTTGTTGCACCTAAATTGTGTTTTTTTTTTTTTTTTTTTTGCCTTAAATGTTAATGTACATGTTTTTGTTTTGCAGTAAAATATTTTCTTACATTGAAACAAACGCAACGCTGTGAAAACATCGAAATTATTTATTTGCAAATTTTTTTTTTTTAAATTATTATTTTTTTTTACTTTTTATTGTATTTTGACTTTTTGTATGTATGTATATATGTATAAGATTTGTGTGGTGTAGCAATTGAATATATATTTTGTAGCTGTTGTTGTAAAAGTGTGCGTTTGTATTGTGAAAGTGTAGAGCAGCTTTTATTGATGAAACGGGAAAGCAAGCAAAGTATATGTGTAGGTAAACCTCACATGAGAGAAAGGTGAATAGCATAGCTAAGTTCCTTACGAATAAGGATTTTTGCTATTGTAGTTTGTCCAGTACATAGGCAGAGCCGCGGATATATTCGCTTTAAATTTTTCCTAGAAGGGCAACTGTTCTTTTTGTTTTTTGGAGAAACCACGTTATTATCAAATTCGAAATATTTTTCTTTATTTTATTTTGAACCTTAATAGACGGTTCATCGTTAGCTGCCTTGTGTTTGTGTTTCTTTTTATGCGTATAAATATTTTTTTTTGTTTTTACATATTTTACTATTCATATTTTATTTATTTTGCAAATATTAACTTGAATGCTTTCTTACAAATTTTCAATTACTTTCTTTAAGAAAATTGTTTTATTGTTTTAAATATATAATTTTGTATTAATTTATATATTTTCATTTGAGTACTTGATTATATCAATAATATATAATTCACAAAATTTTTTTTAATTTTTATTAACAATTATTCAGTCGATCTTTATATTGCATACACTTTTCAGTTATGCTTGCTCATGTTTGCTTTGGTACTTTTTTAATAATTTTCATATTTATAATAGTTTCTTACTACGCGAATCAAGTTGACTAGTAAGCTGGTAGCTTCTGTAAGAGTAAGTTAGTTAATTTTAAAATTTTGCCTTTTTTATATTAAAAAGGTTTAAGTTCTACGAAGTAAGTATCTAAGTATGTTTGTATAGAAAGTTGTTGTGTTTTTTGAGAAATATCTTGTCACTCTTTTGATTTCTGGAAATTTAACCTGAAATAGGTATACAACTCTGGGAAAGTATCGAGCTTTTCCACATACAGGCTCACGCGGAAAGTGCGAAAGCTTCTTGCTTGACAAAAAATATTATTTCCTCTAAATGATGGTGAATACTCAGTATGTTACAATGATTCCATCAAAAACTTAAGGATTTTTCAAATATAAGCTTTGCTTCCCATGTTCTTAGATAAGACCATTCAAGCGCTTGAATTTAGAACTAGCTTTACAAACACTAGAACTTCATTCTACAATTACATATGTATGTACATACATACATACATATATGATCATTGCGAAAGTTTTTCTCAAAAGCTCTTATTCTCATACCTAAAGCCTTGTGAAACTAAGCTTTTGTAAAGCTTTGATTTTTTGGAGCCAAATTTCAAAGATAGATACAGTAATGACAACCATTTTGGAAAGGTTTATTCTATGTTAGTGCTTCTAGCGTATTTTGCACAAAAGTTCTCACTAAAAGCTTTTAGAAAACCGTATTTGATTCACTCGGCTTAATTTTAACAGGAGCCTATTTACATAATGACTCAGTAATTAATAAAATAATAAAACAAGCTCTCAAAAAGCTAATAAAAGTTTTTGTCAACAGGTAAGCATTTGCTGAAGCTAAATTTTGGAAAATCGTCAATTTTAAGGGTTAATTATGTGGACCATAGATTTTTTATATTTGTTTCGAGTGACAAGAAATTCTTTAAAAATTTATATTTTTCGACAGACAGCAAATTGTATTTTATATTTCTTAAATATTGTATGTACTACGTATATATGATTAGGTAGCTAGATTGATTCAGCATGTATTTCGCAGCTAAGAGAGCTTAAAACTCGAGCTGTAGAGGGTGCTTAGTACAACTAACGCAGCGCCAAATGGGGATTAGTTGTTGATATACTTAATAGAGTTCGACCGAATAAGGAGCTTCTGCCGAGTAGCCGACCTATTCGGTCAAACGCTCGTTACTACTCAAGTATGATAAGTTTATGTAATTTTTAATGAGTACCTGCTATGTATGTATGTATTTTTGTTTTTGTAAAATATTTGTGTGGGTATGTATGAATTTATGAATATTTGGAATATAAATAGTTTAGCAACTGATTATATTTTATTCATTTAACGTAAATCATTTTTTTTTATTTTTTTTGAATTCAAAATAAAATTTTTTTAAGCTTTATACCTGCACATATAATTAATTATTTTTTGTTTAGGTTACTTATCATATTTTCTATTACCTCTTTAGTCATGAGCCGAATGAATTATATTTTTGCTCATTAAAGAATAATTATAATTGGTATTCATGTAATCATATTTGTATCATACAATATATGTACATATATACGAATGTATGTATATATACATGTATGTATGTATAAGATTCCAATTGTAATGTATATATGTATGTAAGTATGTAGGTGTATATAATTAATATTAAATACTATGCTATGAACTTATGTTCTAATGTCGTTGTTTATTGAAGTGTCATTCTCAATGCCATTTTAACCAGCCCTCATAGCCAACTACAGAATGTTTCTTGAATTCTCGCGCTTATTATACTTCTATCTAAATTTTAATGTATAATATTTGGTATATACTGCTGCTTCTTTTTTTTTTTTTTTTTTTAAGTTTGAAAGCATATAAATTGCGTATATAATGAACAATAACTGCAATGCTATTTAAGCTGTTTCGAACTAAGTAACTCTAATTTTAAAACTAAATAAACACTCTATACGTTTGTAAGCTTTTGTTTTTTTTTTGCTTTTAACTGGAGAATGCTATAAGAAAGAATATATGAATTTTGTAGATATATGTTCCGCAATACATTCTGAATGCAACAATGGAAAAGTACTGAGTTCAAAAATATATCATGTTTATTCAAACAATAAATTAATAGCTGTAAAATCGCTTTAAAAGCTTCTTTCTTTGATGAAAAATATAATAAGCCAAAAACCAATAAGCTTTGAAAAAGCTTTTTTTGTGAACGATCACACGCCCTAAGCTTTTTTAAGGACCGACAGGAAAGCCTTTCAAAAACTGCTTGAAACATTGATCAAAATTTAATTCGAATTTCTTTCAAATAGCTAAAAATTGTACACCATCATAAAAGGACATCTCATCTTTATCGCTTAACAAAAGTTAGAGTTGCCACATGCAAATTTTCAAATCCTTAAAAGAGCTGGTTTTGAGCTTTTACAAAAAAAATTTTCTAATACCTTGGGGAAAATTCTTTTTACTGTCAATCTTAGTTTCCCACTTTGAGTGCTTCCTCATAAAATTTTCGAAAGCTTCGAAAAAGCTCAAGGACGTATAATTTGAATATAAAATTATTAAATTTACTAATAAAACTTTAAAATGAGTTCAAAGTTAAACTTGGTGCAAAGTGTCTTTTGAGGCTATGTACTTGCAAGTCGAAGCAATTTGAAAGCAAAGGCTCGGAATATGATTTTCTCACCTTTTTCTAAGTTGGTAATGAAAATGTGTAATACAAATGTGGTTGAAGGCGTTTTCTGTTTTCAATATTTTGAAACTTTCTGATTCAACTAAAAAAGAATTTTAGAAACTTACTCAGCTTATTTAGATTTTTTAAATGGTTGACTAAGCTTGAAAATAATCTTTGAAAGTTTCACATTTAAAAACTTGATTTGTTTTTCTAGCACAAATTCTACAGCTTCGAGTTATATTTAATATTCAAAAGCGCGGTAACTTTGCATGATCTGCTGAGCTTTGTACCTTCTTAAACAAACGGTTTGATCGAATATTCCAAAGCTCACAAATTTCACATAAAAGCTTGAGAGCACCGCAAATAGAATCAATACCAAAAATCGTCAGGCTGCAAACCGGTTTAATAAACTAAGTTACGAATGTATTTCATTAAAAAAAAGAAGCTATTTAGAAGCAAAAGTTTTCACAAACTTAGCGTTTTGAGCAGTACTTAATTCATTTTATTATTCATTGCACGCACATCTTGCTCAATTTTTATCTTTCTATTAATATTAAGCTCAATTATTAATTATTTACAACCAACTGCTATACTTACGTAAATCTATATTGTAATTATATATGTATATACTATAGATACATAGATGTATATATGTATATGCTTATTTTTTAATACTCTAACATATTGGTGGTTGCTTCTGTTCTAATTAATTAATGTATATCTCAATTTAATTGCTTCTTATTTAACAACATAGGCCACTTAACTAATTATATGGTTGCAACGAAGAAAAGCTTTAAGGTTTTTGCAAAATTTAAATGAACTTTTTAAAATTTTTTTTTTATTTTTTGTAACTTGCTGTTGCTATTTATGCTGTGTTTTATTGTTTCTCCTACCAGCTTGTTTAACTGTTTTAATTAAAAAGCGCAAAAACTTGAAGTTTTTTCCTTCTTGGGTAAACTAGCTTTTATAGTTTTTGTGTCTTCATTTCTTTGGAAATTTTGAAACCGCTTTCCGAAATTTTTTGGTTGTTTTTGTCAATGCAATGCAAGCGTAAGTGTGTTTAAAACTTTCGCAAAACAAATAATGCATTTGTTTCTTTGTTTTTTTTTTTTTTGGGAAAAAAACTTGACTGTAAGTTATTTATTGTTGCTGCCTGGATTGTTTCGTATTGTTTGTATGTATGTCAGTTATTAAGCAAATATGTAGATGCTCAATGGAAAAGTTTGAAAGCATCACTGAGACGTGTTTTCAATTTGGCTGAAAATATATATAAAATGATGGAGAAAATTTTGAAATAAATATGCAAAAAAGTTATGTATGTACATATGAATGTATGAAGCAAATAAAGAAATGAACTTTCGATTGCAAAAGAAATTAAATTTGTTCAAAAAGAAATTAAAATTGCTGCAGAAAATTAGTAGCGGCAATCTTTTGTAAGCGAGTTGCACAAAAACACTGGTAAAATTTGCTGTGCAGTCTAAACACATCTTGAACTATATGCCAGCAGCCACGATTTTTTTCTCAAGTATATTATTTGTAGAGCTTTTTCCCATTTACAATAGAATAGCGAGGGCAATCGGGCTTTTCAACGCATGGCTTATGTAGTTACGTAGGCGTGACAGCTTAACATGCTTTTCTTAAACCCACTCAGTGTTCTTGTGCAGCTCAGCTTCAAAGGAAAATGGATACTATGAGAAGTTTAAAATTAAGATCAGATAAAATTAAAATACTTGAAATTAAAATCTTATTATCATTTGATAAATTTAGTATCATATTTTATTCAAAGTCAATTTAGTAGGTATATATACTTGTTTTCATAGAATTATTGAGCGGTCTTTATTTGAAAGCCCCTAGAAGTGTTCTTATATTCAAATGCTATCAAAGCTGTTAATGTGAAAATTTAAGAAGATCTTGCTAAATATAGGATTTTAGATATTTTTTATATGCAACTCCTCGCCTTTTATGTATCCTTTTTCAGGTTATATATATGCTTCTCAAAAAAGTTCGATTAAAACCAAACAAAACTCGCTCTAAGCAGTTAAAGCAATGCTTGAGTCTTAGTCAGAAGTATTTCCTAGCTTAAGAACCTTTCATCAGATTTTAGGATCTGCTTCATATAGTAACTGTTTGGGGCATAAACAGAATGCACCAAATCACTCGCTTGTTCTCTTGCCAAAGAAACAAAATCAAATTGATCATAAAGTAATTGAAGCCCGACATATTTCCACAATATTGAACTCTTCTATGTAGCGAATGTGTGAAGTCGAGTAGATCTAAACATCTAATAATTTCTACACTCCGCTATAGTGCGTGCTCTTTGAGAGTTGTAGGAGCTTTCTTACGATTTACGAGCTGGATAATAATAATATAGTTAAAATTAATTAGCGTCTATCTTCGCTTTAAATTCTTGCCTATAAATTTGTGGAACCTTAGACTTCGAACGGCCTTTACCAAGGCACATATATTCTTTGGAACTTGAACTTTTGAACTTGAGTTATGGCGAAAACTATTCTCGGCACAGTTTTATTGTAAGGGGGATGACTAATCGAAAATGCCAATTCTAGCCAATAATTACCAGTCGGAGTGCCACTGATTAGTTCCCTTCCAGGGGAACAAAGATTAGGCTCTATAAGAAAGGTAAAACGAAATTGTGCGTCTACTATTCGTGCGAAAAGTTGTGCGCCCAAAGTTCTCGAAAACTAGATAATGCTATGCGAATTAACAGAAATCTTCCAAAATGCACATATATAATTTCGGTGACTAGGCCTGCCGAAATTAAGTAAATATTTTTGGTATGATTTCCTACCAAACACTGGAGCCATAAATAAAGCAAGGCTAAAGTTATGCTTCTAATATATGTACAATGGAGTGGGTCATCAGATTCTTTACATATGTATACAGAAAGTTATAAGTTTTCTTCGACATAAGAATTCGGTGATTACATCTGCTCTACTATTCGCTCGCTATAATTCGAGTGTGAGAATATTTGTATAACTAATTTAGAGTTGTTAGCAGAGGCGAAGAGATGAGGGGGAAAAATGAATAAGTGATAGTTTATTTCATAGCAACTTTGTTTAAGATTTTATTTTCTGAACAAATGTTAATATATATTGAAATATGTGTGAGTATTGCATGCGATATCCGAGTGTTTCGTGTATTTATAACTGACAACAATACACTTAAAAAATAATAAATAATATATATATATAGATATACATATATACGTTTATATATGTAAGTGTGTGTGTGTTTATTTATTGCATAGACGAGTAACATTCCTGTGCCGTAGTATTCACACATACATACATACATTTGTGCAAATTACTAAGCGTAGTTGTGTATGTTAAGAGTGGGTAAATGTCCATCATACGAGTAGGTGAGGGAGATTTGTAGAGATAAGAGAGCTTTTGTGCGACAATTAACTATGTATACAAATAGCATTATTTTGGTAATAATCAAATGATTTTATTTCAAATTGTTTTTTTATATTTTTTATTTTTTATTATACTCTATTTTATTATCGTTTTTCACATTATATTCAACGTAGATATCTAATCATGAAGCATTTAGTGAGCTTTGCATCTAAGCGCACAAATTCCAAAATACTAATTAGCAGTTCTAAGTATTTGAGTAGATTCAATTTATTTTCATGTACTCGTATCTCCATTCTTCAAGGTCATAAACATCAATTGCGCTGCATAAATCGCTTGCATCCATGTCACAATTTTACTTACCAATTAGAAAATGCAACTACACTTTTTACGTATGAAATGCCATAATTTTTTCATACATGCTGAAATTATAAGAGTCACACATACAAACTTACCTTATAAACATTGTACAAAAGTGATAATTATCATATACATACATACGTACATACATACATATATATGTAGATTGCGAATATTATAAATTGTGATAAAAGTATTGAATTTTTGTTGCATTTACGTTGTGCTCGTATGTATGTATGTCTATCTATGCATTGTTGTAAATAATGTTTTTGTTGCAGGCTGCAGGCATTTATGATTATTATCCATATACAAATATGGTATGTACATATGTACATATGTATGTGTGTTCTGTAGACATTTATGAGCAAAACACTGAGCTGAGTTATGGTGTTGCTTTTAAGGTGAGATAGTGAAATAGTTAGGTTCTCAAATTTCAAAGAATTAAAATGTACAGGATAGCGTAGCAGAGAGTGTCATGAAAGGGAAGAAAGAGAGATAGAAAAGTTGATGATGGAATGTGAGCTAGAATTATATGTATGTATGTGTATTTAGTATGTTTACAAGACTGGGTAGATCTTGTTTATGAGCAGTGATGAAAACAAACTCTCAAAAAAGTTATGACGGTTGTCTTCAGTTTTTTCTGCACTGCTCCTACAAAAACTTTAATGAGTAGGTACTCCGATTTTATTTTCAATTCATTTTTCGTCTCTGCTTTGCTTTCTGATACATTTCGATATTTGTCTTGATTGCGAAATCAAATACTCTGTCCCGATTACGGGTATTGAAGTATGTGCCACTTTCGATTATAGATACCTTCAGTTTGGTTTGTTGGTCATTTTAGAACCGGTTTGAAATGTGCTTGGTTGGGTAGAGGTTTGATTATGTACCGGAATTGGGCTTTGAATTCGATATCATTTCCAGGTTTATTTTCGCTGCTAGTTTCATTCCGTTTCAGTATTCCGAAACATTTTTGTAAGCAGTTTTGGTCTCGTAGTTACGTTCTGAATTCAGCCTCGATTGCGGTTTTGAAGTTGCTTTCGGCCTGGGGCTGGTTCCACATACATACGCTTTGATGCCGTTACAGGTTTGATTTCGTGCTTAGAATCGGCTTTAGATTTAGTCTCTAAGGCGGGTTTGGTTTCAGACTTTGATTTTGGAATCCCACTGACTTCCTGAAAAAATCAAAGCCCGCACAGCACAAATTGGAAGATCAGATCGACTTTTATACTTCCGGCGGTATATGAAAACAGAAGTAGCCCGACCTTATCTCACGAAGGACTTGAACCAGCTTCACTTTGCGCTGAAATTAGTCACAGTTAAATGTATCTGCGGCTGAGTGCTTCACATATATACATACATAAATCCTTTCAAAAGCAGCCCAAGCACCTTAGACGATTTGGGTGTTATCTCCCCCTTAGTGCACAACTTCAATGTCACGTGGCTTCAGTGTACGTGAAAGTTCGGTTTTGTTAGTGAGTGAAACCAACGACTGTGATGAGAATATTGATGGAAGAATTGTGGTCATATATATTGGTTGTAATGTATGTCTTATGGAGTGGATATTCATATACATATTTTCATGTATGTATATAGTAGAAAGAGATAGCTAGAGAGTAAGTAGCAAATTACGAATAACAACAAGAAATAAAAGAACAACATATAGCTTTTGTTTAAGTTTATATACTTTTTATTTATTTACTTTTTTTGTTTTTTTTTTTTTTGTGGTTTTTTTTCAGTTGTCAAATTTTCAAAGTAACAATTTAATCAATGTAACATCATTTTGGTTTTTTCTTTGGTTTCTGTATTTAAATTTGTTTTGTTTTTCTTTGCATTTGTTTGTCTTAAATGTTTTTGTTTTTTTTTTTTAATCTATACGCAACATAATGTATATAAGTATGCTTGGTATATATAAATGTTGTATTTGTTTGTTCTTTTTTTAGTTTTTGTAATTTTCAATCGAATTTCCCAATCAAATTTTTTTTATTTCTCTGTATTTGGGTTTGTTTGTTTTGTAAATATTTTTGTTTTGCATGTATGTATATTTAAGTCATTGTTTTTGCTTTGTTTGCGACATGCTCTTTGGTAGTTTAAGTTTTTGCTTTTGTTAGTTTTCGTACTAACATGTTTCATGTAGTGTTTCTCTGTGTTTTCTCGTTTCATGTATTCCAATTGATATCAACTCAAATTTGTTTTTTTTTTGTTTAAATTGCCCTGTCTGTTGCATTGTTTGTTAGTGTTTCTTTTTTTAACGTTTTCCTTTGGTTGTCAACTCAACTCATCATTCCTTTGTTTTATACTAAATCAGTTTAGAACTTGTTTACTTATTTGTTTCTATACATCTAAACGAGTGCTACTCTATATAAATTTTCTAAATCAACAGTCGTCGTGTTTTATTTTTCATAATGATCTTAATAAAGACTTTTTTCAGTAAGATTTATAAAGAACTTGAAAAATATTTACTAGCAAGGTTCGGATCGAGTAATTCAGCAATATTTTAATAAACTGTTGGAAAATTTAAACTTTCTATTCAAAAATATAAACTAACTAGTAAGCTTTAGGTATGTATAGCTAAGATTAACCACTAACTTGTTACGAGATAATTTCAACATTCTTGCAAGGATTTGAAGATTTTGAGTGGGTTGTTATTTGGAAATTGTTGAATGATCTAATTAAAAATAAGGTAAAGTTTAGCTTTTTGAATATCAAAGTGGGGTTAGTTGCTTACAATGCTTGTCTTCTTCATATAGCTTATCAGCTAATGAATTGTTCTAAATTTAATTCAAAGCGTTTTAGATGTCTATCTGAAAAAACCTATGCCCTGACAAAATGAGTCATATATGCACTAGAATTTGGAGTTATTGTTAGATAATCCTAGAATATTCAAGTTACCGTTATGCTGAAAATAAGCTTTATGTTTTCAAGGGTAAAGTTGCTTGTGGGTGTTTCTCTGAACTCGTTGGATTTGCTAAGGTATATGTTTTGTTGTTGTTTGTTATTTGTTAGTTTTTGGTTTCTCTTTCACATAGCTTAATTATAATTACTATACGACATCACATTACAAAGCCATAAACAACAATTCTAGATATTGTTCATAACATATTATTTTTATAGTTAATACAGTACAATAAATATATACATACATATATTTGACTTATATTTTTTGTTTTGCTTTTGCAGTGACAAACATACATGCAGAGTTCAAAATTGTCTATTGAGGCAATAGCAAATGCGGGGAAATTACAACAGTAGGCGTGGATAAATAAAAATATGAGACTGAATTTAAAATTTAAATAATACAACTGAAAGATATAAAAAATTATTATTATTTAGTCCTGAAAGTTTTAAATAATTTGAAAAACACAAAAATTTTACTAATAAAAAAAATGTGTTAAATATTGTGAAATAAAAAAAAAATACTAAACAAATATAATTTGTGTTGTATAATAATAAAATTTGTATAAACTGGAAAGCAAATAATTTTGAAAAAAAAATATGAGAAAAAACAGTTTTTTACTCAACAAAAAAATATGTTCAAAAAAAATAATATAAAAAGTTTGACAGATATTTTAAAGGATTTTAGCTAAAATATTGAGAAAAAATTGTATAATAACATTTTTTTCCAAATAAATTTTTTTATCGGACATATATTTGTAGTCTAAAAAAAAAAATTATAAAAATATTAAAATTGACAACAAACAATTAAAAAAAAAAAAATTATAAAATTTTGAACTTCAAGGAAATAATATTTGTTATTTGTTGTAGTAACAGTGCTATTTGGTTAACCTATTTATTGGAAACGAAGTGGCAAAATATAGAATTATTTACACTGCAAAAAAATATAATATTAAAAAAATGATTGAGAAAATAAAATAAAATAAAATATAAAATGCAAACAATGTATAACAAAAATTTCAACTTTGTACAAGTTTGTTGTATGTAAAGCTCTGCCGATTCCCCAATTTCATGGTATTTTGTACAAATATTTTGTATTTTGTATTTGTTTTATGTATGCGCTGAAACTTTGTATATTTTTATTTGCTGTTTTTCTGGTATGTTAGTAGTTGGATGTACATGTAGATAATTGTTTTCTAAGATTAATACATTTTTTCATATTTATTTTTTTTTGTAAATAGCACTTTAAATATATTTTAAAAAATTTTACTAAAATAACAAATAGTTAAAAATTATTTATGCACAACAAACGATTGAGATAATAACAAGAATATTTAATAATAATTTTTAGCTAAAAAAATTGTCTTAACTAACATATCTTTCTAACTGCAAAAAAGAATTACACAGATTTTTCTCACAACTTATAACGGTATGTATGTATGTATGATTTCCACATATGTATACTATTTGCCATTTGCAATATTTATTTCATATTTCTTTTTATTTTTAATTCGTTCTGCCTCGCATTACATTCTTAACTTTTTTCTAAAGTTTTTTGCGCCATGCTAAAGATAGTCAGCGCATTATCAGAATCTACTCAAATCGTTGATATTCATCAATTGAACGAATTTTCGCTGAAAAGATGTATACGTCCATTGTATGATTTTTTTTGAGAATTTTTAAAATATCATTCAAGAAAGCTAAGCGGTGCACAAAACTTGTATTTAGATTTGAATAAGTAATACGTGAATTGCAGAATTCTGAGTTCATTGACATTCATCGATTGGACGAAATTTTCTTACTTCGATTTTATGTGCAAACAAAACTCCAAAATGGAATTGGACCTTAAGAAGTATTACTTGAATCAGAAATTTCTTAGTTTATTGATATTCATTGAATGGACGAAATTTTTATTTCAAGTTAGCAACAAATATGTTGGTACATTACGGACATTGATTGCTGCGAAATCTATGAGAAAATGTACAAAGTATGGCCTGAAGCTTGCGTTGAAAGGACGAGTACGTCCTTGTTATAATTTTTAATGTTAAGAAAACCTTCAAGAAAGCTAGTTAGTGAAGCTTTTCATTGCTGATACTTTTAAAACAATACATACTTATACATATGTACATATTATCTTTTACTATGAGTAACAAATGTATGTATGCTGATTTTATTGCGCTTCATTTTATTCTGGTATGCAATTGAGTATGCAGAATTTATAGAACAACGAGTTTGAATTGTGATCTTAAGTCAGCTCGGCCAGCGTCTGGTTGCTTATAATGCTTGTTGTTGTTTGATCATTTTTATTGTTGTTGTAAGTTGTTGTATTTGTTGTATGATGTTCGTCGGCAATATATTTTATTACTCATTCCAGTATACGTTCATATGTACATACATACATTGTTCATAATTAAACAAGTATTTAATTACTTAGAATAGAAATACATATTGGTTTGGTTTTTTGGTAGTTGGTTTTGCACACAATTTTGTCTTAGAGGTGTAGTTTATATACTCAAGTGACTTAACTGTTTTAGGGCACACAAATACATTAATGTTTTTAAAAATACTATACAAAAATGTTTTATTTTATTGTTTTATTTGTTTATTTTTTGACAAAGAGAGTTGCAAAACAATTAATAAAAAGAGACAGCAAGAAAAAGAGAAAGAGAGAGAAATAGAAAGAAAATAGAGAAAAAAGAGATAGTAAGTGACATTAAGATATATGAATGTAAATATTTTTTTGTTAGTATTAGTATGTATAATATATATATACATATATATATGAATATGAATATGATTATGTGATATATTGTTAAATGATAAAAAGGATGTATGATATTGAAAGTAAAATATTTTATTTCATACGATTTTATTTTAATTTTAAAATATAATCCAAAAAATAGTGCACATGAATTGTTTAGAACTAAAAGATATGAATGAATACCGTTGTAAATGTTTATTGGTGCGCTGTAAAAAACTACGAAATATTGATATGTGTTACTTATATATATGTGGGGACTTTACTTATACATATATAAACATATATGTATGTAAGTGCGAGTTGATGAGTCTAAAATTATCTACTACTATTAATTTACATTCAGTATTATTACCCAAACACATACATACATAATTACATACATAATTTCATGAAAAAATTTAATAGAAGATTCGTTGTTTGTGAAACGGGCGAGTTATGTATAGGTGCTATAGCCACTGATAATGTTTAACATACACATATTTATTAAACCAACAAAGGACACATGCGAAAGCAAAAAACATTAGAGCTTAATCGTTTCAGTGGCTTTTATGATGGGAAATTGTAGTATATTTACAAAATTCATTAAAATGATGAATCGCAGCAATAAAACCTTTTGTAATGCAAACGTGAAGCTATTTAGGTATATTGCTAGAACCCGGAATAAAATAAAATAACAAAAGAGATCCATATAAGTTCATCCAAAGGATGTATGGAAGGGTTTTCGTTAGTATCAAACACTTAAAGTATTGAGTTTTATTAAGTTATTAAGTTTTAAATGTAATTAGAGAACAAATTTGTTAGTTTTAATTGAAGTTATGAGCAAATTTAGAACGTTTCATCAAAAAAATGTATACACCCAGACGTTATGAGCAAAAGTTCAGTCAAATATTTATGACATGAGAATACTAATATATTTTTAAGACTGCAGATTCGAGGAGATTGAAGCGCTGGCTTATAGGAAAGTTAAGATTTGACCATTATGCACTCCTATGACATAATTTCTGACAATGGTGAAAGACCACTAGCCCTCCCAATCGAAACTAGTTAAAATCAGAAAAACTAGTTGAAGTAGTTTTTTTGATGAACTTATTTTGTATTCATCCAAAAAAATTATTCATCAAAAAGACGTATTCATCCAAAAAAGAAAGTATGTACTCATCGAACAGATGTATTCATCCAAACGATATATTCATCCAGAAGTTGTATTCATGCAAAAGATGTAGTCATTTAAAAAATAAAAGAGATATGGTGAACAAAATTGTATCTTATGGTAATTTATTATTAGCAGGGAGTAAAGTTTACGTGGCGATAAATTTAAAAAAATGTTCCAATCAATATTGAAACACTTAGCAAACTATTGTTGAATCTACAAACCGGACCATCTAAACAAATGTTGATGTTCAATTTTGTGGCTATGGATGCTTGAATATTGCTGCACAGTGATTATATTGAATCATTTGAACTTGAGCTCTTTGGAAAAACTTACAGCGTACCGCTTATTTACGACATACCAACATCGAGTGGATCTTTAAGCTTTATGCTTTCGGTTAATATATGAGAGAATTGGAGTTTTATAAAACAACGAATTGCATCGAAATGAGATGAAATAGCAGAACAATGCAAAATCGGCTTTTCACTTGGCAGTTCATTATGTGTTAGCTTTGTACATAAATGTCTTGTGTTTCTCTGTGATTGCAGCTTAATATTTTTTGTACGATTATGCAAGAGCTTAGGAGTGTTATAAGCTTTATTGGAATTTGAACAGCTTTAAGCGCGTGTTATGCAAAATATTTGAATTTCTTTGAGTTTTTGAGTGCTACTGTTTTACTCTTTTGCTAAGCTAGGTACATATATACACACCTAAATGTTTGGGAAAATTTACAAAGAAATTATTTCACTTAAACCTATCACAGCTGCAATTTTTTTGCTCTTAACACCTGCACACTTACTACCTAACTATTTTGTATGTAAGTTTTGAAATACATTTTGTTTTGATGAACTTTTTCTATTTTTTTTTTTGGTTGCATTTACAAAATTCAAAATTCGTTTGTGGGCATGGTTATCTACTAAAAACACACACACTTTTTTTCTTACAAATATTACTATTATGAAATATATATTACAACATTGAAAAAAAAAAAAAATAAAGAGTCCAATAATTGGTGTAACTTGGGAGATTTGCATTGCTTAATGTACGAATTCAAAGTGGGGTAGATACTTTTGTCATCTCGAATTTATATATTTCTTAAAAATTTTGTAAGCGTGGGATCATATTGAATGGTGCAAATTTTGATTCGTTGGTTGTGTTCTTCTGCTATTATCTATCACAAATATGCTTAAATCTGTTTTCTTGCTGCTCTTGAAACATATGTACACTCAGCTTACTTACACGCCTACCGTTTAGCGTTTTCGGGTGGGCGTGTTTGTGTTAAGAGCTTCATATGTTGGCAGTAACAGAATTGTAACTATAAATTGGTTAATTGTTTAATATACATACATACATTTATAAATGATATTTTCTTTTTATTGCTGGATAACTATCTAATGTTGTATGTGTTGTTGAATGAGAATTCTTTGGTTTTTGTAAACTATTTCTTGGTTTTTATTTTTTATTTTATAAATCTATTTAGCCTATGCATCTCAGAAGAAAAGATAATGCACCAATGAGTATGTGAATGTATTGCTGCTTATGGTGGAATTACGAGAAAACCTTAATGAATGTTGGTCTATTTAATGGCGACTTAAACTCAAATGCTGAAATGGTAGAAGTTCTTAACATTTTTGTTACCGAATTGCAAAAGAACACTTGCTACAAAATCTTACTGGAACTGAAAATATATAGGGCTTTATAATATATCAATATGATAGTCACGAGAAAAGATATTTTAGGAAATAGGGGGCACAGCATTTTTTATAGAATTTGATAGTTATATTCTAAATGTTTCTAAAGGTATTTGTCACAGAATGTAACAGCCTGGTGGTGGATATTTAAAAAAAAAAATATTTAAATGAACATCGTGCTCTATCACAAACATGGTCTGACTAAGATATGAAGGAAAAAGAAATCTTCAAGAAAATACACTCCTTAAATCAATAGCGAGATACCAGTCCTTGAAAATTTAGTATTTTTGAGTTTTATTTTATTTTTAAAACCAACATTAAAACGGGACAAATAGAGAGACAATAAAATAGGGATTTTAGAATCGACTAAAAAATTGGTAAAAAGAAAAAATTGAAAAATTATTGAAAAGTATATTTACAGGAATGGAATTTAGTAAAAAAAAAATTAAGTATCCGGCTGGTCTTGTTATATCCTATGAGTGGAAATTTTAAAATAGTTAAAGTAAATTAAAAATTGATGGTCATAACTTAAGCAAAACTTGAAACAAGTTGGTTCTTTTGCAAGTCGATTACAAAAAAAAAAAACAAAAAAAGAAAAAGAAAACACCTTGGGAAAGACCTAACCAATCAGAAATATTTATTAAAGACAAATTTTCTATGACTTTTGTTTAATTTTTCGATATTGAATTGCTAATGTTCTAGCTGATATACATACATAGGCAAATATATATATATTATTGTATGTACTAAACTTTAATGAACGGTTTATGTGTGCGTGTGTTAAGTCTTACGATGATTTCATTTATATACAAATGCAATTGTATGCTGATTTTTGTAAGAATAAAAAATTACAAATAAAATAAAATAAATAAAAAAAAAAAATAATGCAAAAAAATAAAAAAATTCAACTACAAAACATACTTACAAAAACTGTAATGCGTTATATGTAAGTACGTAATAAAAATATGTTAGTACGAGTATATGAAAAAACTGGAGTTTTACTTACATTTGCGTTTCAGCGTTTGTTCTGTGTAACCTCATAGATATTGGGCTCATTGTGTGTGTTTATTTTTTTTTTTTTTGCAAAAATTTATTTTTGGGGGGAGTTGAGTAAAAGAAAGAAATTGTAAAGATTAGCCAGTTGTATTGTTGAAATCAGTGTCTCATAGCATGTGGATTTTATGGTAATAACAAATTTTTGCCAATATGTTTAGATAATTTATATTTTTTGTAACTAATATGCGTTTTAGCTAAGAAATGTTCTAATTTAATGCAATTCAAAAAGCTTGTTCATACAGTTTTGTTATATGCATGTATGTAATAGATCTATGAATTTTTGTGTGGTTTTATTTTACAATCAAGATGCAGCAACGTTGTTGTTGTTGTTGTTGTTTTCTTTTTTTTGTTTTTGTTCTAATGTAAGTTTATAATGAAGTGGTACGACCCACATTTTGTATGTAGTTAGATGTTTGTTATAAGATAAATTCAGGGCGCAACATATTTTTATTTTGAATCATATTAATGTAGGTTGCTGTCTTATATATATGTATGCAGTTATATATATATATATACGTAAAGTTTGTTTGTTTATTTGTGAAGTTCGTTGAGAGTATACATGTAATAAGCTTTTTTGTTTTAGTTGTTTATAATAAACGGAGTAAAGTTTTGAGATTATATAATTATTTATTTGTTTTTTTTTTTTTTTTAATGTAGAGTCAGATTGAGTAAAGATTTCATTTAAATTCTTGTTGTTGTTGATTTATATTTTCGTTTTCGTTTCTGTTTTTTTTTTTGTTTGTGATGAATTGTGTTAAACGATTTTTGCACATCTTCTGTACTAACAACACGTTTAAGTATGTTTGTTTTGTTGTTTGTTTGATATAATATTATTTTTCTTTATTATTATTAAGAGTTAACTTAATATAATTGTTTTTGCTTTGTTAGTGTTTTCTTGTGGTTTTACTGCTTGAGTTTCAATTACGTGTTGTTGTTATGTTGTTGTATACACGTGCAGATAACATATGTATTAAATTATAATGTTTTTTTTTTTCTTTTCGCTAAATTGTTTATGTTTTATTAATTAAATATTATATTTTAAAATTTTGAAGGCATTTTCGTTTTTTAGGTTCTCTTACTCTTTCTTATTAATCTCTCTCTCATTTCTCTTTACTTATGTTCTGCATTTCATTTTTTTCTTTATTAAGTGTTTGTATTATTACTTTTTTTTGTGGCAACTCTATTTCTATGTGTTGTTTTTGTTGGCGCTTTTTCGTAATGCGCGTATATATATATTTAAATAATCGCTTTTCGCATGCTGTTCTTGTTATATAGTTGGTTAAGGAGCGTGTATACTGTAGTTGTTACACTTTTTCTGCCACATGCTTGGTTATCAATACATATATTTTTTTATTTATGTTTTTTTTTTGTAATACTAGCGTTTGTTGTACATATTTGAATGCATTTTTTTATTGAATTTTGTATTTATTTGTATTGTATTATGATATTTAGCGAACGTTCTAGTCGGGGAATATGTATTGCATGATGGTCTTGCTTACATTTGTTGTTGTTGTTGTTTTGCTAAATATGTTGTATTCATTTTATTATGAAATATATTAATATATTATTAAATTGTTGTAATTAATATTTCGCTAAGTTATTAACTTTTGTTTTTGAAAATGTTCATTCCATTTGTTTAACTTGCATTGTTTGTTTTTTTTTTTTTTTTTTTTTTAAATATATTTTATGTACATTTTTCACGTATATATGTACTTTGCATTACGTTTTGTTTAATTTATAAATCAGTATATGCTTCTTTATGTAGATTTATTGTATTGCATGTTGTTTCTCTTGCATTTTTATCATTTATTAATTTATTTGTTTTTTTCTTTTTAAACTATATTTTTATATATATATATATATGTATATAAGTATATACTCACGTAAATATAGAGTGTTTATTTTGTTTGTTGAAATTGTTGAAATAATATTGAAATAATTTATTAATTTATTGAATAACTTTTTTTTAAACAACTTATTATTTCAGATTCTCATATATATATGTTCTCTTCTTTTTCTTCTTTGTTGTTTGTATTTTTAAATTTATAAGTTTGTATATAAGTATGCATTTTTTTTATTTTGCTATATATGCTTGTTAAATGTGTATATATTTATATGCTAATATATATATATTTAGCATTTACTATCAGCATTTTTTATTTGTTTGTTTTTATGTCTTCTTGTTCCTGCTTTCCACGCAGCGCATGTCGTTTTTTCAATATGTTTTCATATATATATACATATATATGTATATAATTATTTATTTTGAATTTTATATTTTTTATTATGTTGAATAGTGGGGAATGTTTGGTAAGTATTGTTTTGTTGTTGTTAAATTTTTGAGTACCGTTATTGAGTAAGCCTTCAATTAGAGAATGTTGGTTTGTTTTTTGGGGGTTTGCTTTGTTATTTGTTAGCTGCATTATTGATTTATGTGTTTGTTATTTGTTTTATATATATATCTATGTAGGTATAATATATATATATATATGTTGTTGTTTTTATAATCATATGATGACATATCACTGCATGACACATTTTCCCTCTATTTGAGTTTTTAGCTCATTTACTTGCGTTTCTATTTGATTTTTCAGTTCTGTAAGAAGAAATTGAGTAATGGAAACAGCAATAAATAAGCGTGTTATTGTAGGATAGACTACAATACAATACAGACAAAAAAACTATATATGTACTAATAGCAATAATTGTTTTTGTTTTGTTCTAGCAAATACTTTGTGTTTTTTTTTTTTAATTTAATGTGGTGTACTTTATTGAGAAAATAGATTTATTAATAATTGTTTTTGTTTTTTTTTTCACAAACATTTATACAAAGGAGAGCACTAAGTAGTGTGTCGAGTATAGCGCACATCGAGAAAATAGTTTATAGAAAAAACGAAATTGTATTCTTTATTATTTTGTCCATGCGCTCAACGCATTCATGCAATGTAAATTCGTATACCTTTGGTGTTTAATTTTTTTTAGGTATTAAAGCCGGTTGGCCCACCGCTGGTGGCCTGTGGCAAGCATATATGTTTTGAGTGCTTGGTTGATTTGAGAGTAGGAGAGTGAGTGGTTTATAGCAAAAGTAGTAGCAATAGTTTTTCGAAAAGATAGTAAGTTGATAAGAGTGGTAATAGCATTAGTGGATAGTACACACACAAATATTGCAAGAGGGAAAAGGCTCAGTTTTTTTTGTAGTGAAAAAATTGTGTGTTGTTGTTTTTCGATTGTTATTTTATTTAGTTTAGTTTTGTTTTTATAAATAAATTGAGTTTCATTTATAAACATGTATGTATTTTCATTTATAGAGATAGTTTTGTAAGATATGTTTTCATTTTATTTGAATTGTATGCGAAAGTTTGTGGTTGATTAGTTAAAAGTTGGAATGCATTCAGTGAGTACGAAGAAAAGAAAAATAAAAATAAATAAATGTGAATGTACAGTAATTCATAAGAATATCAGAGAGAGTTTCAAAATTGTTGCTCAATCAAGAAAAAAATTGATATAAAAAAATGTATTTATTTTACGGTGTTAAATGCTTGTGTAAAGCTTTTATAAATTGTATTTCAAAGGTGAAAAAAAAAAATAATTAATAATAATAATAATAATTTTAATTTCTAAATAAAATAATGTTTATAATTTCAGTAGTCTTTTGATCAAGAATTCGCTTATAAGTTTAGTTAATTAAAAAAAAAAAAAATTGATCAGCTGGCTGTTCCAGTTTTTCTTCTTCACCTAATATTATAGTTTTCTATTCCATATTCTATTTTCCTCTTCATCCCTCTATTCCTCTCCATATATGTACATTTACCCAGCTATAGACCTCTACATAACTTTTCTGCTTTCTACAAAAGCTTCTAATGGTGGCGACCCTATTCCTTTTACTATGACGCGCTAAGAATTTATTAGGGTGTGTGGGATTTATAGAGCCTTAAAAACGAGTTTTTGTTTCTCTAAATAATTGTTTCATAAGCGTGTTAGACGAGATACGACTTGAAATATAAGAAAGCCTTTTTAATTTCTGCTGCATAAACTTTTAGCATTGTAACTTAGTCGTTTAAAGTTTTAAGTGAATTTATACGCTATTATTTAGTAAGCTTTTAAAGTGCGCCACTAACTCATGCCTTAAGCTTTCAAAAGCTATAACTTATGAAAACTATTAAAAGCCATATTATAAACTTTTTTTTTGTATGCAAACAATTAAAAATTATGATCTCTTTCCAAGTAAAATGGGGCATTCAATGTTAGAAACGCTATCATCCAACTGAACACATTTGTGGCTCAGCGCGTAAGTTTAAAGGCGTCATGGTATCTACATTAAGTGGTTAAGTATATAAGAAATAAAAAAGTGTAATTTTTCACAGCAAATGATATTTTAACGCGACATTAAGGCCAGCGATTTTATTACATTGGCAGTGTTCAAGTGTACACTTTCTCCACTTGCAGCATGATACTACAAACTTTTTAATACTTTCGGTTGCATGGCCGCTAGTCCAGACAATTTTTTATTTTTGTGTTTTGTGTCATTAAGTAGCAGTGGAGTTTGTTTTTGTTGAGATTTGTAACAGTTTGACGATGGTTTTATAGCTTTTTGCGGCGCATGAGCAAAGCAATTAGCAGAACAAAGTATGTACAAGAGAGGCAATTTCGAGGACCAACAATGGACACAAAAAAAAAAAATAAAAAACAAAAAAATGGTATGACATAAAAATGATAGTTAAACTCAACTAACCGTAGTTAAACACCTGCAACAATGCGTAACACACAAAGTTTTGAAATGGCAAATGAAATAAATGTTGAAGCAAATGCGTTTAAATTGTGCATCCTGACTTGAGTGCGCTACAAATGGCAGTTTCATTATGCAACAATCTAGCAAAAACAAAATTCGAGTTAAAAACATTACGTTAAATGTTTACGATTTGAGGTTATGGTTTTGAGAACCCACAGTTTATAGTATACAGAGTATTGAGCGTGTAAAGAATGTTGATTGTTCTATCAAACGAACGGGAGAAAATATCAAGCAGACTTGAATAGGAAAAAGTGTAGAAAAAGAAGAAAGGGTGGCGGCATGAACAATGAGGGAAAGAGAAGACATGAGAGAACTATGTTATACAAGAAAATACACATAGCAAGTGCCAGATAGAGATAGTCACTAAAGGGTTCGAACGACTTTATTTAATACGAATTTTTCGCTCTTTAAATGAATAGCAGTGATTCTTAGACGCGCGCTGCTTTTTACACAATAAACCCATAATATATCAATCTAACTAAAATTATACTTCCTCCCAAGGTTCCCCTTAATAAATTTGAACTTTTCATTTTAATAACTCAAAATTACTGATTTGTTTGCTTACAAATTTATAACTCCATTAAAGTCATAAAAGATGCTAATAAGCATGCAGCACATGTTTTATTTTATGATTTATAGCCAAGAAATTTTGCGCTACACTACCCTCAAATATTTACATTTGTAGTATATAATTGCTGTATTTGGCTTACATATATTTTGTTCATAGAGCCCATACACGAAATCATCAGCAAAGATATTTCGTCTTACTTTGCTTTGTGAGCGAGAAAGTAAGTGAAAATGTAGAGCTTTCAGGGCGAGTCATGAATTTTAAATTAATAAATGCGTTCTAGTAATGATCGTAATAAATAATTTAATTATGCGCACATTTTGTGTGCTATAAATTATTCATACGACCAGGTGTGGTTAGCAATAAAGATTTTGTGTTATAAAACACAGCAAACACTTTTTGTGTTATATACATTTTTATTGTTGTTAAGCAAAAATTATGAAAAAGTAGATTTTCAAATGAATTTTGAACATAAAGTAGTTAGGCGCAGTTAGGCTATAAGTAAAAGGTGCTTTAAGTGAGCTTTTACGTGCTTTTTAGGTTTTGCTACATCGACAATGGCGTAAGCTTTTTGTTGAGTGTTGCCAACTCACTTAAATTGTTTCTTTTGGATAACCTCAAATTTACATTAGTTTAGTACAGATGCGCTCTGGCTGGCTAGGTTCTTACACTTCAGCCGTTTTTACAAAGTTGCCACTTTTTTGAAATTAAATAAAATTGTCAGAAATTTCTTAAATGACTAGAAGGAGCAGGGTTTGCTACCTAAGTTTGGTCACTTATTTTTTTCCTAATGGCCAAATCTTGAGAATAAAATTTTTCATGATTTAAGAATTCACAGACGAGCTTTTTCAAACGTTTCTTAGTATGCATATCTCCTATCTCTGCTGAAATTGCATTCAACTTGATTGAAATATTTGCTTAAAATTAGTCTTACCAAGAATGAATTCGAATAAATTAAGCAGCAAAAAAGATTGCAGCAAGCTTGTTTGCAAAAAGAAGAAAAAAAAAGCTCTCAGTTAAAGCTTTTGAATTTTAATTGAATTTCGCATGCAAACGAAAAGAGAAGCTTCTTCACTAGTTAAACACTAAGTTTCGTGCAGAAATACTGCTAAGTGTCAGGGTGCCCACAGCTCTGAAATGCAAATGAGCGCGGTATACCGTACAACAGCAAACGCTTAAGACTTGAGATGCAATTTTTTAATTGCGGATTGTTGAATTTCACTCAACCGCAAAAACTTTTAATTTGTACAGCAAACGAGATTACATTTAAAATCTACACCAAGTAGCCGTTGAGTAAGTTAAAGCGCTTATAAGTGCCAACAAAAAGCATATGAAGAGATTGGAAAATAAGTTGATAAATCCCAGGAAATGTAAGAAGCACTCGTATTTGCCATTTAGCATATGTTTGTATGTATGACATATCTTTTAATGCTTTGCAGCATTTTTTGTTTGGGTTTTTTTTTTGTTTCTTTTTTTTTTGTTTTGTGTGTTTCTTGCTACGCTTGTCTATTTGATGAGAATTCTTTTTCAAGTTAGCATATTTTACTTTTTTCTAGCTGCTGGTCTACACAGTTAACAAATGCAAATTTTCAATTTAAATGCAAGCAAAGTGTTTCTGATTACGTAAATACTGCAAACGAGTGTAAATATATACAATTGTATATATGTACATATGTATGTATATGTATGTGTCACAAGAGGACACTTCTTTTACCCTGCAAAAAACGGAAATACTCCGTTCCATACTCCATAGAGTACTCCTTAAGGAGTATCGGAGTACTCCAACACTTATCCTCGCTCATATAAAAAAGGTGGTCCAATTTACATGGCGATGGCCGGTAATTGGATCACCTAATCCGACTCGGAGTACTCCATTTCTTTGCTTTTGAATACTCTATAGACCACCTACATGAGAGTACTCCCAAAATACTCCTATTGGATTACTCTATGGACTATTCAACAGCAAAGCGAGAGAGGGAGTAGGTGGTCCTCAAGAAGAACACATACTCCCTCTCTCGCTTTACTGCAAAGTACTCTATAGAGTAATATTTTGCCAGCATTTTCAAAGTACTCTCACGTAGGTGTTCCATAGACTATTCAGCAGGGTGCTCCGATATGGATTAGGTGATCCAATCACCGGACATGGGCTTAGAAATTGGACCACCTTTTTGTATGAATGAGGATAAATGTTGGAGTACTCCCATACTCCAACGTTTTTTACAGGGTAATGCCTGCCTGCCGGTCCTTCTGCCTGTGTTTGTGTGTGTGTGTGTGAAATGCAAGATAATCTTAAGAGCGATAAAAACGTGTATAATTGAATGTTCGCAATGAGCAAAGAGACCAACAACGTGAATGCAAAATGAAAAGCACATCAAATTGCAAATATTCCTGCATTCTCTGCTTTTGCTGCTGCTGCAATTGTTAGCCATTTTAATTTGTTTTCTAGTTTTTGTATTGTACGTAGTATTTTAACAACTTCTATCTTGTATTTGGTTAGGTTTATCTTAGCTAGCAGCTGCTGTTTTATCATGTTCCATTGGTATAGTGAAAATGGCAATTTTTGTGCTTTGCAAATTTTTGTTTAGTCTCTTCTCCCATTATTTCGTTTGTCCTCTCCCTAAATGCAGACATTTGTAATAGGTAAGCTCCTGAAACTCATTAATTTTTCATTATAACACTGCTGCCACATTTTACATAATAAATCAGGCTTAAAATAAAAACAGATTTACATCCGCTTGGCTGTAATTTTCTTTTTCAACTCCAAAGAGAACAGTGCCCAAAGTATGAGATGCACGCCTATTTGGCCCAAAAATTGTGTTTTATGTAGCTTGTTGGGTATTCAAATGAAATATGTTTTTATGAGCATGAAATTTATGAACTTTTGATGTCATGATTTCAATCGAAATATGTTATGAAGAAGAGCCATTCGTTGTTTTCAATTTCAAAAATAAAATATTAACTCTGATTTATTGTCGAATAAGCAAAAAAGGGAACGAAGACGAAGTACGAATGAAACCATATATAATGTACCTATTATGGTACTCTATTATGTCAGCTTACTTAAGGCGCGACTATAACTTTTTTTTTACAGATATAGAAACATCAATAAACATTTGTTATATATATTATTTTATTTTATTTTATTTTATTTTATTTTATTTTATTTTATTTTATTTTATTTTATTTTATTTTATTTTATTTTATTTTATTTTATTTTATTTTATTTTATTTTATTTTATTTTTTTTTACTTTATTTTATTTTATTTTATTTTGTTTTATTTTATTTTATTTTATTTTATTTTATTTTATTTTATTTTATTTTATTTTATTTTATTTTATTTTATTTTATTTTATTTTATTTTATTTTATTTTATTTTATTTTATTTTATTTTATTTTATTTTATTTTATTTTATTTTATTTTATTTTATTTTATTTTATTTTATTTTATTTTATTTTATTTTATTTTATTTTATTTTATTTTATTTTATTTTATTTTATTTTATTTTACTTCATTTTATTTTATTTTATATTTTTTTTTTTATTTTATTTTGTTCTATTTTATTTAATTTTAGTGCAGTTTATTATATTTTCTTCTCGATTCTAGCAACCAAACACTGGTAATTTGTATAAAAAAAATTATGACAGCATTTTTTCTCCTGCAGCAAATTTTTCTTCCTATACATAAAGCGTTGCTTCCCGCAAACAAATGTATGGGCACCACACCCCAATTATCTTTTATTTTTACATTTCATTTTTAAACTTTTAAGCGAATTCTTAGTGTAGTTATTGAGTAATAAAAATTGATGGATCAATAAAAATGAAATGAAAATAGTCTTTTTTAAAAACCTCTTAAACAAACACAAACCTATTAGCAAGCCAATTCTAAACAATTTTAATTGACTCCATTTCAATACGTTTTCGACATTTTCAAATGCAATTCCAATCAACTTAAACGATATAGAACGTGCATTAAAAATTAAAACAGCAATCAAACCAAAAAAGGACACGTATGTACATATAAAAAGCTTAGATGGCAAGAGAAGTAGAATAAAAAATGAGCTCAATTAACGGTTTTACAGCGGATTGAGTAATAGCTTATTGACGGTAAATCGCTTTAGACCAACTACTTAAGTGTTTTCGTTTTACGTGTGTGTATTAGTTTGTTTATAAACATGTTACACGGGCATCCATTATTGTTGCTTTTAGTGTTATTTAGTTTATTTGAAATTGTTATTACTAGTTTAATTGAGTAGATGTAGTCTTTTTTTATTTTGCTTTCTTTTTTTTAGTGCATTGGTACAGTAGAGAGTAGAAAAATAGTTCTTCAAAATAAACAAAAAAAAAAAAAAGAGTGTGAAGTAAAAGAAATGGAAAAAAGTAATTTTACAAACGAATAATACACGAAAGGAGCTAAGCTTTTCAAACGGATTTTTACATATAATTGAAAATTTTGTTTAGCTGTACAAAGGTATTTTTTTTTTTTTCAAACTACGAAGCATTTACAAACACTTTGGGTGTAAAGCGCACGTTTAGTATTTTTGGGTAGCGGCGTTGTTTGTTTGCTTTATTTGTTGCATTTCGGTGTATCAATTTATTTGGCTGTTTTTTCTATGTAGTTCTATGACACTGTGCATCAGTTGGATTGTTATTGTATCTGAGCGGTATAACTCCAGCTTTGTATGCAAGATCCAGGCATGAAGGGTAAAATTGCAGAACAATTTTGCGTTTACTAGGTTAAACTGTTTTGTGAATAATTTTCAATACTATTTTAACTGCCCTCCTGACACGTTTGAGTGATTTCCCAAAAATATTTCCCACACAAATCTTTCGTGGAAGAGATTGAATATTAATAAGCTCTACAAAATTATTCAAGATAAAACTAATAAATTTCTTAAAATAAATGGTTTTATTACATGAATTTTAAAAAGTTTTTCTATTTATACAGGAAAGAATCAGGAACAATTTTTTAACATTTTAAATGATCACTATTCGATGTTCGAAGTAGGAGTTGAGGAAGAGGTCTAGCAGCTTTCGAAATGGGTCTATAAGAAAAATTATGGCGGTTGTCTCCAAAAATTTTTTGTGTGGGTCTTTCAAGCGAAGTTGGAATTATACCGCCCCAACAAAAACTACAGCACAGTGCTGCTTGCCGGCCATGAGTAAAAGTACTCAAGCACTCGTTGACACAACTGGATCATATGTATATACCGCCAATGGGCAATCAAAATTTTTCTCACGTAACATTAATAGCTCAAACTACGATATATGTATTTCTGTTCTGATATTTATTTCTATACAGAAAACTATTTGCATAATTTGTTCTAAAATGATTTCGATTGCGTGACTTCAACCTTGCTAATACCCCTTGTACACCAAAGTCCTTCATCCGTTATGACTTTTAATGAAGCAAATGTTCCATAGCTGTTTTATTCCGAAACTATTATCCTTGTTTATGATTAGCTAATTATATTTAATATTTTATAATGTCTTAAGCAATTAAATTAGTTATGCCACTAGCCTTCTACGATTGTGTGTATAAATGTTTTTTTTTTTTTTTCTGGCGTTGTTTTTTAAACGTAGTCTATCCTGCAATAGTATAGATACTTTTTGGCGCGTGTCAGTATAGAATTAAATTTCCTCTGTGTTTTAGTTATATTTTTTTTTGTATTTATAAAAAAATATAATAATAAAATAAAATTATTCAGGCGATAGTTCAAAGCTAACATTTTCACAGTTTTTAATAAAAAAGAAAGTAACAGAAAAAAAAACTGAAAGAATATCTAAGAGAAGTAAGACAGTACTAATTAGCGGCACACACATCAAAACTAGCGCTAACATTGAAGTGTAACTCATATTATAATTAGAAGCATTAGTAGTTAGTTAGTAATAGTTATGTAGTATTAGCATTTTTGTTTTGCTTTTATATATAGTAGTAGAAGTATTAGTAGAAAGATGTGTAGAAAAGTCGAAGGTTTTAGTAGTTTTGTATTAATTTTTTTTTTTTTGGGTGTGCTTTAAGTAGAATTTTCAGTTGTTATTTGTGCTTAAAATTCTGTTGCTTTTTAAGTATTTCAGTTTGATAGTTTGCATTTAATTTCTTTTGTAAAAAATAGCAAAAACAATAATAATTTATAAACTTTGCAACTTACTTGTAAAATCGTCCAGCTCTTCCTGTTCCGCTTCGGCAGCTAACTCTTCGGGCGTCTTTTTCTTTCGCATGAGCGGATTAGGTTCTTCTTGAGGCATCGCTTCTACAATTTCTTCTTTTTTCTTGATATTGTACTGTAACGAGTGTAAACAAAGGAAAAAAAGAAATAAATAAATTATTTTATGATTTTAGTTTGCAACTAATTTTCATACTTCTTTTCATATTTTATAATAGTAATAATTTTTTTTTACCAAGAACTTAGGAAACGCACGTTTTCTTCAACATAAATTTTAATCCTATCTGAATATTTTGATGAATTCGAATTAAAAGACAATTGGCTTACAACATTTTTTTATTTTATTTATCTTTACTATTTTATTTTATTTTATTTTATTTTATTTTATTTTATTTTATTTTATTTTATTTTATTATTTTATTTTATTTTATTTTATTTTATTTTATTTTATTTTATTTTATTTTATTTTATTTTATTTTATTTTAGTTTAGTTTAGTTTAGTTTATTTTATTTTATTTTATTTTATTTTATTTTATTTTATTTTATTTTATTTTATTTCATTAAGTTTTCTGTAATCACTGCTTTAAATGACTAAAACCAAATAGCTAGCCCTCGAATCCAAAATCAATTTCGTCAGCACAGCTTCCTGTTCACCCTACTTATCCTTATTATTCTATGAAATGTGTTCAACCCTCCCCCTATTTTGTGTCATTTCTATGTTGACATCAATTGAATTATATAACAGCGCATGTCAACTACGAGTAGATCTAAGATTTTATTTCCTACAGATGCAGAAGCTTAAGAGTCATCCTCATCACATTTTGTCTTGACAAGTCGACGTATGTATGTATGTATGTATAGGAACGTAAGTATATGTGCCACTTGATTGCTCTTATGTCAGGTGTGCATGATGCTTATTGTTATTTTTGTAATGGTTGTCTTGGTAATGTGATTGTACATTTTCTCACTTTATTTAACCTAGTTGTTTCTTTAGTTTTGCCTTTGCTCTGCTGATTCGTTGGGGTAAGCGTGGTAGTTAGGCCGGGTTTCTTGCCACACAAAAACAAAACAAAAAACACAAAATGTTGGAAAGCTTAAAATCATGAAACGACTAAGAACAGGGTTGCCAAACTTGATAAACTATTTTAAAAAACTTTAGTATATCTAGTGAAGGAAAAGTAGGTAAAATTTCTATTTTAATTGAGTCAAATATTAGGAAACAACTATGAAGCTTTAAGTTTTAAAAAACTATATACACTGGAGGAAAAGTAAAATAAAGTTGTTTGCAGTCAAAGAAATAAGGGAAAGAGATAGAGATCATGAGGTAGATAATAAACAATTTAAGAAATAGAGACAAGAAGAAAGAGAAGTTTAACTTGCACTTGTGATAAGAGTGGGAGATAAAGAAAGATTTTAAAAAGGAGGACACCGTTTAGATCAGAAACTATCATATAAAAATCAGTTAGACCGTGTTAAAAAGGATAAACCAAATCCTCTGATTATAAGCTGTTCACATAAGGACTGACTCTTTCGACTTTTTTCTTGATCCAGTCTAATGTTCTCATGTTTTAAGAGTGTATTTATTTTTTTTCTTCGAATCGACAATCCGTTCGTTCAACAAGTATGTATGTATGTATTTAGGTATGCATGTGAGTCAGCAATGTTAACGTTTCACTTCACACTTTGTCGGGAGGAGTTGATTGATTTCTTGGATATAATGTGATGTGCGCTTTGTACGTTGTATCATTGATCCAGCCATGCGAGTAAGTCTAAAATTGTCATGACAGCAGGAATGAATTTTTAACTTAAATGGAGTAACTGTACATTATTAAGTACATTTGAACTTCTTGCAGTTAACTTAAGTGGACTTTGGTTGCAGTCACATTTAAATTCCACGGAATAAAGTTCAGATACTTTTATAAAAACATCTTCTCTCATACCCATTAAAGCTCTATGAGTTGGTTCATCTAATATCTCCCTGTTTATCACAATTTTATTCTCATTTGCGTGGTATTTCAAACTCTCTCACTTAGTATTGTAAGCTCTTGAGAAATGTTTTAGCACTCGCACAAACTTAATTAGCTATTTGATCACCTTTCTTGAAGCACCTTGCTGTTTGTTCCTATTAAATACTTGGCGTGTTGTTTTATTTGTGGTATTCATTTATAATAACTGTACAACAACTTTGTTGTTCTTCGCATAACCGCTCTTTGTTTTTATAACTCCATTGCTATTCCGTTTTTAGTATAAATTGTGCTTAGCATCCTCGTGGTACAATTTAGCTAATAAACCCACTTTACTAACACAATCCTCTTCATTTACTATCGCTAATGTTTTTTGGTGTGTTTCAGAATACCGATTTTGTTGCTTAAGCAGTTAATTTTTATGCTTATTTGTGGGGATTAATTAAATGTATTTATTAACGATTATTTAAGAGTGAACATAGAAGTAATTGTATGAAGTGGCTGCAAGAGGAGCAGAAAGATGATTAAAGCAGAAAAAAAGGGAAGTTTTGCGTGAATATGGCCATATATCATTTCTTATAAACTCAAATTACTGAGATAAAAAGATTTATGTTATTCATAAATACATATGTATGTAATTAAATATATGTTTGACTTGTCATTATAATTAAAAAAAAAACCAAGAAAATATGATAAATCAGTTTTATAAGTAACTTCGTACTACCTACATCTTTTCCAAGCATGCTTTAGAAAGCACATTAGAGTAAATAATTGTACTTTAGAAATCCCAAAATAAATTTCAAAAAAGTCAATTGAATTTCAGAAATCCAAAAACCTCCTTCAGAAAAGTCAAAAATCATAAAATAAATTTCAGACAAGTCATTTGTATTACAGAAATCGTAAAATCAATTTCAGAATAATTGTTTCTGAAGTATAACTTCCAGCTTCTGAAATACAATTGACTTTTCTGAAATACATTTGACGATTTCTGAATCAAATTTTACGGTTTCTAAAAAATGGAAATAGCCAACAATGAGTGATAAATATCGAAAAAAAAATCGGGGGAAATATAAAACTACTTAAGATCTTTTTGTGAAACTTTATTCTAAACAAAACATATTTTAAAGAAGTTATTACTTAATTATTATTGTTGAGTTCTAAAAAAATAAAAAATAAATGAAAGCAACAAACAAACATACATACATATGCAGACTATAGTTTTAGTACCATACATGTTTATTAACGTAGTTTTTTTACATGAATGAAAATACTTAAGCGCGTCGGAAAAAAAACTGAATGGGCTTTAAAATTGCATACTCAACAAATTTCTAAAAAATTCCGTAGAAAAAATTCTAAATTTTAATAAAATTTCTTTGAATTTTCATAAGTTTTTGCATCTTTTTATAACAAAATTGAATGTTGTTGTATGAGATCTTAACACATGTTTTTTGTACAGGCTTTATGGAAATAATATTTTCTGCAGGTATATACATTTATGTCCGCCACTGTGTACTTAATAAATAGTTAGTATAGTAATTTTACACTTTTCACACTTGTCTTTTGTATTGTTGTTGGACCTTAAAGGAGATCAATCTGACTCCGTTAGGGAGTCACTCATTAAAAGGACTCCCTACTAGAGTCAATTTGAACTACAAAAGGGATATACACAAACACTTTTTTCACCACACTTTAGCATTGATCTTTCACTTGGGTATCTATTAAAAGCATATTTTCTATTCACTTTTTGCTATCACTTTCAATGTCATCAAATTTTATTTGCCAGCCTCAAATGTTTGGTGGGAGTTTGAAAGTTAAATCAAAATTTTTTTCAACACTCAAATTCGCCTCGCTGTGTGTGTAAATTATAATCGCTTAGCACTAGCTCTGATGTGTCAACCAACATGAAAATTTGTAATTGTGCATGAAATTTCAAGATTTTATATTAAAAACTTGCCAAAGCGTGTCATTGCTGAAGTTATTGAGTTTCGAATTAAAATCTCAGCGCTGTGCAACGCTAATGAGATGACACCACCACCTTTTCATCAACTTTAAGGTTATGTATTTTTAAGCACCATCATAAAACTATTTTAAAATACGCGAAGTAGTAAATATTGCACATGTAAGTGATAACAAAGGTTTTTACATTCAAATAAATGCTTTTTATAATCTTATCGAAATATTTTTTTCACTTTATTTGAAAAGCTTTTAAAACTCTCAGCTGCCATGTGAAAGCGTTGCAACTATGTAACACATTTTTTATGTCAACTTTAACCCTCGCTACACCTGTAGTCGGTAGCAAAAAAAAAAGAACAATTGAGAAAAAACTTTAAAGTCTTCATGTGTAAGAAATTTGTGTTTGCCTTCAAGCATGCATAGCGCTTCTTTTTAGTTTTTGAAGACACTTATGTACATACATACATACATATGTAGAACAACTAGCATATCAGCAGAACACTTTCCAAGATTTTCTATTTTAGTGAAATTTTTTTGTGCTTCAACAAAGTTTGACGTCCCACTACAACTACTTGTACAAAATTTATTTTTACGGTATCAAAAAAAGTGCAAAGAAAAAAAAACAACAACTAAAAAAATATAGAATCAGAGTAAATTTTAAAAGCAAACAAGTTTAGAAAGCAAAACTTTCTTTTGCTAAAAGTTTTTAATGAAAAAGTTTTTTCGAATGATTTGACAAAAATTTACTGCTACTTACTTGTTTTAGTTCTTGTTGCAAGTAGAACTAGGTAGTGAGGGAGGGGTTGTGTAAAAACTATTGGATGTAATTTTTTTTCTTTTTTTGTGTTATATTTTATGCCAGGAAGTACATAAGTACTCCTACGACTGGGTTGGTCTACAGCATTACATAAATGCGCCTTAAATTTTAAGCTATAGTTACGTCTTAACTGTGGATAGACATTTAAGTAAGTAAGTAAAAATCTAGAAAGTATTCTATAACAATGAAATCGGTTAGTCAAAATTCTTTTTCTGTTTTATTTTGTCTCAATAATCTTGCTTAATATCAAGTTTTATTGGAAAATTTTCTCTTTTGAAGAAATTATTTATGGCGCCCACCTAAAGAGGGTCGTGCGTTGTCTTACTATACCCAGCATAGATATTTCGTTTCAGTCTCGGGTCAGATAAATATTGCAGGTTCATGCGATTTTCATTTAAATTCTCAGATTTCAAATGTAGAACTGAAAATAACATTAGTCTATAACGATCGCAATTTTTTTGCTTTCACACACCCAATCTGCGTTTTGAGTATAAAACGGTCTCATTAGTGAATTAGCAAAACCCACGGGCACGCTAGAGTTAAAAGTTGAACTAAAAAGTAATTAAGGAACTGAATTTAAACTCCATACTTTGTTGATTACCACACAAATAATCATTAGCACACTTCAAACTACAAAAAAAAAAAAAAAAAAAAAAATAATGACAGCACATACCATTTGAGCTGCAAAACTTTTCGACAGCAAAAGTTATCAAAAAGCAGGAAACACAACAAAAAAAAAAAAATAAAAAAATACACTCCCAACTACTTTAAATGCGTGTCGTTTAATAACGTGTTAAATATTTTATGCTCGCACCCGCATAACTACCCACATCGGCAACTTGGAATGTTATAGCAAACCAGCGCCTGCAGCTATGCAAGGGTTTTATATAGTTTTCGCCAGTTAATGCGCTTTTATACATTACACAGCTATTAACATTTACATATGCTTGTTGTTGCTATGTACTGTTGTAAGCCTCCATCAGCGCGCTGTTAAACGTGTTGTTTAACAACTTCCGACGCAGCAATGCTGACATTACCCATTACCAAACGCTTTGTGCTACCATCATCAACACCAGCGGTTTACCACTACTCTCTACTGAGTGTGAGCATAAGCACACACACACACACACACACTTAGCGCATTTTCATTGTAAACAAAATTTACATGAAATTTTCGTTTTGCCAGTATTTAAAGCATAGCCCAATAACAGGTTGATGAGATTATGCAGAATAATAAAATCTGGCGAAAATGAGGTAAAGTCATATTTAACCATTAAAATTGATTAATGAAAGTATTGTTTCTAATTAAAAATTATCGTAGGACATTTTTTTTTGTTAGTCATAACTTATATCATCATTTATCATTTGTGAGTAGATGGGCCAAATTTAGGAGTGAGGATTCTAAACGAAAAAAAAAAAAATAAAAATTAAAAAATTGTAATGACTTAAAATTCCTAAAATAGTATAGAAGCTATTTTAATGTAATCATTTGACTCGAAACAAATAACAATTACTTTAATTCCCTCGATAAAATATGTAAATTGATGGGTACCGCTGCCTTTTAAGCGCATTTTTCTGGGGTAGGTCAAAATTGAAACTTTGTCAACGTATTTACAAAAAAATCTGCAAAATTTTCCAAACTGCGTTCAGTGCAGTTTTAATTTGCCTTTCAAAAAATTGTGTGGCTCAATGGTAAACGACTAACTTAGAGAGTTATTTAAAAAATTTACGTAGCGAGCTAAGCAAGCTTTCATCTTCAAAAAGCTCTTTTAAAAAATTTAACTACGTAACTCACCTTATCACGAATATCTTGTCTCATCTTTTCGCGCTCCTCTTCCATCTTACGATGTTTCTCCTTTCGTCGTTCTTCGGCCTCACGTATGGCCTCCTGACGCTCCCTCTCCTCTTCCTCTGCCTTTTCCTTATCATCGCCATCATCACCGCCATCACCACCTACGGCGCCTGTGATAGAAAACGAAATTAAATTGAATGTTAGTTAATTTGTATTGAATTTTATTACAACAACAAATATTTCATCAATAAAATTATTAGCTATACATATTATTATTAATGTCTTTTCGTAGTTGAATTGATAATTCTCAAATTGATTGCATACTCTAAGGCGTTGTACAGCTGCATTTATTGTAAATTACTAAACAAATATTTGAATATTTGTAAGTGCAAGATTTATGCAGCTGATGCAATGAAATGTCTCTATGCTAAATGCGTGCGCTTGTGTGTATTAAACATTTATGTTTGTTATTAATCCCATTATGCTATGATATTCAGATTTCTGCGGTTTGGTTAGTATCTGGTTATAAATGTTTTACATAGTGTTAAGTTGTAAATTTAATTTACAAATGTGATTATGATTTATTTATCTGTTGTTTTTGTATGATTTATGTTTATGTATAATTCGTAAACTAGGTTTCTTGTTTAAAATAAATATTTGATTTATTGCATTTAAATTAATCTTTGTTGTACTCAGCGTTGATTTGAAATAAAATCCTGTTTGCAGCTTATTTTAATTGCACAATTTACCATTACTATTTTAGCTATTATACGATATACTCTTTTTAGTTTTTATTTATGTATTACTAGCAAGCAAATATAATAAGAAAAAAATTAATGTTATATAATTATTCAAAGGGAAGTTTTATTTGCATCTAGCACATGTATAGGTTATGTATACTCTACTTTTGAGGTTATGAAATGAAATGTAGCTCCCGGGTGATGTAAATTGTATATTAATTACAAGTTTTCACGCTATGTAGAGAGAAACTGAGCAATTGGGTGAAAATTTAAAAAATCTAAGTTCTAAAAAAAATTTTTTTAGCTGGCAACAAAAAGGTTGCTTTACTATTAAAACACATGGAATGATAAAATTACTTGAGGTAAATATGTAGTATGGTTTTCGGGACATAATTTATATGAAATTGGAAATTTCTCAGGAACGAGACACGGATTCGTGTTTAGCATAAAAAATCTTTAGGATACTATTTTTTATTTTTGTTTGCATTACAAATACAGTGTGCGGTGGCTAGTACTATTAATAGTAAAAAAAAATTATTTAGTAGTAATTTTGAAATTTTCTTAAAAAGTTGGATGTCCATTTATGTAAAGTTACCGTCTACACCAACAAAGATACAAAAGCTTTTTTTTGAGAAGATTTTTTTTGAAGCTCCAAAGCTTTTGACAAAATTTTGATGGTGCCAGACAACACCACATTTACCGGTGTGACTTAATTAATGCTATTAACCAATCCCACCTTAATTCTAGTATGAGCACTTCACTTCTCCCCCCACACACCTACAAATAACTTAACAGTATAATTTAACTTGCCACTATGATTTATACGATGAGAAATTAAATTAAGTAATAAAAAAATTTTAAGAAAAACTTTTTGGTTGAGAATTTAATGTGTTATTTTCCAGTTGGCTTACCACAAGAGAAATGGCATGTTGCACTTCTGTTGCGCTCATTTGTGTAATTAATTAAATTTTACCCTGCTTCCCAAACTAATTACATTTATTGTTTTTCACAATATTTAACTCAATTAAAACTATTATTTTTATTACTGTACCAAAAACTTTCTAATGTTCGAATGAGTAGAAGCAGTAAAGGGCGCTCAGTAAATGAATATAGAAGAAATAGAGGGAAGGGGGGGAAAGGTGTGAATGGGGTTATAAACACCTACGTATGTATGTATGTACGGAGTATGAAGTTACTAAAGTTCAAATTAAATTCGAAATTAGAAAAGTAAAGAGAGCAGACAATTTTGGCCTTACCAAATAAAAGTGAACTTCTGAGGCAGCGTGATTACATACAAAATATAGGTTTTCGCCGTTAGTATATCCTCCTAAATAAAACAAAATCGAAAATAATTTCAATAGCTCGCAAACTTTTACATAACTGCAAATTTAAACGTGTACTCAGTGAAACTTGGCAAAAACACCCAAATCAAAAAACGAAATTTTGCAAGCTACTCGGTGATTCGCTCATTTGAGTTAGTCAAAGTGAGGCTATTTGCCAACATCAGCACTTTTTTGTGACTCCCCAAAAACACAATTCAACATTCATAAACTCTGTAACTAACTAGAATAAATGTCAACAAGTGTTTTTAATTGAACTTAATTACGAAAAACTTTTGACTGATGAGGTGATGTAGCATTCGTTGGCCTTTTATTTGTTTGTCGGTTTTGTTTTAAACAATATATACATTTATTTAATTTTCGTTGTTGTAAGAAACTACTCTTCAATACTTCGGGTTGGGCATTTCGTGAAGAACTTCGACATCTCTATTATGATTAGACGAATGTCATGTGCCGAAGTTGCGTGACGTAGATTGTGTAGTGGAAGTTATTAAATGAAAGCTTCGGGAATGGTCTTCATTCGAAGTTCTAAGAGCTTTCACAAAATTTAACCCTGTAGAGCTTTTTCGAAGTTTACATAACCTGTCAAAGCTTGATAATGTATATAAAAGTCATTAAATTAAATTTAACGTCTAAAGTTAAAATTGTTGTTAAATAAGTTCCCTAAGTCCATAACTATAAATGATCTTAATGCGAAGAATAGTATTTTTTTATAATATTAAAGCTGTTATATGGTATTATCTATTCTTCTACTATTCACTGTTTTTTTTAATTTTTTATTTTTATAACCGTAGTTACATTATATTTAACAACACATGTTACTCCACTTAAATACAGCATCAATGTAGTTACAGCTCTTTTTAAGTACGAGAGATATCACATGAAAGTAAATATAAAACAAATAAAAACAATTCCAGTTTTTCGTGCATGAAAACTATTTGCTTATCTATGTTAATGCGTTATGTACTTTTTTGTGCTTTTTGTTTGTTTACTTTTCGGCTTCAAAGTGTGGACGCTAGCTAATGGGCACTCGTTATGGTTATGCGGACTTTAAAAGGATTTGCATACATCTAACTGCGTGAAAGTGCTTTGACGTTAGGTTGTTGGGTTTCTACTTGAATATTTACTATTTAAGCGTATTGCTTTCATAACAAGCATCAGTTTTTTTGGTGTTTTTTCTTTATTATTCTTTTTTTTTTTGTATATTTTTGCAGCTACTGTTATTGAAGCTGGTAATATTTGGATAGATTTGTTTTTGCTTTGACTAAGCTTCATGTTATTCCATTGTAAATTTCATGTCATTAAGGGAATATTCACAAAAGAAAAAAAAAAGGATTAAAATATACATATAATAATAATAGTACAAATTGTCCTAATATGGTTTGCGCTACAGATTAGTTGCGAATGGAAAAAAGGAAGTCGTTAAAATGTATTCGTGTGTGTGTGATAAGTAATATGAGTTAGTATGATGAAGAGATAAATGGATGCATATGAATTCCTATATATCTAAGAATATTAGATGAGGATCACCAACATATTTTTTTTCTTTGTATTGATATTAGTTTTCAGAACTTGGCTCAAATATTTTGAAATTTTCAGACATTAATATTTATTTTTAGCAGTCTTCAATTGGCAGGTAAAGTTTTTAGCACTGATTTCATTTTTCTACTCAAGCTTTAAACATTTTTATAATTTTCGGATTTTATGTTTAAATTTGCAGCAAAAGTCTTTTTTCTAAAGTTATATATTTTTTAAGTTAACAAATTTTTTTTTTAACTTTGGAAATAATAAATAAAAAATTTATTGTGGTAAAAGCATTTTTTAAAAATTGTTTCTTCTAAAGTTACAAAAGTAAACAATTTTTTTTTTTGCTAATTACATAAGTTTCTTCTTTCACTGAAATTAAATAAATATATGAATAAATAATTGTGATTTTAAAACCATTTTTTAAACATCTTTTTTTGCAAAGTTACATATACATATACTATTCAAGTTAAAAATATTAAAAATTTATTTTTTTCCTAATTTAATGTTTTTTACTCACCGAAAATAAATAAAAAAAAAAATTTTTATGATAAAAACATTTTTTAAAAACCTTTAGTTATTTGCTTTTAAAATTGCGAAGTAACAATTTTTTTTGTCAATTTAATTTTTTTCACTCAAAAAAAACTGAATAACCCCCTTCAAAAAAATATCTCACCAACAACCCTGTATACATACATATACACATTTGCAAGTATATTACAGGTCAGCTCATAAGTGGCTTTGAAAAAGGGTGGGGTCAAGTGGATCAACAACCAAGCACAGAGTAAAAAAATACACAGCTGTATTTATTCTTCATGACTGACAACTTGAGGGTAACTCACCCAAAGCCTAGCTGCACAAACAAACAAACAAATTTGAAATATGTAATATGAAAAATCTAAATTTACCACTGAATATAAAAATAGCAACACAATGACAACAACTAATGTTTTATGCTACAAAAGGCTAAAAATAGTAATTTCAGTTAAAAAAAAAAAAAGGTAAAAATTAAAGCGCCAGTAAAAAGCATAACAAATACAAATACATGAAAATCCTGTGGCCATTTGCAAAAAATAATAACACAACGCAAATATAAACAACACAGAGACCATTTAATTGCCATTCGCGGAAAGTAAACATTCCAAATGCAAACAAACAATTTTTATATATTTTTTTTTTTTTAACTGAGCCCAAACATAGTTTTCTTTACCCTTTTGCTCATTACAGCTTACAAATGACCGCAACTGTATTTGCACATAAAATGAATAGCATAGCGAAAAAAAGGTAGAGTACAACAAAAAAGCTACAAGCTAATTAAAAAAGATTTTCATACCTTAATTAGCGGAAAAAATGAGAAGGAATTAAGGAAAACAATTATTTGCCTTAGGCGGTTTATAAATGTATGGATGTGTAAAAGGAAGTAACAATGCTCTGGATGATTATTATGAGGAAAAGAAAATATACCAAGAATAAAAATGAACGAAAATACAAATAGAACAAATAATTATATGAAACGAAAATATAAATAACAAATCTTTGCAGAAGTTCGCACTGTTTTGTCTTATTAAGGATTAATTATCTATATCTCCGTCTGTAGAAGATTTCAAAATTTATGGTCATTTAATTTTTTTGTAGTTTTCGCTTTTATTGAATTGAGATACTCTTTCCCCTGTGTAAAAAATTAAGAAAACTTTGAAATATACTATGTAAACTGAATCATTTAAGCGAATTTCAACGAACTGCAGAGATCAGTGAACCATACCAGTCTATGTTTTAAACTTGATTACTCGGAAACTTGGGGCCCCCAACTATTTTTCATTCCAAAATGTTTTTGTGAGGAAAATAATTCTATACAAAACTGCGTAAAACAACAATTTTTTGAGTTTTTATACGAAATATTTTTAATTCAATGTTGAGATTTTTATAACGAAAAAATCAAATCAGTCAAAAATATGAAGTAGGAATGATGGAACCCTTACGGACTTATCAAAGGTGTAAACTCCCAAAAACATTTTTATTAGTTGTACTCGTATTATTATTTGTTTATTTCAAAAAAAAAAAAAGTTTAGTAATCACTACCTGATTAATTAAAAAAGTTAAATGGTTACCTAATTTCGCTTTTGACAAGGTTAAGACTGTCCGAATTTCCGAATTTCCGCAGAAGAAAAAGTAGTCGAACAATTGTATAAAGTTACTAAGATGTAAATTAGTTTTGTTTGAAGAAGTTAGAGTTTGATAAAAACTAAAAACCTGAACTAACACCAAAAAAGATTCAAAAATTCTAAACTGAAAGTTTTATAAATCGATTGTACAATATGATTAAAGCATGCCACATTTGCTTGTGCTATAATTATGAAACCCACTATGATAATCTGAAAACATAAGCTCATGCTTATTCTCATTCTTACTCTAAATATCGGTCAAGATCATTTTTAACTTATTAAGTTTCACTAATTTTTTTTTATTGAAATTTCGAACATTTACTCTCATAGCGAGATACTCTTATCACTAGTAAATATTTGTTTTCTCTAGTTTAAAGAAAGAAAGAAAAAAAAAAAAGTAGAACTTACGCTTAGTTGAACTTTGATAAGCTAAAAGCTCTTTCTGTCTCGACTGAGAGTATGCATATACATATGTATATTGCTTTTATATGATTCTCTGTTAGTATAGTTATTCATTTCGTTACAACATAGTATTTCCTTATAGTCTGCTAATCGTTCTATTTCTAGTACAGTTTTCGCATCGGGTTCCGGAAACCTATTCTCTTGGATACACCAGCACAGTTATGAGTATAAGCAAACACTTTCCGTGTATTTTGTTTTTGCATTTCATAGGTTTAATGTCAAATTCGCACCGAGTGTTCTGTCAAAATTGGTGCAGAAGGTCAAATCAGCTGTTCCAATAAAGCGATCTATTAGTTGAAACGTGTTAGCAACATTACCGTCTAACGAACTAACGAATCGTTTGTTAAGCTCAATGTTTTTATTATTTTAAATTTGCTACTATTTATTATGAATATGTTTAGATTTTTTAATAACAAACAAACGTAAATGAAATGCTTTAACAAATCTCTGTTTGAGCTGCAACAACGCAATCTAATCAATTTAATAACAAATTAAGCGCTTAAGTTTTGCAATCAAAGAAAAATTTCTGTATACAGTGGGTCACAGTGAAAATGATACCTACATACTTTTACTTTACTTTACGGAAACTTATGCTGCTAAAATTTTAATTTTTTATAAAAATTATTCTTCCATATAAATCTATATAAATCATACAAATTTTATGAATCATTATTTTCAAGGTTATTTGAAAAATTCCGTAAATACCTGAATTTTCAAAGAGTTTTCAAATTTGAGGCAAATATTTCAAACCGATTTCTGAGTGTGCAGTTTTGTTGTCTCTTGAATTCTAACCTCAAAACTTATAAGCCTCAATACTATTAAAATTGTAGCGATTTTTGGAAATCATTTTTCTGCATGACGTTGGTGTTTTCTTCTATGTCAAGCTCCTTTTGAAAAATATTCCAAGCAATATTTAAAAGTCTTACGAGCTTAAGACTCATACTTTTTCACACTAGAATTGAATAAGCTACTAAATTGTGTACTCAGAAATCTTTTAAAAACTCTTACCTAAAAATTTTCTTAAAATATTCTAGGATATTTTGAATTTTTTATATATGTATATGTAAACTTTGTACGAGAGATCTGTAAATATTTTTTTATAAAACAGAGAAACCTGTTTTAAGTGCACAATTTTTCGTGAAATGCTAGAAGAACCAACTGCATCATTTTCATTGTGAGCCACTGTTTTTAAAAAAAATTATTAAGATTTCTGCTATTTAAAAAGCTCTCAATCACGATGAGATATCAGTGACTAAAGATTTTCTTGTTTCGAAAGTATGAGTTATAATAAAAATACGAGCACATGACTGACGGTTTTGGGCCCAGATTCTGCTTTGTTAATTTTACAAACTTATTTGGGTTGATAAATTTATTTATTATAATGCAATGGCGAAAGTTATGTACATTCAATTTCTGAGTGATAGCCCTAATAATGATTCCTTCTACTCCAATTCTATTAAATGTAGAGATGTAAAGATTAAATTTGATTCTAAGCGTCCAAATGTTTTTTGAACTCAATCTGTCTCTCATACAAGCCGCGCTCACTATCAACTACACCACGACAGCTGTTTGCTATCAAACCTTAAAACAAAAAAATTCAAAGACGCATATAATTTAAATCAAGGGGATCCCAAACAAAGCTCAGCTCCATTCAGTGTCGTATGCGCCATCCTAAAATAACAACGGCAAGGTGACGGCAATTCAATTTAGCTGCACAAACAAGCAAAGATTTGTGGTGAGACAAAGAAAAGTGTGAGAAAAGTTTAGCAAAGTAAAAAAACTATTTGGATTTTTTAAAACAATTTCAAACACAACAACTAAACGCGGAAGTGGCAACCTTGTTCCGTTCGCTGGTTTGCGCTACAAAAGAAACAAAGTTAGCTTTTAAATTTTAATTTTCTCTACCCGCATGAATTGGTTTGTTTGTCGTGTGGTCGCGCGATATTGGTGGTGGTGAGGCCACAAAAATTCGCGCTTAACTAAAACTAAAGTGAAAAATAAAAAAATAAAAATAAAATTAAATAAAAAAGACTAAAGAAAAATTTGGTGGCTTGGAATTTTTCATTAGTTCTACAAAAACCTGCCAAGAGCAAATACAGCCGTGCTGCACATCAGCAACGCTCCGCAAACCATTTTTTATTGTTGCGGTTTTATAACGTTTTTGGCTTTTGCTAACATTGTTGTTGTATGCCAAGCAACTGCAAGCTGTGTCGTGGTCGCAAGTGTGATGCGAAATTAAATTTGCATATTTGAGTTGGTTTGTTTTTGCAAAATCGATAGTGACTAAGTTGAGCAAAAAAAAAAAATAAAAAAAAAATTGTATAAGAAATACACAAAAAACGCGAAATAAATAAAACAAAATAATAAATAAACAAAAGGACTGCTAAATATTTTAATTTAAAAATTCGTAAAAAACGCTGCAAATAGCAACAACACGCTTTCGCTTGCAGAACGCAGCTGTGGCTGTGGTTTTATTGAGCTAGCGATTGCTGGAAATTCAAAGTTTTCACCAAATCCTTTAACCCCTACAACGCAGCTGCTCCGCATTCGTTGCCGAAAATGTCATCAATATATTGTCAAATGATTTTATTACTCTTAACTTTATATGCTTTATTTGTGGTTCAAGCAACGCAAACGCCAGCAGCTACTGCCGCCACCTCACCACTCTCCACTGCCACACCAACTGGTGCCACTACTGCCGCCGTTAACGTGGAGACTGAAATATTGCGCTTCTCTTATGAACTCGAACGTTGGTTGGACACTGAAAAACGTCCTTGTCAAGATTTTTACAGTTATGTTTGTGGTAAAACAGTGAACAGCACAAAGGAACAATTGGACGAACGCATACAACGTGAACAACAAAAGTTCGATAAATTTCTTACAAACAATAACAATGAACAATTGCTCGATGCTGAATTGAAACTCAAACAATTCTATGATTCATGTCAACATGCACGCTCTGTGGAGGAGTTGAAGAGCTCTTTTATGTATCGTCAAAGTGGTGGTTGGCCAGCAATTGATAGTACGCCAGCAATGGTGAGGCGTAGACGCAGCATGACATGGTTGGATGTTGTGGGGGCATTTCATGAGGCTGGCGTTAATTATTTCTTTACCCAACACATTGAGATTAAATCGAATAAACGTTTAGTCTATTTACAAATTGAGGATGTTATGCGTCATACGTTGCGCAAATTTGAGCAATTGATTGGTGATGTGTTGTTGGAGTATGGCGTGGATATGGATCGTGGTAGACTGATTGCTTTGGAAATATTAAATTTTGAACGTAATCGTCGTGACATTTCAAAGGATGATGCAAAAGAGGAGGTGACAGAGTATAGTTATGCGGAATTTAAAGGTTCTTCGTTTGGCACTAGATTGCGGGTCGATTGGGATATATATTTTAAGAGCGCTCTCGGTAAGCCACTAAAACCGAGCGATACTGTGGTTATACACCGCAAAAATAAATTGATGAAGGTGTTTGAGTTTCTGCAACAGACGACAATGACGCGTTTGCTGAATTGGATTTGGATTGATTATTTAATGGGTGAGTTGTGTTGGAGGAGATGTTGTGAAGAGCTTTTTTTTAGATTTTTATTTTTTATTTACTATTTTCATTATATTCTTTCAACTAGTTTTTGTCGATAAATAATTTTGTTGAATTTGTACCCAGTAAAATTTTTTTTTTTTTTTAAATCATTTTCCAAAAAATATTTCGGTTTTTTTTTTGTTATCGTAAAAAATTAAAAATTTGGCTGAGCTATGATTGCATTAGTACTTTTTTTTTAAATTTTTTTTTTTCATAAATTAAAAAAGTAATACGCAAAAGGATGTTCAATATTCCAGAACAACGTCACAAAAAAAACAAAACTATTTTTTGAAAAATCGAAAACGTTCATTAAAACTCATGGTCACCCAAGTAATGATGTGAGAGCGATCACTGTAGTTAACTAAATCAAAATTTTTCTGCCACTCTCTTAAATCTATTTTCTCTTATTCTCTTCATATTTCACAGATAAAAGCAGCAGTGACTGCCAACAACTTACACAACGCTACTTCGAACCCGTCTATCAGCACATCGTCGAACACGCCTTCCTCGATAAGATACAAATGGCGCAAATGTACTCGAGCATTGGACGTGCCTATGATGAGTTACTGCCCACCACCGCCTGGATTGATGAAATGTCACAACAAAACTCACATCTCTTTCTCGGTCGTGTCATGCATATCACACTGAATGGCGATGATAATTTAGACACCAATTATGCTCTGCTACAAATTAGCAATCGTAACTTTTATCGCAATCTTGAGAAAGTACAACGCACCTTAGCACAACAAACTAGCATTCAACGTCCAATTACGCGTGTCGGTAATGCCGCTATAGCAGATACAACAAAAATTGCTAGTAATTTTATGCGTACTTTCAGCGCTGTTAGTACGCTCATGCAACAACAAAATCTCACAGCACCTTTAAATCACATTTTGGTGGGTGAACGTTTTGCTGAGCATATGATCGCTAGTGGTAGTACGACACAAACTTTGGGCGCATGGCGTAGCATGGAATCGGAACGTGAATTTGCAACGTTACGTCAATGTGTACAACAACAAGCAGGTACAACAGAGTTGCCATACAATGTAAATGATTTATTGTTGAAATTGTTGGCACAGCAATTGGGATTACAAACGTACGAACAATGGCAACAACGTAATGAACGTTTGGTACGTCGCTTGGATAGTCTTTTGGCTGCAGGTCGTTTGCAATTATCAATGAATAAATTGTATTTTATTGGCTCAATGTTGGCAGAGTGCAGGCAATTAGAGAGTGGTGCGCAAAAGCAATTGTTGAAGGGATATTTGCGTAATTCGGTGAAATTTCGGCAAACTTTTCGTTGTCGGTTGACTGATGAATTGTATGCGCGTAATACGTGCAAGGTGTTTTAATGTGGCTTGAAGGGTTTGTGATGGTAAAGCAGTTCACAGGATTAAGCTCTTATAAATGAGGCAAATTAAATATAATCAAATGTAGAGAGATCTTATTAGCGGCTTAAATAAAAAAGAGAACTTAAAAGAAATTTGTGTTTCTTCATAGTTCAGTATGATGAAAACATTAGACCCGGGCATTTTTTGTTTTTGAAACGGAATATTGCTAGCATCACATCGTTATAGACGATCTCGGTTAGCAAGGCGACCTTCATTTAACAACAGCTCACCCATAGTTTAAAACTTTCTGCCATTCGACGAATTTTTTTGCAAAGCTCTTCAAATAACTCAACTTATTCTCGAAGCTTCCTACTTTCCGCCATATTTCTTGAGACCAAACCGATTTCATTTTTGAAATGTACTTCTACATACATACATATGTATATACATATCTTCTATCAAACTGCATTTCTTTTTTTACATATTTTTTTTTTCAAAAGTTTTTCGGATTGATCAATGATGACAAATTAAACACAAACTTTCAAACGCTCACTCAGCAGTTATAGCTTCGAAAATATTGCGAATTTCGAAAAATTGAGAAATTCAAATTTTTGCTCAATCGTTGTGAGCTTTGCCAATTATATCATTCAAATCCATGATCTTCAAAAAAAATTTCGAATTTCGAAAAATTGTCCCAATAAATTTTTTTTTTTTTTTTGTTGTGAACTGTACAAACAAGTTTCATAATTCGGATAAGTATTTCAGAATTAACTTAATAACCGTATGAAAATTTTTATTCGACACAAACAGGAGACATTTTTGTCGGTTTTCGAAAAAAAAAAAAAAAATGTATATTTTTTTCCCAGCTTTTTCGATTGCACTTGAGTGCTTTCACAACTTTTGAAATCCATTTGATCACAGAGCTTTGCTAATATATTTCACATTTTCCAAACAACAAACCTCGCATTTTTTTACGAAAATCGCGCAACACTTTTGAAAACCTTCAACGCACTGAGCTGCCTGACAAGTGTTGCAATGTAATTTTTACCCACGATTACAAGGATTGCGAGTAAAACGTTGCTATTTATTATGGCTATGAAAATAGTTAGTAAACTCAATGTTGTTGGTAACAAATATAGCAAAAAATTAACAACAACAAAAAAGGTACTAAATTTAGAATGCAGCAATCAATATGCCATATGCTCCCGCCCCACCTTCAACTATGAACATTGTTGTCAATTTCAAATCATTAAATATTTACGACAACAAAAAGAAGAAGTAATGCGCACCAAAAAGAATTTTAAAATTAGTGAACACTCCCCAGTTCAGGTCAATTACTTGCAACTCAATGTAACTGCCAAACCCCCAAGTAAATAATTGACAAATTGTTATGTGTAGTCATTTGGTGTGGGGGGTGGTAAAATGTAGAAAGAAAGAAATGGAAAAAAAAATAAAAAAAAAAATAAAAAAAAAATACGACTATATCAAAATAACATTATTAAGTTCTTTTACTTTGAAAAATTAACAAATAAACAGAGAAGCAGTCGGCTGTTGAGTTAGCGTGGATGTGAACAAGGAAGCTTGTGCCAAGAGCAAAGTTACTCATACGCACTGGTGGACCGCTGTAATTAACAATTCATTGCTAGTTCCTGTAGGTGCTAGAGTGTGCATACTTTTGGGCGTTTCTCGTTTTATGTATAAATTCCATAATTACCGTTAAGAAAATTGCAATTAATCTAGTAGGAATTAGGGATGAGCTGCCAAAGAGGATGCGACTTTTGATCTCTTTGCACGAGTTGCAGTGATCCCTTTTTATGAAAAGAATAAATGTACTGGACTGATAGGGAGTTTTGCTAATAGATCCAGCTTTGTTCTTCTATGAGTAAGATCGAACATCGCTACTTTCAATCCCTGTAAGATAAAGAGTGATGCGCGTACAAATATCTCTTGCTCTAAAAGTCACTTTTTGAAAATACAAAATTGCTATTACTTATTAAATTATATATCATAGCTCAAAATGGAACACCCTCTCGTGCACCCTACATTCAGATTATCCTATGGACACCCCTGTTTTACAATTGGTATGTATGCAGCCTACGCACAGCTGTTTGAAGGGCCAATAATAGCACATTGTTGTTACGCTCACTTAGTAGTTATTGCCTTTTGTGTGTGTGCGTGGGTGGATGAGGAAAAGCAGCAACATTTCACCTAATGGCAAGTCAATAATTTTCTTTTCCAATTCAATAGACTTGAGTACCTTCAAAGGCATGAAGATTGGAATGCAATAAAATTTCAAACCAGCAGCAAGTCTTTTGCTCACTTACTCAATAGCCTTTCAGACTGCTCTCGCTTGCAGCAATTTACCCCTTAACTGTCACTCATGCCAGTTTGACGTGCAGAAATGTACAAAAGTGTGTGTTTAAGAGGAGGTAAAAAAATAAATCAACACTCTATAACCAGTTGCATGATTTTACTGAGAGCGGTAAGTAAAAGTTTGTGGAAGGAATTAAAAAATTTATTTAATCGTTTTAAAATTTGAAACAAATATTTATTTAAAATTAAAAGTAAATTACTTTATTAAAGCTCTCTGCAAAATTTGAATAAATTAAGCTTTGGATTTCCAAAAAAAAAAATTCAAAGTTTTATATAAAAATTTGTTCTTTTGTTTTTTATTCACAAGGCGCTAAGTGGTTGCGAAAGAAATGTGCTTCTTTAAACCAACATAGAATAGAGTTATCTGTTTAAACACAGCTGGGTATATAAATTTTAAAACAAAGAAAAAGTAGAAAAACGTAGTGACTCTCCTTCCTGTTGTGATTGACAAGCAAAAGGACTACACAACAAAAGTATAAAACAACAACACGCAAAGAACACAATAAATAGTGACAGCCCAGCCTTACACATTGGCATTGTAATGGCTAACGGGCGAGCAAGCAGCACAATGACTTGCTGTCATTTAGTAGTCGGGTATACACACATACATACAAAGTATTTTATTAAGCTTCATATAAATTGTTGTTATTACTGCCGTTTGTATGTACATATATATTGCTAGTTATGCAATGGTCGATAAATTTGACAATGTTATTGGCATTTTGAAGTTCACTTTGTGGTGACCATCAAGCTTATTGGCATTTTAGTACTACAAAGTATAAAAATAGCAACAAGAATGTGTTATAGTGAGTTAAAAGAGCCCAATGTAGTGTGTGGCCAAAGCGACAGCTGTTTCGTTGATTGACGAGTACATCAACTGAAAGCTTTTTTTTTGTTAAAGGAACGGTGTAACACTAAACATTTTTTATTGCGAAAGCTTTTTAAAATTATTTTGATTTCTGCATAGAAAACAATACTCAAGTGTCTTAGTTTTATATTTCGTGTAAAGTCAACGCAGCGCCTGGTGTCTTCATACGCTTGTCAGTACGCTTAATTTAAAACGTAAAGAATGAGACCAAATCAATTTTAGATGTCTTAAATTTCTTTACTGCTGAAAGCAATTTTCTTAACTGCTAGTCATGTGCAGGTTGCCTGATTGACTGATTGGTGGATATATTCGTATATGCAGTTACTTGATTATTGTGTTGATTGCATGGCTGCTTGCCTTCTCTTACTTCAATTTGTTCGCTCATCAGCTGTTCTTTATTTGAGTACTTGACTAAATTTTGATATTGATTGCTTTTCAGTAAGGAAGGGTAAGTGCTCCTTTGACAGCATGCTTTGTATAGCGAAAGAGTTACTCAAAATTGTTTGGCTTGAAAGGTTTGATGGATAGGGTCAGTTATTGCGAAAAAATAGAGGAACTTCTATTCTTCTTTTGCTTGATAGATTTTTTTGATGTTGAAAAAATTAAATTAAAATAGCCAAAAAATTAGTATTCTCAATTTGATAAGAATGAAAAGAGTTACGAGAGAAAATGATAGTATAAGATGGGGATAAAAATTCAGTGATGGTGAAATAGGTACAAAGAGAGATACAAAGAAAAGTAGAATTAAACTGAGAGGGAGTAATGAGAAAAATAATAAAACCATAAAAAAAACTTTAAAAAACCAAGTTGTGAAAGAACGCGAAAGGCAGTAAAAGTATCTGAAGGTGACAATAAAAAAAGTAAAAAGTTCGAGAAGCTTAGACTGCGCTTTTTTACTATTTGCGCTCAGAATTTGCAGAAAAGTTAGGAAAATAAAGAGATAGAGTAATAAAGTTATAAGCGGGGAGTGGGTAAGAAATTTGGATAAGAGAAAGGGACGAAAGCTTAAGTGTCAAGTTAGACTTATATAGATAGAAAGATTTGAAAAACGGTGATAACACTTGGAGAGAATGGCTGATTATAAGGAAGGGGGTTGAGGAGTGCTAAAAAGATAATCGATGGTAGGGAAAGATCTGTGATATTGGGTATTTCCATGGCAGAGATTGATGAAAGCGAAAAAACCAACATTTTATTTTTAAGTTGGTAATATGGCTAAGTTGTTGTAAATATATTAAATCATGATGAATAAATGCCAGAATGACATTCGCATAAGCCTAACTTAAATATTCTTAAACTATTTAGGACAACCAAAAAAAAAATTTTTTTGTTCTTAAATACATTGTTAAGAAACCTCTTTATATTTGTTATGCTGTGTGAATCTTTGTAACCAGGCATTACATGTTACTTTTATTTTAATTCTTAGTGAAATTTTGAAAAGTATGAAAAATTGTTGTGCACCTTTTTTTGTAACGTAAGTGACGAAAATAAGCATTTTATTGCATAAAATATATAGTTTTCTGCCAATCAATTTAAAATCTTCGATTCTCTATCTACAAGGTAGTTACATAAACTATGTAAAGTAAATTTGTTTTTAAAATAGTATACAATCTAAAAAAAACCGGTGCGCTTTTGTAACGTCAGTGACGAACGCTTACGTTCTTACCCACCTTTTCAAACAAACTTTTTATTTTTGCTTCTATTTTTTTTTTTTTTTTTTTTTTATTAAAACGTAAAGATCCTCTGTATATATATCGAATGTCTATGTATAAATATTCCACACAATAGACTCGAACAATATTTGGTGGTTAATGCAACACATTTCTTGTAATACAATTAGTACTTGGCGTATGAGCAAAACCAGCTAAAAAAAGTCTAAACTGAGCAAAGGACACCTGAAGATAAACCCTTTCACGATTTTCTGCAATAAATCAATTGACCTGTTTGTTATCACGTCCATAAAAGAAAACCTAGTCGGTTTTTTTTCTGTTACTTCGGAGGTAACGTCAGTGACGAATTTTACGTAACGTCAGTGACGGTACATAATTAACTATGCATGCTACATCTTTATAAAAGTCCTAATAACAATGATTTTTATAAAGACTTCATTCTATTTCTAATAATCTCCCAAACATTGGAATTTAATTCTGTCAAAGGGTTTCGCAGAAATTTGAATAAATCACCGGTGCCCAAAACCCCTAGTCCTAAAATTGTAACGTCAGTGACGACGGAATTTTAGTCCGTATTTAGTATGTTTTTAGAATTTAAATAAAAAGTTTAGGCATAACAGCTTTGAGTAGCTAAACTCCAAGTAATAAACCATTTTTCGTGTACTAAAACGTGCAAATGGTAATGCAATTTGAGTTTGAATCATACAATTTTACTTGCGATGTAACGTAAGTGACGGTGGAATTTCCCTATTATATATTGACGAGTGAAAGGATTCAAAGAGAAGAGGTCAAAAGTAAGAGAGCTAGTGCTACCCAATAAAAAAAAATTGATATACATAAATGGGTAATAACCTATCGTTGATCTGTCGGATAAACAAAAGAGTGTTATTGGAGTTGCTTTTTTTAACCACTTTTGAGTTTGCAACCACTTTTGAGGCTGCATTTATAAATTCGATAGGTCCGTGAACCGATATAGGTTTTTTAGACTTCGGCTCATAGAATATTGATTTTTGAAGCAAACTCCATCAAAATATGTGTGGTTATAGATCTTGGTACGTGCTATTCGATGGTCGTAGTAACTTCAGTTCGACTCTATTCGACATAAGCTTTTCACGCTTATAGCTACAGAAATATTTCCTAATCTTTTTTTTCTATATTTTGTTTCATAGCCACAAACTTCGTTAGTGAAAATTCTTACAAAATTATTACTATTATTTTTTAAGCTTAACATTGATTTTCTTTAATGAAGTGCAATCAATTGGGTTTCTTAAATTTTTTTTTTTTTATTGAATTACTACAAGCTAAATACGCTTAAATTACCATTAAAATATTTCAGCTTTAACGCTTGATGCGCTGCGTAATCTCAGTTTTCACCCAGTGTTTATGGTTGTATATGTATACATATATATATATTGTAACTACATACATAACAAAATTATACTCCCTAATGGAATGCCGTAATTCATTTTGTATTATCTCAAAAGGAAATCTGTTGTTAGCTGTCAGTTCATTCCATTGTCAGCTTAATTCCGCACTGAAAGCGGCTGATATTCTCAATGGAATTTATTACATAGCAAGAAGAAGATATTAAATAACGGCTTGTGGCATTAATAAAAAAACAAGCAACAATGAATGGAATACCCACCGAGGCATGAAAACGCAACACGCTATGTATGTACGTGCAAAATCAACCAAGGAAAGGAACCAAAGAACACATAAAGACGGCGTTTGCAGAAGATAGCGAAGTGGGAAAAATTTCAAATAACTTCTTTTTTTGTGCATTTTCGCTATGTATGTTTGTGATCAAAGAGAAATGTAAAAGTTGTTAGCTGTAAAATTGAGATACAAGCAGCATTTACAAATGTCACAAAGGGAGAAATGTTTTATAAAACACAACAACAATAAAAGTAGTGGTGAATATTTCAATGAGCAGCTGTTGACCAGTAGTTGCTGTCACAACGACAACTGCGGCTTAAAGTAGTGGTAAAACAATAACAACAACAACAATTACAACAACACTCACGTAAAGTATGTGCTTAGAAAAGCATCGCACATTGTCAGCTTTATGTTGAAAATTGTAATCAGTTGTTGTTTACTTGGCTTTGTCAACAAGGAAAGCGCAAGGCAACAGCTGTTTGCAACTTACTTTCCACAGATTGCAACAGTGACAGCTCCGCATGCTGAGTGCTTGCTTCCACGCGAAGTAGTAAGTTAGTTTTTTCATTTGATTTGTTTAGTGTAAGAATGTGATTTTTTTTATTTTTTATTTTTTGTTTTCTTTTTTTTTTGTTTTTTTATTGATTTTATTTATTTGATTTAAATGAGAACAATTTTTTAGTTTATTGTTATTTACAAATTATGTTTGAATTTGATTAAGTGTGACTCTTTGAAATAACTCTGAAAAAAGCTGGGGCCTCAAATGGGTTCAAAGTTCCGGAAAATTTTTGCATATAACCTTAATTATAGGAAGTGAACCTCTTCAAACAATATTATTCAGCTTCTTATTAGACTTTTTGGATCGCGTGAGCTTTTATCCACTGATGGTTGGTGGTGATTTATTCTAGAAAAAGTACTTAACTCTATTAGGGAGGGGTGTGGCGTATACGTAACAAAAAAGAAACTTGATCTTGTATTACTAATTAGGGATGTTACGGAGCTTTTATTTCGATGCCGAAAGTTCTGTATTTCGATTTATTCATGCTCTTCATTCTCTGCTATTGGAGTTCGGTTTATAAAATTTGATTAGCAGAGAGGGCCTGTGTCAAATACGAGTATAGCATGAGTCTGGATCAAATGACAACTGTTTCGGATTTGAAATTTTTGACGGTTGTGAGGTGAATAAGACCTTTAGGTTGGCTTTGGTATTGAACGAATCTCGACTATTAAAAGCTAGGAACTGAGTGGAAAAGTTAATCAAAGGTTTAAAATTTCCTTAAGATTCTGCTCCTTTAAACTCACGTAGTATAACTAACTCATTTCACAAAGGTCGGTCGAACAAGGCACAAAGCTACTTTTAGAGTTCGTGGTTGAAGTTACCTTGACGCTTATGAAAAGTTAGTTACTTTTTGCTTTGCTTGCAATTTTCGTACTCACTCAAAAATAAGTATAAAGGCGCTTAATTTACATGTTTAGACAAAAACTTTTTAAAGCTCCGTGAAGCTAAGTAGCATTTAGCCGCATGCTAAAAGTATTTTTTCGCCGCTTAATGAGCTGCGTAGTTGATAATTAACGCTATAACGTTGAGTGGATACTTTGTTAAGCTTTAACAGCTGGCTATTTGCGACAAGCGAGATATTTAAAAAGATGCTAAGCGCTATACGTAAATACTTCGCGCTAAAGAAAGTAGTAAAAACATGTTTAAAAAGCATACCAAAATTGAATGTTGTAAACTTTAATTAAATGCTGCTTGAATGAAGGGACTTGGATACCGTGCAAAGTTGTTGTTTGACCACGGTAACTAACGCTGGGAGCGCTTGCTAACATCGCACCCAGTGGGATAGTAAAAATGAGCTAAAGTACAAACAAAAGCGCTTGTCAGTTAAGCGTGAACTTTTCGCACACATCAAACATTTTGTATTAGTCCAATGAGAGCGCGAAAAGTTACGCACATCAAGCAGAAAGTTAAAAAGTAATTTTCCTTGTTAGCCGAAAATCATGCAACGCTGAAGCAAGTCGAAATGCAGCTGTGATATGCAAAGTGGCTCCGTATTAGAAGTACTAGCGGAAACTAGACAAATTTACGCACATTCACGCTGCCAAAGTAGTTAAGCGGAAGAAGAATAGTACTCAAGCTGGTATGCCATGGCGTATGATAAACAATTTGTTGGGTATTGAAGATAAATTTCGCTTGCTATGTTAAACAAGAAAGTAAAGGAAAAACTTTTCACACAAGTTGACATAAAGAGGCATTTTCAAAATTTTAGTGACACATGACCAAGAAATAAACAATAAAAATTTAGTTTCAAAAAAATTTGAGTGATGAGTGAAATATTATTGGTTATCGAGTCCTTTGGATGCAAGTTCGGAACCTTACTGCACAAAATAAGGCTACTTGAAGACTACTTAATAAATTAATCGACCACACGAGTGTAAGCGTTATGAATATATTTTAATTTAATGCGTGCTATGCAGTTTAAGTTGTCTTATGTAAATAAATTTTAGGTTTATGTTATGTTATGTTATATTATTTTATGTTATGTTATGTTATGTTATGTTATGTTATGTTATGTTATGTTATGTTATGTTATGTTATGTTATGTTATGTTATGTTATGTTATGTTATGTTATGTTATGTTATGTTATGTTATGTTATGTTATGTTATGTTATGTTATGTTATGTTATGTTATGTTATGTTATGTTATGTTATGTTATGTTATGTTATGTTATGTTATGTTATGTTATGTTATGTTATGTTATGTTATGTTTAGTGTAAAAACTACAAGAGTGTTATTATGTTATGTTATGTTATGTTATGTTATGTTATGTTATGTTATGTTATGTTATGTTATGTTATGTTATGTTATGTTAAGTTATGTTATGTTATGTTATGTTATGTTATGTTATGTTATGTTATGTTATGTTATGTAATGGTATGTTATGTTATGTTATGTTATGCTATGTTATGTTATGTTATGCTAAGCCATTTATTTGTTATTTACCTACATATTTAGTGCTATGCAATGTTATGTGAAAACAATACCCAATTAAGTCAATATTTCAGGGAATGTAGTGATCGATTTTAAGTTAGGTTATTCCATGTTATGTACTATTATGCTTGACTGTGTAAACGAATTTTATAAGCATTTATGACTTCTCATATTATTTCGTGATAGGCTGTATACTGTTCGTTATGCTGCTTTATGTCATATTATTACTTTATGTCTAGCTATGTCATGTTAAGCTAGGTTATGTAACAGCGATTTTTGATTATTCCAATTCAGTTATCTTCTATTACTCGAACCATGCTTGGTATTGATTAGCGTATCGAAAAATTTACATGCCTGATTTAGCAAATACGGATAATCTTAAAAATCTTATCCATGAATAAGTGCAATGGGAAATACAAAAAACATAGCACTGACTGAAATATGCAAATTAAGCACAAACAAGCAGACGTGCTCAACCTTTCTACATCACACAGCACAAGTCAAGTCGACGTAGAAAAATCACAAACAATGTGTGGTAACGTAAGTCAAGCTAAACCAATTCAATGGCAACCTAATTTGCCAGCTAACATTGTTGTTGTTAGCAATACATGGCCTGCATGAGAGTACAATAGCGCTTACATTACGTATGCAAATACATATGTACATACACGCTCTTGCCGCTGGTTGTCAACATTTGTATGCTGCTAAGCCTGCAATTTGACATTTGGCACTATTGTTGAGGTACCAAAATTTATAGCGACATTGTCGAAGAGTATTTGCGAAAGAAGAATGTGAGTGGAAAGGAAATCTGTGCCAAAAAAGGTTTAACAATGTGTTTGTCATTGTGTACCCAGCTGAAAAATGAACTAGTTTCAAAACTAGTATCAATCGAAAGATAACTAGAGCTTTTTCATAGACCCGAGATGGCAGTAGTTTAAGGTAAACCACTAAAACTGGGTTAAGCGGGGCGTTGAATAATTTAGAGCTCATAGAGAGATCACAATTGCCGGGGACATCAAACTTGAGATTAAAAGCTTTGGGTTCACAAGTAATGCCCTCAAATTTGAATTTTCATTTATGGAATTTGGGTCTGAAGTGGACTAGTTTGCTTTTTATTTATGTATGTGGATTGTTGATGTAACGCTTGGATATGTACATTTTCTTATTTGCATTGGAGCGTAGTATATGTTTACGCACCAACACAACAACCTCTCGTGACAACGCTGATTGGATATCGCACGTATGATGTGAAGTTGATAGTTGACGTATTGAATATTTGAAATTGCAAAGGGATATTAGTTTGTTGAGTATATGCCGGGATTTGGTATTCAATATCAATTTGTAATATAAGAGTTTTCGTTACAGAGTTTGTTCTTTAAAAAATGATGGTTTAGCCAGTTTTCCACAAATTTCACATCAGCGGTCTGTGTTTGAAGTGATTATTATTTGAGCGAAATAATATCAGAACAGCTAACTCGTTTACTCAGACATAGCGAAACAAATAACCAGCCCCATTTTTAAATCATGGGCGTGGCTCTTAACTGTATTTTCGCACTAAGGCTTTTGAAAAATATCTTGCAACTTATATCTAAGGGGCGTGGTCCTCTCGTTTTTGGTAGAGATACATACTTTTAATTTGTATAGCATACTTTTGGGAGTTAGCAAAAATATTTGTACCATCTCACCCGCTTGCCAAACAACCAGTTTATAAATATCTGGATAACAGTGAGTCGAGTGCAACAAAAATGTGGTACATTTTATTTGGAGCGGTTCACTTTTTCATCATACTGTAAATGCTTTTCCATCTATACGTGAAGGATTGCATAGTTTTAGGCACTTGGAGCTTTAAAATTATTGTCTGCCTGCTTAAATGTTTGTTAATGCCAGTACAAAAATTTATTACGAATAAAAACATTGAGAAACACCAATAGTTGTGCAATATCAAGATCCACCTGGCCAAACTATAGCGAAAAGAGGACGAGAAGTCTTCTAAGCAGGTCAAGAGTTAGCACTCACAAACTCATAGCAGTCCTCACAGGTCACTGGGCGATAGGCACGCATGCAGAAAAGATGGGAATTCCGCACCGTGATCACTGTAGAAGCTGCGAAGACATTGATGCCGAAGAGACCGTTGAGCATCTCCTGTGTGGTTGCCCGGCTCTAGCCGGTAGGCGAATGAAATCCTTTGGGAGCCCCTTCTTGGGAAACTTGGATTGTATATCCGAGATAGGGATTCCAAATATCCTCGAATTTATAAACAACTCTGGTTGGCTGTAATAAATATCACTACTATATAAGTAGGTTAAACGAGTTTTTATGGCATCAAAACGGTTTCTAAAAGCTACTTGGGCGACCTGAGTCGCAGCCATTCTACCTACCTACCTACCTAAAACATTGAGTGCCTGGCAGTTAATATGGTGACACACCCTGCCAACCATGATCGGATAAAAATCTGGATAATCATCGAGTCGCGCTTTCCAAATATAAAAGGATAAAAAAGTGGGTAATTTTGTTCAGAGAGGTTCACTGTTTACCCATGTTGAAACGATTTTTGCGTGTAAGTGTGAGGCATACTTTTAGGCACTTGTCGTTTTCTATATATATGCGTTGGTGTTAGTAAAAATTTGTGAATTTTTGGAATCAGAGTTTCACCATGGTTAGCCATGGTTGGTAGGGCAGTTTTCCAGTGAACGCACCCATACATGCATATACACACACATACCCTGCAAAACTGCGATTCGTCTGAGTTCAAGCCGGGACCAGTCACAAAGGAGGATGCGACTAATACCTCTTCTGATCACTTTGTATGGGATGAACTGTTCACATTTGTTTGAGCATGTCCTGTGGTACAAAGGGACCAAATCACTTTTCACCCAAATGTGTATTATAACTCCTATAAGTATGCTACAAAAACTAAAATGTACCCTATAAGTATGCTACACAAATTTAATTATAGCCAACTGTAGAGTAAATTAATCTCTTTACAGATTAAACACACCATTTTTTCCAGGGTATAAGCAGGTCACATACATATGTACATCCCCACGTTGAAATGCTTGTTTGCTTTGCGTCAGCACAACAATTTAGTTGATTGCATAATTTGCGGTTGATAAACTATTTGGTTTAATTTATTTATTTTAATTTTAATTTTATTTACTATGTGAAAGTACAAACAAGCATTTAAGTAAATAGCTGCATGACAAATATGCTTACTTCGAATGAGAAAATACGCTGTAGTGGAACAGCGAATTGTAGTGAAATAATGCTAGTTGTGACAACTGAGTCTGGTATGGAAAGTTCAATAGTGGTAAAGGCTTAAATTTGACTTTACGAAAAATGTTTTTTTTTGCACATAAAGTAATGTTACTTTTTGCTACATTGAACTTGTCTAAGACTGATATGCTCCTGTCCGAAATCTAGATGTGAAATAGTAGTAGATACTGAAGTGTCTTTTAATTCGCATTTTATAAAAATGTGTGAGCTGCTTAAATGGGTTTTACTTTTCTAAAAATGCGAACTAAAAAAAAAACTGAAAAACATATTGCATACTTTAAGGCTAAAAAGGGATTTCTTTTCGTTTTTTGGGAAGTAATACTAAATTTGTAGAAAGATTTTCTCTAACCGTCGAAATATTTTCCTTAAAACGCGAAGAATGATTATTTTATTGTATTTGTAATTATGTAACGTTTTTTAAAATAAATAAAAATTAAGGTTCGTATTAGAAAGATGCATGTACATATATATGATGGAATTTTTACCCTTCTTTTCACGAATACCTAAAGTCTCAGTTACAAAATTTGATAATTTTAAGGTAAGTTCAAGTTTTCATTTTAGAAACCTTATATTGAGCTCAAAATATTTGGCGCCAGTGTGATTCGAACTTTTCCGAAAAAAAGTTTCAAAGCACAAAAAAATCTTACTTGTATTAGACAGAGTGAAACAGAGTAGAAAACTAGTAAATTACCCTTGAACTTATTGAACTTAAAGTAAAAGAAATTAAAACCGCATTGAGCTACTACTACGGACCCAAAACTGCCTAAATGAAAATTCTAGCAAAACGAGCCCAAACGCTCTCTTATCTCTACACTAACATATAGAAAAGTATACATATGCAAATAAGCTACAGCGAGCATAAATTATTTAAGTAGCACAAGGCTATTAATGGCAGAAGACAAACAAAAACTACATTCGCCTCAACGTTGCACACGACATTGACGACGGCCATTGTGGACGCAGCTGCATAGCAATGTTGAGGAGGCTGCAAATTTTGGCATGTTGCCCAACATTTTGTGGGAAACGAAGCATCCTTTAAATGTGTTTGTGTGCAAGCAAGGATACTGCTATCTATGGATGCTAGCAACAACAATTTTGAAAGGCGTATACAACTTTAACATTTTTGGAAATGTAGAAGTGAAAAGATTTATGTTGAACAAATCACATTTTGCATAAATTACAAAAGAAATATGAGCGTAAAAGTTAATTTTTTTTGTTTGATAAATTATGTGCCTAAAAATAGGCAAGCTTTGGAAATTCCTTTCAAGTTTGTGGGTAACTTTTTTTGTTGTTTGAATTTTTCGCATGCCCTACGGCGGTTTTGCAAGCAACTTTTCTCAAGCGTTTTTTCTTTTCTTTGACTTTTAATGCTAGCGCGCACAAAAGTTGTCGGCAAGAATAAAAGTACGCTAGTACAACAACAACAAAAATCTAAAGAATCATAAAAAGATTAAGAGCAGCAATAAAAATGGGTTGAAATAAAAAAAAACACAAATAAACCAAGAAAAGTAAAATAAAACAAAAGTTAGCTCAGCTGGCGCCAAGACATTGGGGAGCTAAAACTTTTGCCCACGAACCTTGAACCTTTGTTTTGTTGGCTTTTGTTTTAATACCTCAATGTTGGTTGCTTGTGTGTGCGTACTTTTTGTCTTTTGCTTTTACATATAACCAACACACTGGCACACATACACACACATATTACCACAAACCCACTGACAAGTAAATTGTGTACTCTTTCGCCATACAAAAACAAACAAATAAAAAAGTGCTGCTGCTGCTGCTGCTTAAATTGCCAGGCGCAAATTTGTGCCAAGAAAAAATCAATAAAATGAGAGGGGACAAACGTGGAAATGTGTGCGAAATGAGCGCAAATAGTCACATGGTTGCGTTATAAGCGGCAATGCTTATTTGTTTAAGTGTGTTTGTTGTGCAAGAAATAGCGTGGAAAGTAGGTTTTACAGATTTGTGGAATTTATTGCTTTTTTATTCAATTTTGCTGCGTAATGAAATTTAAACTTGCTTTAATGCTTGCAAATTGCGTGAATATAGAAAAATGTAATACAAGTAAAAAAAATTGTGTAAATAAAAGAAATCTTATTTTAGAGCGCCTAAAAGTATGCTACAATTTTTTATTAATGCAGAAAAATTGTAAATTTTGTCTGAATGTTTAAATATGTTATTGGTATAAAATGCTTTAAAATTAAAAAAATTTATTAATATAACTGCAATGTGTCAAATATGTGCGCACGTGATAATTTGAAAACATTTCAACAACGCTTGCTAGCCTACTTTTAGGCTGTTAAAATGTGTACAATTTATGTTGACCTACTTTGGTAATTTTTTCTTTTAATAACTAGTTAGATATGTATTTAACAATTACTTTTTAATTACAAAAACTTACATTTCGTTGCATTTCAGTGTTGTTTTTGTTTATAGCGCGTATGATTTGTAGTCGTGCGGAAGTACGTAAATAGCAGGATTTTTTTTCGTTTTTGAGAAATAGCAGTGAAATTTGAAAAGTTGAATAGTCATTTGTTGTAAGAATTTGTATAGTAAAAAGTGAAAAACGAAACAATGAAAATTGTCGACAGTGTTGGAAGTAGTTTGTGTTTAAGACAGCAAGTAAGCGGTTTTTTTTTGGAAAACTAAAAGAATTTTTTTTGCAAAAATTAGCGCTGAAAAGGTTTTCTCACAAAATTTTTGACATGCAAATTTTTTTCAATAAAGTGTTTCAATCAAAATCCATGGAACTTTCAAAAAATTAAAATTATTTTTTCACACGACTTTATTAGCTTCAGAAAAAATAAAAATTGGCTAACGTAGAAACATTCTGAAATCGAATAACATAAAAGCTATCCATTATTTAGAGAACTATTCATAGCGAAATCTTCTTAAGAAATGTTACATTAAAAGTTTTGCAGAAAAATGAGCGGCACAAAAATTTTGAAAACCAAGTTTTTCCATGTAAATTAATCGAAGACTTTTTGCACCGAAACATATTGCTGCCAATAGAAAGATATACACACTTAAAAATCCGTCGGATTATTAGAAAACCCATTGCATTACTTCAAATTCCTATGTAAGTTTGCTGAGCATGAACAAATTTTGTTTGCAAATTTCGGCACTAAAAAGTTTGCTATAAAAAGTTGTTTAATAAAAAAACGTTTGCTTTAAAAATGGTTATGTTATAATTTTCTAAATAAAAAATTCACATAAAAGTTCATAACTCGAATGTAGTTCTTAGAATATATGTAAAAAAAAAGTTTTTTTTTTAAATAATAAACAAGTTTTTCGAATATAGCTTTTAAAATATAATAAAAATCTTACATGAAATTACTTTTATTTAATTAAATATTAACCCCAATTATTTAAGAAATTGAATTGATTTTTCACTGCAGAGAACCCCCCAAAAGTAGGCAACAAAAAAGCCCCTACCCAACACTGACAACAATCTCTATACGCTCACATTAAACACTTTTTCAACTTTTTTTCTTATTCAATTATTACCAATGAAATTCATGATTCCTTGGCGCTTTCACTAAATACTATCTCGCTGCTGATTCCGTTTTGTATGTTATTTGCTTTGTTTGTTTGCGATGCGTTACGTTGTGCCGCTTTTTGTGTTTTATTTTTCCTTGTAGCCTACTTTTAGGCACACGTAATCACGTTAATGCACCATGCACTCTGCCACCCGAATACAATGTGTACTTCTATGCCATATTGTCATAGGCCATGCTGTTTATGCCTTGTAAGTATTGAGCTGTACTGCTGCAGTGCCTTGTACCGTGCCGTCCACCCGTCTAACTGACTGTCCGTCACTAAGGCCACTGAATTATTTCATCGTGTCGTTTGTACTGCAAGTGTCACACCTCGCTGAAACATTCAACCGAATTCGTTGTAAGCGTAATCGTATTTGTGTTCGTCGTATTCGCTACTTTCGTTGACGAACACTACATTTCGAATTGTTGTCGTGCCACTATTTCGTTGTTTTTTCGCTCTTGGTGTAGTTGTTGTTATTGCTTTACTATGACTATAGTTAGTGTTAGTGTTTAATTTGATAGCTGCTAATGTCAGCAGGTACAACTCGGGCTGACGCACTTTGTGCACTGAACTAAATACGACCATGGCACTGGTTGACAACTGGCGACCCAGAGGGATGTCCAACGACTGTTGTAACTTAGATCTGAAAATGCATCCACGGAGCAATGTTGCTGTGGCGTTTATGTTAAGCGCACGAAGTTGCATGCCGAAGGTCATCATCGGAAATGGAGTCAGAGTGGTTGATGAGAGCGTCACTTAACACGAAATTAAACGAAGCGTTGCTGAAGTAGGTAGTGAAGGTGGGTAAAAAAAAACGACAAAGATCCGACCTGCTTAACACGTTCGGACGACGACACCAAACTGAAGAGTTTTATTTGACTTGCTGACCGACTGAACGTTAAAGTTTTTAAAGTACAAGTATTTCCTGATGTTTCCGTTTCTTTTGCGGTAGCAGGAGTTTGAAAATGTTAGTTGGTTCCTGATTAATGCTTAAAGTTTTACTGATTTCATTTTCTGGCACTTTAACACTTTTTATTACTTTTTCTCACAAAATAGGCTGTATACTTTTAGGCGTTAACTGTTTACTTGTGGTACTGATAGCTTTCAACTTCAAACTTCAACTGTTCAATGCGTGCTTTGTGTGCTAACACTTTGGGTGTCTTGCGACTTCTCATGCTTATAATGAAAACCTGACGAAGTTCAAGCCATTCGTAGCCGGAGTCTGTACAAATGTCCAACGTCGCAGTCGCTGTTGTGAAGTAACAAAGATATTGATGCTAGCGTGAACGTCACTGTCAACGTTTCGTGTCGGAAGCAGGCCGTTCATCAAACTTCAATCGGGTACACTGATAAAGCGAGTGATAACGATGTGCTGGTAATCATTGGGGGTTGTAAGCAAGCAAAGAAAGTGCGGGAGGGTATTCTAATATGTGCAAGGCAGAAAGAGAGCGGAAAACTCGGCATGCAAAAACAGCGATGCTCCTAGCCAACGCGTTCGTGGGTGGATTTGAAAAACTGGCCCATCGAATGCTAACGCAGCGATTTACATGCATACATACATATGTAATAAGCCAAGAAAGCAAATACTCAATCAGTTGCTCGAAATTGTGGAGGAGCGTAAACAACAATGCGCATATACGGTGAGCGCAAAAACGGTACGAAAGAGCATAGCAAGCAAGCTTAGTTGAAGCAGGGGTGGGTGTTAGTTACACTCACTTTGCACGAATTGGCAGCAGTCACATGGTCGCTGGAAAATAATACCCGTTATATTTTGCATACTCGGCAATCGTGATTTTTTGGCACGCATGTACATATGCTTTGTAGGTGTGCGTAAGTGAGATGGATGTTGATGGGTAGCATTGTCAGTCGAAGTCAGCTTACAGTCAACCGCTAAGAATGCCTACGTCGACGTCAGCTGCTAAGCAGCCATCGCCAACGCCTCAATTTCGGCGTACTCTTGGAGTATATAAACTTTTAGTGCTCATGAGCACTTTTAGGCGCACGTGCCTCTAACAGATTTATTACTCTAAAGCAATTTGAGTGTGTTTTTAGGCGCAAACGCTGTTCTATGGGGAGTATGAGCACGTAATTGGCGCAAGAGTTGCTTTCTATGTTAGATAATGTTTGAGTTGAGTAGAAAATTCATTTCTTGCAAAATTACCCACTTTTAACTCAAATGTAAAATGAATGAGTTTTTAATATTTTCACTCACTCTGTGAGAAAAACTCAAACGTTGATAACCGTTTTAAATTTAAATTCAGTTACTTTACTGCAAAAAACAACTAAAAATTATTCTATTTTATTAATTTTTGGAAATGTTTGATTAAAAATATATTTCGGTTTTAATTGATTATTTCAAAAAACAGTCTTGATTTTTTACATTTATTAAAAACATATAGAAAAAGCATAAATAACCAAAATCGGCATTTCGTTATTTTATTACTTCTAATTATTAGTATTTTTTCCAAGGTTATCAATAAGTAGTTCTGGTTTCTGAAAACATTTAAAATGTTACTCACAAATAATTTTCCATGTCTGGGTAAAAAAAGGAATTAAAAAATGTTTTCTTAATTCGATAGCATTCAACTTGAATAAATTTTAGAAAATACTTCTTTAAATTGAGAAAAAAATTATGATGTAGATATATGTAACCATATTTTTTTTAAAGCCTTCAATTTCGAAACATATTTGAAATATTTATTAAAAGAAGTGTAGATGAAAATTTCTTAATTTTGTTTGAAGTTTCAAAATTACTAGTCACGAGTTTTTGAAATAATTGTTACAATTAATAATTACTAAGATGTTTCAAAACCTTTTCTAAAACGTTTGCATATTTTTTTAAAAGTAAAGGTAAAAGTTAAAGATTTTATAGGTTATTCCGATGGGTACGTTTATTTTTTTATGGTTGGTTTAAGCTAGTCCGAATTTAAGATTTTTGTTTCAGATTCAGAAACATTCAATTTTGAAATAATAATTATTAAATTTTTATACCCAGCGAACTAGTACTAGTACAAGGGTATTATAATTTTGTCCACATAACGGTACTATGCAACGGCGCAAAACAATCGAGTTAGATATGGGGTTCCATATATGAAAGTTCTTAGGTTGAAAAGAGGTATTGATTAAGGCATGCCTGTCCGTCTGTCCGTCCGTGTACACAGGTTACTTTCTGGCCAAGATAGGTTGCTGTTGAAAATGGGCGAAATCGGATGATAACCTGGCGTGGTTTTTTGATATAGAAAATTTCAAATAAGATTCTAGGGCCTATATCATTGCCAAGTCATGGTATTTGTATCTCGTTCTGAAAACTAACGCTGGGTATTTAATGTTCGGTTGACCCGAACTTAGGCTTCCTTACTTGTTTTTTGTTGCTAACGTTTCAAGATTCCTACTTTGCGTGATAGCCGCTCCTCTCACAAATCAAATTAGACATTTAATTCATGGTCTCGTATAAGCACTGCACTTCGTAAAAAGTGTCGCTGTAGATTTAGTCGGAAGTTAAGTCAGATTTTTGCCTAACTTCTTTCCACGCTCTTACAAGTTTTGTAGTTATTAATAACTTACAAACATATTTTATAAAAAGAAAATACCCTAAATCAGAAAATTAGTTTAGTTAACTGCCCGTGGACATTTTTTTCCAATAAATACATGCGTCACTACCTCTCAAGACAAGATCCACTAACAATATACAAAAGCAATACCGTAAGTCGTGTTTCTTTCTGCTTTTATTTCTGTATTCTCCTCAAATATTTGTTGCGTGTCATTTTGGTGATGAAATCACTTATTTAGCTGCTGAATACTTTAATATTCAATCCACAACGGAAACACCTTTTTTGCTTGGGTTCAATGAATTTTCTATATTTTCTTTTTTCCTAAATTACTGTGATGACTTAAAAAAAAAATGAATTTCGATATCTTACTTGTGGGGATTGGTTGCCCTTCACAAATAATCCTTTCTTAGCACAAAAAAAAAAAAAAAATTGTAGGAAATGCAAACAAATTCCACAGGATAAAGAGACAATCAAACAAAAAAAAAATATGCTAAGAAAATGCGTATAATTATCCATAGGTCTCACAATTTTGATATTCAACTAAGGAACTAAAGATATGAGCTCAAGAGCTAAGCTGCGGCCAACACTATTGACAACGGTAATCAGTATTTTAATTTCTGCTTACTTTTGCTATAACAACAATAACAAAAGTAAAGAAGCTTTTGGTGTTATGCTTGATGATTTTAATTTTCTTCTTGTTGTTGTTGTTGTTGTTGCATATTAATGTGTATGTAAGCTTCTGTAAAGGAAGCAAATTAATAGACACAAGATAAATACTTTGCATTGCGATTTTGCACATTTCAAGAAGTCTACAACAATGAAAAGCTATATTATAAACAGACACACACATACATACATACGAAAGTCAATGGAAACTAAAAAAGGCAATATCTTAGGCTTAATGCTGAAAGGACAAAAATAAAAAATGGTAGCTACTACCACAGCTTGGGCATAAGCGCTGACACTGCAAATGGCACGAACTGCAAATTATTTTATTTATAAAATTTTATCTTCATTTCTGTGTCTATGAGTAATAGGCATAAATCCAAACTAATCCGCCTAAGACTTGACCTCCCCATTTGAGTACCATTAGTGCTGTAGATTTTATGAACATCACCACTCTTAGCTTGTGGCAGTGTTGTTGTATGTATGTATATGTGGCTGTGCATTTAAAGCTGATCAGAATTGAATTGCTAAGATATATATGTATGTATGTATGTATGTAGATATGAATGGAGAGGGCAGCATAAAAAATGTGCTAAAAAATGCTTTGGTGAGCGCAAATGAAGTGGTGATTACATTTTAAAAGACTGCCAAGTATTTAATGAGATGTATTTACATACATATGTATATGAACGAACAGGCAGGAAATAATATACTATATTTCTTTACAAAATTATTTCGATAGAAAAAATTTCTAGTGCTGGGCTACTGTGGTGTACTAGTAAATTTGTAAGGAATACTAGTGTCTACAAAACATCACAAAAAAAAAATTAAAGTTGCGTTGTGCTAAGCAGTGTATTGGTTTCAAATTATACCAAACTTTCACATTTTGACTTTTTAGTTCCAAGGTCTTTCGATAGTTCCAAGGTAGCTGAAGAATTGCTGCTTTTTATCAACTACTTCTTTCTCTCAGAATGTCGTACCCAATTCGGTGACTGCAATCAATAACATTAAACAAGCTGCTCTTTTATATACACACTATCTGTCAAAGGGGGGTGTAATGCGGTATGTTGATGGTAAATATCTATTTATTCTACGAATTTCTACTTAGGTATTGCCACTCAGAACTTTATGGTGATGCCAATTATTTAATTTTTTTTACCTTAGCCGGTTTTTGATTTTTGATTAATAAAAATATTTGTAAAATTTATTTATTCGATAGTGCTGTCACAAACAATATTTTTGAAAAACAAATGCAGTGGCTGCATTAATTTTAGGAGAACAGTTCACTATTGTTTAGTTGGGTAAAATTGTATCTTTAGTACAAATTTTTAAGTTATTTATTTAACATATTTTTATATTTCTTACATTTGGATGAAAAAAGTTTGCTTCTTACATAAGTGTGTGTGTGTTATGTTTTGCCACGCCCACCATATGCATTGTTGGTGTGTTGTGACATTCTTTGCAATTCTTTATCGAATAACACATTTTTATGTTCGCTGGCGCCGCACGTGTCAGATATGAACATGCATATGTAATTTCAAATTTAATTACCATTAAATTGAATCATATTACCACTGTTCACTGCTATGCGTTATGTATTGCCATTCAAATATACATACGTAAGTATGTACATATTTACATAATTTAGGGCATTGTATGAATATACAGTGTCGGACAATACAATCGCACCCCCTTTTTCCAATCGAACTAAAACAAAGACGTTCAACAACTAAAGTTTCAGATAATTTCATATAATTATGTTGTACCAAACGTTGCTCAAGGTTTTACTAAAAGCTTTGCACAAAATTCAAAATAATTTAACAAATTTTGACCTAATTTTTCAACTTTTTTCCTCGGAAGTTTAGAAAAATTTTGAGTACGCAGTTTTGTAGCCTATTCAATTTGACTCTGACAAAGTGCAAGTATTAAGTAGCTCCGACAGCGCCTTGATTTTTAATAAATTTTTTTCTCCATATAAAAAATAATGTTGTGATTTCGTTGTATGGAGAAAAAATACACATAAAAAATGTTCAAGAATGCTTTAGTGGTATTCATTACAACGTAAACGATGTTTGTAAATAAAATAAATCGAAATCGCATATGAAAGATGTTGTTGTTAAAGCTCGATGTTATATAGGGGGTGCTATAGTATCGTCCGACACTGTATGTATATGGACTCGTATGTGTTTGGTTCTTTCTATAGAGAGAGTCATCTAACAAAGGCTACAGTCTGCAAATGAATGTTTTAGGATTTTTAGTTTATATTGTTCTGCTGAATTGTTACGTAAGTGAGAAGCAGGGATGCCACATTTTTGGATTTTTATAATAAAGAGGTATTCCCCGTATCCCTGGCTTAGTTTCTGGCTTTGGCTATGCTTCCTTGTTCAAAAAGTTAGCTTGAAAAATGTGAACGAATTTTTTAAGAAAGTATCTGATTTCAAAAAATTTCAAAAATAATAGGATTTTCATACGATTTTTAAACCTTTCATGATCCGACTAATTCAACGCATAGCTAACATACAACCGAGTGTTCCGATAAACGGGTTTTTTCCTATAACTGTTACAAGGTTTTTTGCTTATTATATATGTATGTGATGTGTGTAGTAAAAATCAGCCAGATCGGACTAACATAACATATAGCTCCCATACAATAGATTGTTCGGATAAATGTGTTCTGAAGAGTTTGTACCAATTGTAAGGAAGGTCCGGACACTCGAAAAAATTATGATTATTCATGAATGGTATAAAGCCTTCGGCACAGCCGAAGACAGCACTTTCCTTACTTGTTGAATTTTAATTTTTGATCAATAAAAACAATAAAACCTCTTCAAATCTTTACGAAATAAAAGTCAAACGTGATTATGATAACATATTAAAAAATAAATATATTATTAGCACCTGATTATGGTGATTTAAAAGTGCTAGCCACACACTTGCTTTGCACTTGATTGAAACAACGGTTGTTGGTGATTATTTTTGGTTTTTGTTTGCTTCGCAAAAATCGTTAAAAGTGAAATCGGTCAAACATTTTGGCAATCAATCTTAGTCAAATGACAAGAGCACAACACCCAGGATCAATGAGCTATTTGAATGAGTGAATAAAGGCGAAACACAAAACACAAGTAGAAGGGTTTACCACAAAATAACAGCACTGACACATATTTGAGTTCGACCCAAGTGTATATAATTGTGGGTAGAGAAATTTGTTATATAGCTACAGCATTGCAGAGTGCTCTATAAAGTCATAAAAAGAGTACTCCGTAATGACTACATCAAATAAAATATTTTAATTGGTTCATTTTGCGGTGACTAAAGTAGTCAAGCGAGCAGCCCACGTAAATATTTGGTATTCTTTAAAGAAAAGCTTTAATAATACTGCATGAAGGAGAAGCACTTTGTAAGTATCTCAATAAGAAGCAAAATTTAACAAATGCTTTACACATTTTATTCGCTCAGCATTTGGTTGCCAACGGTTGTGCAGAAGAGTGGACATGAAAAAAGTCTAAAAGCTTAAAAAGACAAGAAATCTCAAGGAGCTCAAGTATTTGGCAGCAATCAAATAGATTAAAAACTGAACCCATTTTTTTAAATATAACGATAAAGCAGACGGTTTAGTGTGAAGAAATGTGAAATAGTGAGGAGGAGACCGCAGATAAGCAGATTATCCACTCGCTAGGTTTAAGTGAATTAAATGTTGTTGTGTTGTGTTGAAAGATAAATGGCATGACTTGCATAGTGACATTAACAGAAACGCAGATTATAATTATACACACATACATACATACATACACAAATACAAATGAAATCATGCAAACAAATCTTTAATCATAATCATGAGCGCCGCAATAGTCAACGGTGGTGATGATTGCACTATGACATGGTCGGCCGCAAAATAGTTGTTGGTGGAGTTTGTGGTGTAGAAAATTGTTAAGAATTTTTGCTTGTCTTTGTTGTTGCTATTTTAGCAAAAGTCTTAGATACGGACAATCACAGTGCAAAAGTCACGTTTTGAAGTAATGCATTCAATGCGAAGAACGTGATGTTTTACACAAACGCTATTTAGGTATGCCGCATTTTCAACCCCCTCTCCACTATTACATGGCTTTAAATTCGAGAGCAAGAGTTGGATATGTATAAGATTTTTATATACATACATATCGCACACCTAGACCTAAACGGCGGTCAACGCAAAAGCAAGTCTTGAAAAACACTCCCTTAAGAGTTAAATGAGCTTTTACGAAGTCTTTCCATGCTGGGGAGTGAGGACGTTTATGAATAGATTATGCAGATATTCAAGCACATCTCTATGCACATCTCTAATTAAGCTTTGTTCGATGTTGGTGAGGTTAAGCTTTTTTTGTGGATTGCCAGAGCACATTTGGAAGTTGAAGCTAATGTAATAACCCCCGTGAAAGATTCGACAGAGTGAACTCCATTACCCAAAGCGGTTAAATAATTTTCTGGCTAAAAAATTAGTAGGGACGCTCAAAATCAATCGGGTAGCTCTTTGGGTGGTAGTCTCTTTTGGAGACTGGAAAGCTATTATACAACAGGGTAGTCACGTAAGCTTAAAAATTTAAGTAGACGCGTAAATCAATCATGTTTTCGCATTAAAAGAACTCCCCTCATCGTAAAGAACGATGACATTTCATGTAGTCAGGCATGATTTTGAATATGACCAACAGTTTTGCTATGATTTTTATAATATTTTTATTTCAGTACCTTCCACTGTACTGACCGCTGTTAGCTTTCTTATTTGTTTAATTGTGCGTAGCATCATCAATATTCCCTCTGCTCACACCACCCATATCCTAATCACGTTCTCGCTGTTGAATTGCTTTTGATTGTCTCATTTAACACGACTCATACTTTGGTATTGCTGCATAAGTAAAATTCCTATGCAAATTTTATAACCCACATACCATAAACTTAATTAAATTTCACTCACATTTTTGCACATCGCATTATTGCCTATTGTTGTACTTGAAATGTCACACCCATGCACAGCAAGCGATTTGGCAGCGCTTGGTTTCATTTTACAGCTTAATAAGGAGCGACTATTTTTTTTATTTGCTATCGATTGCAGGTACTTCGGTTAGTTTGTTGTTGATTTTTTATAGCCACTCTTAAAGACTCTAAGACTTCCATAACTTAGTATTCCGATAGCGGATACTTTTAAAAGCTTGTTATCCTTTAAAAATTAAAATTGACAAAAGCCCTTTGCGTTGTCTTTCGAAAAAAAAAACTTTTATACGCTGTTAGTCCTCCAGAGTTGCCATCTAGTCATGTTATATTTAATCATTTTGCATTTTCAAGAAAACATTTTGTCCAAAAAAAAGTTTTGGAAATATATATAAAAAATAGATATTTTTTTAACATTTATTTTATACCTTGCTATTCGTTAAACGCAACTATTGCAGACAAATGGCACACTGTGCCGTCTCACACCCTCAGCAAGGTCATTGTGTTCGCTAAATATTTTTATATTTAGTGTTTATTTATTCATAAAAGAATGCATTGGAGGACTAGTAAGTAGCAGCAAAACAACAACAACAAAAAAAAAATGTAGTGAAGAATTTATATTGAAGAATTTGTCTTTTAATTAAAATTTTAATAAAGTCCAATTAAAATGTTTTGTTTATTTTCTTTTTTTGCGGTTTCACGCGTTTTAAACTGCATTGCTAGGGGGCCTGTACTTAATTGTGGCTCGAATAATGCAATTAGCGCGTAAAAGCGTTAACTGTCAGTGTTGTTTGTTGGTAGGAACAATAATATGCACTGACATAATAATAGTAATATATATGTATAAATAAATAGCCTTATTTAACTTTTCTATTTGTGTTTTGGCTTTTGTAAAATCGCATTTATGCGAAATTACTGAAGCGATTGCGTTTGATTTAAATAATTATATAGAACACTGGAATGAAAACGATTGAATAAAAAGTTTAAAATGGAAATGTTGTAAATAGATATTGGTTACTATCATTACAACAGTGTAAAGTATAAAATAAAATAAAATAAAATAAAATAAAATAAAATAAAATAAAATAAAATAAAATAAAATAAAATAAAATAAAATAAAATAAAATAAAATAAAATAAAATAAAATAAAATAAAATTTATGGAAATGGGTATTTTCAAAACAGGAACTCATGAAATGAAATAGATTTTAGTTGCATAAAATCCGAGTCATTTTATTATGTAGAACCAGTGTCCTTGGAAGCAATAAATATTATTAGGTTAAATAATTTCTAAAATTTTAGTATTTTTCACCAGTACGTACTTTATTAATAATTTAAAGCATTTGGTACGAGTATAGAGCGCCTTAAAATATGCCTCAAAATTGCATAACTTACAAGTAAATCATCTTTTTTCCTTTGTCATGTCAGAATGATAAGCATTGTTTCACGCACTCCCACTCATTGGCGCAAACTTTAAGCACAGCTGGGAATCGTTTCTATGTATCAACGAAATGTGTGGAAGTGTATGTACGTGGCTGCGGCTTTAGTGCTGAGCCGTCAGTCAATCGCTTTCCCAACCACACACAAACACACACACATCCATAGCAAAGAGGCCGCCTTGACGGCATTTAGCAGCATATACGTGACAAATATCTCAATTGTATGCGAAGCACGTTGGAAGTAAATTATTTTTGCGCATTTTAGATGTGAGACACAACTGCTTTATGGATTTCATGTAGTTTATGTCACTGCTATCTTAAGCAGTGTTATATGTTTAAGCGCATAAGGGGTGTCAATAAAATTCAATGGACATTTTTTTAAATTCCAACTCTTCGAGACGAAATAACATTGTCAGAAAAGTAGATAGTGAGTGTTTGACTGGATTGGAGACTGTCAAAAAGGGTAAAAAATTTCCAAAGCCCTAAGTTAAAACAAATTATTATGGAGAATAAAAAATATTAATTTCGATCAGGGGTGGATAGACTAAGCTTTGCAATTCTGAAGTCAAAGCTCAGCGCATACAATTTTCCTAAATCAACCCGACTCTTACATTTAAGTACCACCCTAATTTACATAGTACAACGCTAGAACATTGCCGCAGCTGCATTATGATTATAGAAGTTGGAAATTGCTTCATCATTTTTATGAGCTCGGCTTCCATTACGCAAGTATGGGTACGTATGGGATTTGAGACTAAGAAAAGTTGAAGGAAGTCATTATTTTGCTAACTGATTTATGTGGTGTTGGAATGAATATGTGAGTATCTACATATGTACATATGTACATATATTTAAAACGCATAAGTGAATCTTTTCCTATGAGAAACGAAATTCTGGCATAACTTTGGCTGTATTATTATAAGTAATTTTATAAAAAGCCACTTAAAAACAATTTCGACAATTTTCAATCAAACTTTTGAATAAAACTTGCATCGTTATTTTTTTTTTTAGCTCTTAGCCAATTCACAATTTTCTTCACGGAAAACTAATGTCTATTGGAAGCACCAAATAGCCCTAGTCCGCCGCGAACTGTTCTTTGAAATTCATCCACTTACCCTCTTGTCGGATTTGGAAGTCGAATTTCGTAAAATTGAGTAGAACTTCAATAAAAATTAAAGCTTCTGTTTTAAAATTTTTTAACTTCAATAATATCATAGTTTCACTGCGTATTTTGAGCATAGTCAAAGCGATATCAGATGTGCGTACTCAGTAAGTATATCAAAGGCACTCAGGTATGCTATTCGAGTTGCATGTAATCCAATTTGTGTAAATAGTATACAAAATGACAACAACAACAAAATTTACAAAGGATGTTGTTATATATCTACTTACTAGCAAATGAACAAAGTATCACTTCGAAAGTATGTAGTGCGTAAAAATGCATCTTCTTACAAACGAGTATTAAGTTCATTTTGTATGATGCACAAAGCTACTTACATATACATACATACATACGTACATAGAAACACACGTGCTACTGCTCAGGTAAGTGAGTTGTCAAGCAACGCTTACTTTGCGCCAACTCCGAATAATTGGTGTGACTCGAACACTTAAATTCAACGTCAACTTGACAGTTTCCAGGTGTGCGAGTGTGTGTGCGCACATAGTTACGGTTCTAACTAACACTAAAGAAATATTAACGGGTTCCTTTAGAGAGTAACGATTACGTAATTGCTACCAAATGTATGTGTTTGATGATTAAGTAACTTTATTTGGGAAATTCGCAGATGCCACGAAGTTATATCGACCACTAATTCAGCCTTAGAAATTATTTAGATTTTAAAAATCAGCTTCGCAGGTATTGGGTACGTCGTGGCTATTAGTAAGGCAACCTTAAAGTTTTCAAAACTTGAAAGCAACAAAGGACTATAGCGACGACAAACTCAAATTACTTAAAAACGACTTCAAAGTTGAAGCTACTTTGAAGTAGCTGTAATAATTTAAATGACAGTTTGACTAAGAAGACTGATGAATTTCATTAAAAATTTTAATTTATTACTGAAGAAATATTTATGAAAATTATTTTGATTTTTTTAGGTTTTAATATATATAATATATAATAAAAACAAGTAAGGAAAGGGCTGTCTTCGGCTGTGCCGAAGGCTTTATACCTTTCATGAATACGCATATCTTTTTTAAGTGTCCTACATGGCCAAACCACATCTATCGCAACAATCGATTGTATGGGAGCTATATGTCATGTTACTCCGATCTGTATGATTTTCATTACACACATCACATATATAATAAGTACCAACCTTGCAAAATTTTACGTTCCTAGCTTCTTAACTGCAAAATTTATAGCAGAAAACCCATTTATCGAAACTATCGATTATATGGGAGCTATATGTTTCGTTGGTCCGATCTAGGTGATTTTCACTACTCACGTTACAAATATAATATGTACTAAGCCTGCAAAATTTTGCTCTCCTAGCTTTTTGATTGCAAGAGTTATAGGCCAAAATCCGTTTATCGGAACAATCGATTGTATGGGAGCTATGCGTTGTATCGGTCCGATCTTGCTGGTTCCGACAAATGATTAATCCTATGGAAAATGGCGCCTGCTTGCAAAATTTCATTGAGATATCTCTAAAACTGAGGGACTAGTTTGCGTTCAAACAGACGGACGGACAGACGGACATGGCTAAATTAACTCAGCTCTTCGCCCTGATCGTTTCGGTATACTTAATGGTGGGTCTATCTCTTCTTCTTCTCATACTTACAAACATCGGACCAAACTTATAATACCATTTCATGTTCATGAAAGGTATAAAAAAAGCTTTATTTATAATTAGCGGGGTTGTAAAAGAATGCATTTATATGCGAATGCAATCAGTAGAGGTCTTATTCAATGACTCCAAATTTCGAATGCACTCATTGACGCGCTTTTTGACTAAAGAATGAAAAAATTAAGTCTGTAGTCTTTTTGAAGTCACGACTTTGAAGTCATTCAGAGAAGTCATTTACTGACTTCAATTTTTGATTGAAATCACTAACTATTTGCAACAAAAATAGTTTAGGTAAATTGATTTCAAATGAGGCCATATGACACCAACTGGCTTCAAATGACTTCAGTGAGACTTTTTATTTATCTCAAAGTCATTTATTCTAAGATGCCAATTTTTTTTTTAATCTCACATCGTCATTTAAATTAATAAAGTAACTTGAAAAATATTTTAATTGCAATTGACAACCGTTCCAAACCGAAACCCTCCTCACCCGTGGATC